>OY755203.1:40327362-40745207 GCA_963576765.1 Draba incana | reverse complement strand
TCATAGCCTTGATCCTTTAGTCAATTTCTTTCTTGATGTTCCAAAATGTTCCAAAATCTTCCCTTTAGCTCCAATTCCATATTTACCTGCAAAGACTCTAAAAGACACAGAAAACACCCAAAAGACTCCAAAAACATACTTATATCATGGCTTTAAATGGGTAAAAACCATGATATATCAACTCCCCCAGACTTAGCTTTTTGCTTGTCCCTAAGCAAAACAGATGTAATCACTCCTTTAAGAACCACATACCTCTGCATAGCTAACCGGTGATATTTCGATGTGTCCCTAAAAGTTTAGCAGTCCTCCAATTAAACTCATACCCCTTAGAAAATCTCAGATTCTTCTGTTGCAAACCCCTTTAATCAATTAGGTGCGGTCTCATCGAGGGAATATCGATCGCTGGACCTTCTAGATTCTTTCACCTCCTTTAACACTTTCCTGCGTTTGACCCTCTCTCTTCCCTCTGAAATTGTATCCTCTTAAGGAATATCATAGAGATGCAATGCCGTTTTTTCATTTTTTTTTTGTTTTTTTTTTATTGGTGACCAAGAATATTGTGATAGCGGGTACCTCAGCAGAGGGTCCTTTACCATCTGAGCTAGAAGCTTGCACTTTTCTGCAAAATTTTTTTTACTTTCCTTGGCATCTCTATGACTTCTCTAGATCACCTCTCATTACTATTGTTCTATGAGGCTTTTGATGATGGCGGTTACCTCAGCTGAGGGTCCTTTACCACCAGATCTAGGACAGTTATATCCGTCATTGGGAAGAAGTTCCAAGAGCGGTCCTTCCTCGCTTTCAAGTGTTGAAGGCTGAATCAAGTTCTACGATAACCAATGCCCTTGACAAGAGATTTAAAGTTCATTAGGGGCGGGGTCTGCAACATCGTTTCTGGCGTTCTCCAGAAGTCTGAACTCGCTCCGTTAAACCGATCTACAATCAGTTACCCACCTAACAAAACCATCTAACTCGCGTTGATAATGGTCCATGAGTGCTGTTCAAAGCAAGTGGAAAGGGGGAGTTTCGACCCGAATAAAACATAAAAACCGGACTGACTCAATAAAAACTCAAAACAGAACACAATAATTAGCAACTACCTCCCCCAGACTTGAACAACACTGCCCCCAGTGTTATCTAGCCCGAGAGTGGCGAAAAAAATCAAAGGAAAATGGAACGTGATTGAGAAGAACAACTGTACCGTTTTTAGAAGACTCCGTCGATCGACACACATGACTGTCGATCGACAGTGAGGTCTCTGTCAAAATTCTGTGATGTTTATAATGAAGTCCGTCGATCGACAGAGGTCCCCGTCGATCGATTGTGGAGTCTCTGTCGAAATTCTGCATGATGTCAAACCATTTTAAAGGTTTGATCAAGTGTTGAAACTGCTTCTACATCAAAATAAACAAACGGTCAAAAGGAAAACACAAGGTAATCCATAAATAAAGATGATCAAGTTCTAAAATCCTGAGAAATCAAAACAAACTGACTCAACAGAAAACATAAAAATGACTCAAATAGTGCAAAAAGAAAAGATAAAAGCAAAAAGAAAAAGATAGAGTGAAAATGAGACCTCTCTGTCCAAACTCATCCTTTTTTTTTTTTTTTTTTTTGTGAATCTGAAACACTTAAGTAAAACGTTAGTAAAACAAAACGAAAATCAAAACTTAAATAGACTTACCAGTGGGTTGCCTCCCACTCAGCGCTTGTTTTCAGTCGTTAGCTTGACTCTGTCAGGTCTAGGCGACAGGTGCATCGTCCAGAGGAACAATGTTCCCTGCTGGAATCTCGGCTTTCGCCCAATAGTGCTTCACCCTTTGGCCATTGACAATGAACTCATTCCCTTTTGGACTTAGTAGAACGATTGCTCCATGAGGCCTAACTGCCTTGATAGTAAAGGGACCAGACCAACGAGAGCGTAATTTGCCAGGAAAGATATGTAAACGAGAGTTATACAGGAGTACCTGGTCATTTGGCTCGAATTTCCTGGAGATGATCTTCTTATCATGATAAGACTTGCGCTCCTTGTATATCTTGGAGTTCTCATAGGCTTGAAGTCTGATTTCATCTAGTTCGTTCAATTGTATCAATCTCCTCTCGACAGTAGGCTTGATGTTGAAGTTCATTTGTTTCACTGCCCAGGCTGCCTTGTGCTCTAATTCCACTCGAAGGTGGCACGCTTTCCCATATAGCAAGTGAAAAGGAGTAGTTCCCAAGGGCGTCTTGTAAGCTGTCCTGTAAGCCCATAATGCATCATCCAGCTTGTTAGACCAATCCTTCCTTGTAACACTCACAGTCTTCTCAAAGATCTCCTTAATCTGCCTGTTCGAGACTTCCACTTGCCCACTCGTCTGAGGATGATAGGGACTAGCCACTCGATGATGAACACCATACTTAGTCAAAAGGTTAGAGAAAACCTTGTTAATGAAATGTGTTCCACCATCACTGATGACAACTCTTGGGACTCCAAAACGCGGAAAGATGATGGTCTTAAACAGCTTAATAACCACCGCAACATTGTTCGTCGGACTAGCAATTTCCTCAACCCACTTAGAGACATAGTCCACCGTGACTAAAATATACTCATTCCCATAAGAAGACGGGAACGGACCCATGAAATCAATGCCCCAGCAATCAAAGACTTCAACCTCAAGGATGAAGTTTTGTGGCATCTCGTGTCGCTTGCTGATCTTTCCTCTCCTCTGACAAGCATCGCACTGTGAAACAAAGGCATTGGCGTCCTTAAACATCGTAGGCCACCAGAAACCTGCTTGTAGGACCTTGGAGACAGTCTTGAAAGTGGCAAAGTGTCCTGCGTACTCAGAACCATGGCAATGATATAGCACTCCTCGAGTCTCACTCTCTGCAATATATCTCCTGTAGAGACCATCTGAACAATGCCTATAGAGATAAGGCTCATCCCAGTAATACCTCCTAAGCTCTCTCATGAAATTCTTCTTCTCATAGCCTTTAAGGTCACTAGGAACATCCTCTGTAGCTAGGTAATTGGCAATGTCAGCATACCAAGGCCTATCGGATCCGAAAACTGCGCAAACAACCTGATATCCGATTGTCGCAGCTCGTGTCGATCGACATAGGGTACTGTCGATCGACAGACTCGTCTCTGGAGAAATCTTGGATTCGAGTTTAAAATCCCGTGTCGATCGACACGGGTCCTCGTCGATCGACAGGTAGGTCTCTGGATCAATTTTACTCTGTCGAATCGCATCCTTGCTCGTTTGGGACCCAATCTCAAGAAAATGGACGTTTTCCTCTAGAAAATAATCATCAATGGGAATGCTGTCTTCAATCCGAATGCGCGATAAATGATCTGCGACACCATTCTCCACTCCTTTCTTATCCTTGACCTCTATGTCGAATTCATGAAGAAGGAGAATCCACCTCAACAATCTTGGCTTTGCATCTTTCTTCTGCATTAGATACTTGAGTGCGGAATGGTCCGTGTGCACTATCACCTTAGCTCCAATCAAGTACGGCCTAAACTTCTCAAAGGCAAAAACCACAGGCAACAGTTCCTTTTCTGTCGTCGCATAATTCCTCTGCGCTTCATCAAGTGTTCTACTTGCATAATAGATAGCGTGAAGCTTCTTGTCCTTTTTCTGACCCAAAACAGCTCCCACTGCGAAATCACTGGCATCACACATAATCTCGAATGGTAGATTCCAGTATGGAGGTTGCACGATGGGAGCACTCACCAAAGCCTGCTTAAGTTGCTCAAAAGCAGATAAACAATAAGTATCAAAATCAAATTTAACATCCTTACAGAGCAAAGCGGTGAGCGGGCGAGCGATGAATCTCCTGTCGAATCCAGCATGTCCAAGGAAACTGCGAATCTCCTTGACTGAAGTGGGCGGTTGAAGACTTGTCATCACTTCGATCTTTGCGCGATCAACCTCGATACCATCAGCTGAAACTCTATGGCCAAGTACTATGCCATTTCTCACCATGAAGTGGCACTTCTCCCAGTTCAGAACCAAGTGCTTCTCCACACATCTAGCAAGCACCTTCTCCAAGTTCCCAAGACAGCCCTCGAAGGAATCACCATACACTGAGAAATCATCCATGAAGACTTCCATGTAGTCCTCAATCATGTCGGTGAAGATAGACATCATACACCGCTGGAATGTTGCAGGAGCATTGCAGAGTCCAAAGGGCATTCTGCGATATGCAAAGGTGCCGTATGGACATGTAAACGTAGTCTTCTCCTGGTCTTCTGGATGAATAGGGAATTGGAAGAATCCCGAGTATCCGTCAAGGAAACAGTAATATGGGTGATTCGCAAGCCTCTCCAGCATCTGATCAATAAAAGGCAACGAGAAGTGATCCTTCCTGGTGGCTGCGTTGAGCTTTCTGTAGTCTATGCACATTCTGTGTCCAGTCACAGTTCTCATTGGAATCAGCTCATTCTTGTCGTTCTTCACCACTGTAACTCCTTCTTTCTTCGGCACGACATGAACTGGGCTAATCCAAACACTGTCTGAAATGGGATAGATGATCCCGGCCTCAAGAAGTTTCAAGATCTCCTTCTTGACAACTTCCTGCAAGTTTGGATTAAGCCTCCTCTGGTACTCAATAGATGACTTGCTCTCATCCTCAAGATGGATCCTATGCATGCACAATTCTGGGGAGATACCTGCAATATCATCAAGAGAGTACCCAAGAGCTTTGCGAAATTTGCGCAGCTTGTTCAGTAGTAATGCGAGTTCCACGTTATTCAAAGTAGCACTAACAATAACTGGATAAGTGGAATTTTGACCAAGAAATGCGTACCTTAGCCCAGCTGGAAGTGGCTTGAGTTCAAGCTTTGGAGCTTTTTGTTCACTCCAGTCACTATCCTTAGTGGTTTTCACTGAAGTCACTCCCAAATCAGCACTAAAGACTAACCGTTTCAATTCCTTGCTAGCACTCAACATCCTTGCATATCCTCTCGCATCCTCGTCAAGCTGATCTTTCTCTATAACAGAGTTCACCAAAGTCCTTTCCAAAGGATCAATGGGATGCACCTCATTGAAAACTTCCTGTGCGAGGTCAGTGAGCGTGTCCACAAAGAATGTCTGACCATCTATGGTAGGTCTTCTCATCAGCTTGTCCATCTCAAACTTCATCTCAAGATCCCCCACACTTAAAGTAATACAGCCTCCCTTGCAGTCAATCATAGCACCAGCTGTGGCTAGGAAAGGTCTGCCCAAAATAAGTGGATCCTTTGGCTCCTCACTGTACTGCAAGACCACGAAATCAGTAGGGATCAAGCACTCTCCAACCTTGATTGGGATATCCTCTAGTACTCCTTCTGGGATCCTTACTGATCTGTCGGCTAGGATAAGAGAGATCTTAGTAGGCTGGAAATCAGTCATTCCAAGCTTAACAGCAACAGACAGTGGCATGAGGTTGACACCTGAGCCTAAATCGCATAAAGATCTTGGGAACCTATCCTTGAAGATGAAACAATCCAACACAAAACTTCCTGGATCCGTGAGTTTCTCTGGAATCCTGTTCTGAATCACTGCACTCACTTGTTCTGAAATCATTGAAGCTCCTTCCTCAAGCTCCAAGTTCTTAGTGACCATCCTCTTCACGTATCTTCGGATCACTGGACTTATATTAACTGCATCAATCAAAGGGAGCTCAACAACAAGCTTATCCATAATAGCTTTGCACTTAACATCCTCTAGCTCGACCTTAGACTTCCTCTCCCTCCTAGGGTAAGGCAACTTGGGTTTGTAGACCCTCTCCTCCGACTTATCTGAAGGTTTTGACAAAGGAGGCTCTGTTCGGGGGACGTGTCGATCGACGAGGGTAGGTGTGTCGATCGACGCTTGAGTCTCTGGAAAAGTTTCAGAATCGTGGAATTCAGGCCCTGTCGATCGATGCTCATCCCTGTCGATCGACGGTGGAGCATCTGCCAAAATTTCTTCGTCCTCAACCTCTTGAAGCTCGTCCAACTGCTCTGCACTCAATCCCTTAGTCAATTTCGGCCCTTGGAGAATCCTTCCACTCCTCGTGGTGATAGCAGCAACTGAATGCTTGGGATTGGAATCAGTCCTAGATGGAAGAAATCCCTCTTGTCTTCGCGAGTTCTCTGCCGACTGAGCAAACTGAGTGTCCAACTTCTTGACATGGGTGTTCAACGCCTCAAACTTCCCGTTCAGATCCTGGTACATAGCATCCATTTTTCCATTGAAGTTCACAGTCAACTTCTGCTGACCCTCTAAAATCTGCTCAAGCATCGACTTCATCTCGCTATCTGGAGTCTTAGCAGGAGGCGTTTGGTAAGAAGAAGAACCATATGTCCTTGTGTAGTTACTGCTCTGGAAAGGTTTCTGAAAGTCATTCTTCTGATAGCTCGGGCTTGAAGGTCTCTGATAGTTGCTCTGAAACGGCTTCTGAAAGTCGTTCTTCTGGTAATTGCTCTGATAACCTCTGTTCCCATTCTGATTCCCATACCTGTGACTCTGAAATCCAGTTCCATTGACGTAGTTCACTCCTTCTTCTTCATTCTCAACCTCTGGTTCGAAAGTCTCAACCTCTGCAGCAAAGTGAACTGATTTCTTTCCCACTAGAAAGTTATGCACATCATCAATCTTGGCCTTGACTTCCTGAGCAAACTGACCACTACCTTTGTCGCCACTGAGCTTCTTCCTCTCGAAATCTGCGTTCTTGCTACTGTTGCTTGAGGCTAGGTTCTCGATGAGCGCAATGGCATCCTCCGCTGAGTTAGTAGTGAAATTTCCACTGCTCGCAGCATCTAAGGTCATCTGATACCTCCAATCAACTCCATTGAAGAAAATCCTAAGCAACTGGATTGGTGTGAATCCATGATGAGGGCAATCTATCTGATAAGACTTGAATCGAGCCCATGAAGCTTTGAATGCCTTAGTATCATGCTGACGGAAAGTAGCAATCTTCATCCTCAAATCTTCAGACCTTGCATCATCAAAGAAGTTGTTGAGGAAGGCATTCTTGGTGTCCTCCCAAGTGGTCAAAGATCCAGGCTCGAGCTGCTTGAGCCAATAAGAAGCATCTCCTCCCAGTGAGTAGGGAAAGAGCTTGCAGAACAGGTAGTCACTTGACACTCCTTGGCTCTTAATGCTTGATGCCAAATCCTCAAACTTCTCAATGTGGTCCATTGGGTGTTCGTGTCGAAGCCCATGGAAAGGATGCTGAGCTACAAGACTGAAGAATGCCGGTTTTAGCTCAAAGTCGTTTTTCTGAAACGGAGAACAAAAAAAATTCCTTTAATCGGCGATTTTCAAAAGTGCTTAACGGAATTGAAGGCTCGTCGTTGGTCCCCGTTAGTTTAGAGATGTCAGATAGAGCAAGAGCAGATGCAAGCAGATCTGTAGGTAACAAATGTTTTCAGATTCTAAAATTGGGATTTGTTTTCACGAATTATGTAGTTTCAGGTTTTGTTGGATACAATCTTCTTTCTATGTCTTTGTTTACGAACTGATATCTTCTGGGTTTTTGATTTTGGTAGTTGATCGAATCTAATTGGAGGGATAAAAAACAATCATCAGTAAATGAGATGGTTTGGTGATTTCAGAAATTAGGACCTTCAGTTGTACACTGAAAGAATCCAAAGACTGGTTCATCAAGAATGGTGAAGTCGACTTGGTATCAATGGAAGAGTTCTGATGGATTGTGATATATGGATAGTGCCTTTGTGAAGAAGGTGAAGAAGGGATTGTTCGCTGAGCACTCGTCGTTGCTTGATGATATTAGCGGTGTACCAAACTGGAAAAAAGTGAATAGCGGGTTGCTCAAGATGTACAAAGTTGAAGTGCTCGAGAAAGTCCCCATTATGCAGCATTTCCTCTTTAGCTGGCTCATCAAATGGTATGCTTCTTCTTCCTTTCTTTTATCTAATTTTTAGCTGATCACTCTTTAGCTTTTAAAAACCTTTGGCTGTAATGTTTTGTGTATCGGATTTATCTATTTCCTATATTGATTTCTGGTATGAAAATTCATATTGAGTGAAAACGTTGAGAATTCATAGATGGCATATCAGATTCAGGATAGTGGTCCCTTGTCTTATGAGTAAATTAATTGGAAGTCGTAGCTTCTCGATTATTTTTGTATGCTGATCTTGTTAGCTTCTCGTTGAATTTATTTCATCCTCGTTGATATGCTCAAATTTTCCCTGAGCTACTCTCTCAAATTAAGAGATCGTAGTAGTACTTAGGGATCGAATCCACAGGGAAAAGATTCACAGAATGAAATTCCAAATTCGAATTATGCTAAGTAAATAATGTATAATGTAAATGCAAGTAAGTAAAAGAAAGCAAACGATGGTTGTTGTTGTTTAATTCAATGAAACGAAGCATTAGGCATCGGATATTTCGCAGGCATGACTCTAAATTAAGCACTAAATTACTGTCGGGATATTTATTAAGAGCTGTTCTTGAACTCAAACACGAATGTAAAGCTAAGCAACTTCCGTTGCAGAAACTATCTATCCCTAGATCCCTAGATTCCAAATTCCTTTGCAAATCTATTGAATCTAAACAAGCATTAAGTTCTAGTTTGATTGTTCACAGAATTCCTAAACCAAATTCCTTTGCATCTAGGTAATTCTGCTCACCTATGATATTGTTCCAGCTAACAAGTAATGCTATCGCATCTATCCATCAACCTATCATATCTAATTCAGGGTGATCAATCCTAAAATAGAATTAAAACTATCAAGGTGAAGAACTCAGATTTGATTGATCCCAACAGTAATAAAGTTCTAACAATTTATCATCAGCCTTTGAAAACCCTAAACCTAACTAATGGATTACTCCGACATGACGATTGAAGCAAGCATAATAACTGAATAATACTGCATTAAAAGATAGAGATACAAAAGGGTTCGAAGATGAAATCTCTGAAAAGAGTCTGACTTGTCTCCCTAAAAGCTCTCAATCTCTCTCTTGCTAAGTCTCAATAGAATAGAACCCCCCCCCCCCCCCCTTCATAAAAACCTAGGCAAAACTATATATACAAGAGGTAAAAATCGGATTGGGCTTTAGGAGAAACGTGTGGAAACTTGGGCCCGTGAAAGATCTGTCTTTATTAAAAACATGTGTCGATCGACAGAGGTGCCTGTCGATCGACATTAGACCTTCTGTCCAAATCTTCTTGAAACGCCAAACACGTGTCGATCGACGCTCATCTTGCTCCGTCGATCGTCATAGCCTTGATCATTTAGTCAATTTCTTTCTTGATGTTCCAAAATGTTCCAAAATCTTCCCTTTAGCTCCAATTCCATATTTACCCGCAAAGACTCTAAAAGACACAGAAAACACCCAAAAGACTCCAAAAACATACTTATATCATGGCTTTAAATGGGTAAAAACCATGATATATCACTCGTCTTTTCATTATTTGTTCTTCGCTGATTTCTCAGGTTTACTCCTTGACCCACTTGTCTAGGTTTTGTCCTAATTGAAATTGGAATCGTATTTTCGAATTTGGGAACGAAAGTTGTTTCTTTTACGCTATTCCTTGTGACCCATGTATAAGTTTTGATTTGGGTTTCATATTTTTCTCGATTTAGCTCTGTTTGACCCTAATATTGCTAGTCTAGATTACACAAAAGAAGTAGCTTTAGTAAACTAGTAGTGATAATTTGAGATTTTCTTCATGCATTTGATTGTATGATTGATTTGGGTTTGTTGTGTTTGCTAAGAAGATTAAACAATATATTTGGAAACTTAAGATCTCATGTCTTATCGATTACTAATGACAGGATTAAAAACTGAATATTGTGGTAATTGGTTGTTTCTTTGATTCGGTTTTGTAGGGCGCGTGTTGAGTGGCGTTGTCTGGATGATGGACAGTGGGATTTTGTGGGATTTTGCTAGGGTTGTGGTACTACTTGTAACATCCCAAATTTCCTAATATTTTTTTTTTGGAAATATGGGTGTCGATCGACACCATTGGTGGGTGTCGATCGACACCAAGTTCGGATTTCGGTTCGATTTTTAAATTAATCGCTCGATTTGCGTCGCGGTTAAGGGGGAAACCTTAGGGCTTCCGTATTTAAGTCTTTTTCAGTCGTGGCCGTCGGGTGGAGAGGAAAAAGTAGAGAGAATTAAGAGTTTTGGTGTTTGATTGAAGAGGAAATTGTTTTTGGGAGAAGAAGTTATGTTTCCGTTTGGTTGAGGGAACAAACGGCCGGTGAAAATAGAACGGATTGAGCTGAAAATTTATATGTAAGTTCTCCTTTCTCTTAGCTAGCCGTGACTCAAATCGGTTTGTCATTTGGTTGAGTATTCTAAGAGTTATTCGTGTTTTCGTGAGGGAGGTTCTGCTGAATCGGGTTCAGGAATCAGTCAGATTACGGGGTGTTTTGCCGGAGCTTCAGAGAGTGTTAGACAACGATTTATATGTCGTTGGAAAGCTCTTTCTGTCTAGTTTTCGGAACTGGTTTCCGATCAAAAATCCGAGAACATTTAGGATTTCGGGTGTCTCTGTTCGTCGTGTTATTCATCCGTATGAACCGAATTAAATCCATTTTTAGGCTAAGTTGAGTGCACGACCTTTGGTTTCTAGGCGATGACGATGATTTGATGTGTTCGTGATTGTTTTGGTTGAGTTTTTGATTGATGATGGCTGTGGTGGTCCCTATGTGTGTATATGTCGTGTGGTGGTGTTTTCTATGCAGGTTATGCGACTCATGAAACCGGAATCGAGTCTCGAGAGGAGAAAGACTCGGTCTTGCGTTTCACAGAGGCGTGTTGATCGACACCAGGAGGGTGTCGCTCGGCACGAGTTATAGTCGTGTGTCGATCGGCGCCTTAGTGGTGTCGCTCAACACCGGACTCTTGGTTGTGTCGATCAACACCTTTGTGGTGTCGCTCGACACGTAAGTCTGATTTCCCGAAATGTGTTGAATGTTTGATATTGAGTTATGTTATATGTTGTACTGTTTATGTGTGGTTATTGTGTTATTGATGGATTGTGTGATAAATGACATTATGTGTTGATTATCTGAGCCTGCTTGTTACGCCAGTAGAAGGCATGACCGGCTCACTAAGTATTTATGAAATACTTACGCAACACTTTTACCCATGTGTTACAGGTAAAAGTTTGAGATTGTGGAATCATGGCTGGGACGAGAGGATGATTAGGATCTCTAGATTATGTGTTGTGATTATGTTGTTGAATCTGGTTTAGGTTGCTAGAATTGTTAGATTAAATATGGAATTCTGGAATTGCTAGACTTGGAATTGTTATTGGATTTATATGGTTGGAATAATGTTTTATTATTTATTGGAATTGATTTGGAATTCTTATTGGTTGTGTTTTCCGCGTATTGTTCACCCTGATTTAGTCGTTGAGGATTAAATGTTTATGGGATCATTTAATCCGGACTAATTATTTAATTATTTATTTTAAAAAAAAATGCGGGTGTTACACTACTAAACGTCTCAGGGCAACCAATCTAGTATACCAGTTAACCACAACTGCCACCATGACCAATCCATGGATACCTAACCAATACAACATTTACCCCGACAGAGTACCTATCCACAACATGCTATCCACATTATTATGTCCAGCACACACATCCCTTATTTGTCCATGACCATCTATCAACTCTTCCCTCACTTTTAACCGAACAAAATGATTCATCTTTAATTTTTTTTGTCTTTATTCTTCTTCAAATATGTCGGCATTGTTATTGCAGTGAAGAAAGTTTCAATTTTTTCATCTTTGTAAGAGAAAAATCATTCCTTTTCCTTCATTATCTCTTTGCATTGAGATTGCGTTATAGATTTCAGAATGGGACCCAATATTATTCATTTAATGCTTTTTCATCTGATTTTGCTTTGATTCATCAAGATTGTTCTTTCTCTCACTCACTAGCATACTACATTTAGGATGTAGTAGTTTAAGCCACTCATGGTAATCTTATGTGGTTTGGAAATGAAGTAGTGGTAATGGGAAATAAGGTCGAGATCGGTGGACGACATGTTGTGGATAGGTACCCCATTTTGTTGGTGGTGTACAGGTTTGATGTCTCATGGATTGATCATTGTAGATGGTTGTGGTTTACTGTTATCCATCCACGACGCAGATGAGAGGAAACCAGAGAATTTTTGAAAAATCTCCAAAATAATCCGGTGGATTTTTTCAAAGATTGAGGAAACCAAAAAAAAAAAAGCAAGTTTCCAACAAATTAAGTATCAAATCCTATAAACTAAGTTTACAACTAATTCAATCAGAAGTCGAGATTGGAGGATGGCTTGGGGAAGCCCTTGTATTCGAATTGTTTCTTGGATATGCCGAGAGATGCACAAATGATGTTGAATTTGATTCCGAGATCATCCTTGATCTCGTCTTTGGTTTCGTCCTCGGAATCCAAGAGTGGGAACTTAGCGAGCGAGATCATCCTTGATCTCGTCTTTGGTTTCTTCGTTGATTTTTGTTTCTACGGATCTCAAACTTTGTGGTTGATGGACTCCATTGCTACTGGATTCGCTGATTCTTACGAGTGACATAGAAAATAAACAACACAAGTGAGGAGAAATCTCAAGTACTAATGACAATTGGTGAAGTAGGCTCAACTATTATACTCGGAGATAGCAAAAGAGGAGCTTGCTTCACATAAGGAAAGAAACTCCCACTGTATAAAACGATTCAACAATCTAAAGAATTTGATAAAAATTGGAAGTAATCGGAAGACCCACACACACCAAAAGAAAGCAGCAAGATTAGTTGTGGATTTGGAGTCTACAAAGACTGATTTGGTTCACCAATCAAGAAACATTACCAAGTCCAACAAATCCGAAAATAAGCAATCAAAGGATTTTGCGGTAAATTGAAACTTAGGCAAGCAAAAAAATGAATAAAGATGGAAACTTTATATTGCAAAATGGAATCTTGATGGTGACTTTGAGTAAGCAAATGAAAGAAGAAGAAGAAGAAAGAAATAAAGATCGGTGAAGGAAGGAAGGGAAAGAAGCAGGAGATGTGGGCGTGATATTTTTCTTAGTGAGAAGAGGACTATTTTGGTATTTTGAAAAAATAAGTACATGAAAAGTATACTTCCCGTGTAAAGTATGTTATGGTAATATAAGTTGTGGAAAAAGTAACTTGTAGAGTAATAATTCCATCCTCTAATCACCCATAGTCCCAAGTTGTATTTTGATAGTGACAATAAATTGGACCATTGGATTTTATTATCAATCGAAATGACGTATTTGCTTTGTTCCAATTTTCCACCTATTATTAATTTTCAAACCAAAAAGCATATCATCAATTTCCCAAATCATATACACAACTATACCAAGTCGAATAATTGATAAATGATAAATGAATAGCCTGCATTGTTGTGTTTTTTTTTACCATTCTGGAGAGCTTTTTGTATACCATAACCGGAATAAATGTATATAAGTTACTGATTTGGTGATAGATCCAACAAATTTTAGTTTTTATTCACGTTTAAACCTCAAATTCTGCATTTCCAATTAAATATCAAATTGATGGGGATTGACTACTTGGTGGTCCTATTTTTTGTAGACTAGAAAGTTTTTATTTTTTTGTATGCGGTTATGGTTGCTTTTAACTTCTTAAGAATCTTTATATATTATTTGAGAAGCATTTTGGGAGCACTTTGCTTAGGTGTTATCACCACAATTTTTCTTCTCTTTTTATTTATTTATTTATTTAATTCTTTTATACTCATTACCAAACACATTTAATTCTAAATATACTTATTTTGATTACTATAATTCTAATTGCCAAACACATTGAATCTTCCTAAACTTGCCAAAATTAAAATATTTTGAAATTTTCAACTTGCCAAAATTAAAATATTTCAAAATTATAGATTTAAATCATAGAATTAAATGTGAACAAAAATTTAACATATATACTAAAAAAATTGATTTAAAATAAAATAAACTATTAATTATTTTTTGAAAATATATGAGCATGTAAAAACATATGTTATTTTGTTTAACAAGTAGATGTTTTTAATTTTTCATAAATGCATCTTCGTACAAGTAAAAATATAATTATTAATAAAATTTGTTGGTTTAATTATTTCACGGATGGAATAAATTTGTATGCAAAATAATTGCAAAATCCAAATATAAAAAAATTAGGTCTTAGGTTATGTATAATTATTCTTCATAATCTTTTTTTAACTAAAACTATTGATTTTATTCGATAATCATTTTATCCCGCGTATAACGCGGGTAATTTTCTAGTGTTGATTAAAACTAATTGAGAAATAAACAATTATCATAAATTATTGGGAAATTTGAAAAATTGGGACATATTGAACTTGTCTTTGTCCCAATAGATTTTATATAATGTAGCTTTGTCCCATTAGGTTTTATGTTTTCAATACCCCAAGATTACCCTTATTTTTATTTATTATATATTTATTTAAATCATTTCAAAAATTATAAAAATTAGAAAAGGAAATTCTGATTTTTTAAATGATTTAATGCTTTTGGAATAATGATTTCATTCTTAAATTTCGGAAAATTTCATTCTTAAATTTTATTCTTAAATTCTGATTTTTTAAATGATTTAATGCTTTTGGAATAAAAATTTCATTATTAAATTTCATTGTTTAAATCATTTCGAAAATTATAAAAATAAAAAAAGGAGAACCGCCGGCCACGATCTATTTTAGGTTATTTTTAGTTATTTTCTGTTTTTTTAAATATTAATAACATAATAATTAATTAAAGAAAATTTAAATATAATTAATTAAAAAATAAAATAAATGCGTAATTTCAAATATAACTATTTGAGTAAACTGCATTTATTATAAATATAACTATTTAAGTAAACTGAATTAATTAGAGAATATTTACTTCCTAGATTTAGGGAATCTAAACTAACTTTCTAGAACACATGTTCTATATTTCGGTAGACGAAAGGCACATATGTAAAACTTATATTCTAAAATGGATAGAAGATATAAGGATCAGTAGAATGCGTATTCTACGGACTTTAGAATATAGACCATCTAGTAGAAAACACATTCTACGGACTTTAGAACATAGATCATCTAGTAGAACTTAACATCTACCACCCCGTAGACGTAGAATGTCAATTCTATAAGCCGTAGACAAAAAAAATATGATTAATTTTAACCATTTTTTCAAATTTAAATTTTTTTTAACACTTGAATATGACTAACATATATGTTCTCTTAATTATCAGATTTTTTTAAAAAAATTAAAACCCTTTATTTTAATATTTTTTATTTTCTCTATGGGCATTTTGGGTAAAAATGACCAAAATATGCAAAATGGTATTGGGACAAAGTCCACTTCAATGTGGCCTAATTTTAGAAATCCCCCTAAATTATTTGATGAGTTAATTTGAAAAGTCTGTGTATTTAAATGGGTTATCCATAACAAATCGATATCAAAACAAATCTAGGTATTACATAAACATTTCTAAAAGGTGGAAGTTTTTTTTTTTTGCCATTTCATGACATATTTTTGTAATGTCAATTTATGCTAGTTGAGTAGTAGTGTATCATGCAATCAAACGTCTTTTATACTAATAACCTGATTAAGAGCCCATTCTCCTTCATTTGTATAAACCTCATATATTTTAGGGTTGAATGTTTATTCCCCCCCTAGTATAGTCACTCAACGTATTTTCACCCAAACTTTTTTCCTCTTCATTTTACTACATAAACTTTGTAAACTCTTCATAAAACTACACAGACTTTTTTTCTCTTCGGAATTAACCAAACAAAATTGGTTAAGCTTAAACTAATCATTAACCATTAATAGCGTTTCATAAACCATTAGCGTCTAATCAAATCACGTTTACTGATTTCCTTTTTGATTTAGTAAAATTGGAATATTAGAGTTAAAAAGGAAAATACAGAGTAAAAAACACGGGTTTTCAAAATCGATTTAGGGGAAAAAGAAAAATTAGGGTTCTTATCTATTGATTTCAAAATCGATTTTGGAGACAAATCTTAGGGTTCTAAGGAGATTCGATGTCTGATAAAGCGAAGAAGAAGTCGAAATCGATGGCCAATGTCGAGGAAATCGAAACTGAAGAAGAAATTGGGCCCGAAAATCGTAAGACTGGGAAATCGAAGGCCAATGTCGAGGGAATCGAAACTGAAGAAGAAATTGGGCTTGAAAATCACAAGACGGGGTAAGTATTTTTTCTTATTTGGTTGTTGTGTTGTTGATTTTGTTAGTGATAGGGTAATGAAAACTGAAGATTGAACTAATTTGGTTGTTGTGGTTGTTGATTTTGTTAGTGATAGGGTAATTAAAACAAAGGAAGAGAGGACTGCATATCAAATGTGGCTTGAAGAGAGTGATCCTGATGATGTTGATTACGTCGTTCACGAAAAAAATTGTGAATGTGAGGAAAAAAATATAGATGAGGAAGACGAAACAAGTAGTGAAGAAAGTGAAACCGAAAGTGAAGCTAATGAAGAAGAGGATGAGACTGATAAGAAAGCTGAGGGTAAGAAAAAGAAATCAAGAGAAGATGAAGAGGACATATATGAAAGGTTTGAATTTGAAGTTGAAGAAGAAGTATCTAGGTTTGTCGATGAGCTCTGTATTGGTCGAAAAAAAATTTCACCAGATGATGGTGATGAGGATGGTGAGGTACCATTTAGAGATAAGAAGAATTAGGAGGAGGAAAATTGAGAAATTAGTTGTAGGGCATTCTTTCTTGACTGTTGTTGAGTTTAAGGAATCCGTTTTAGATTATGCATTGTCAACGGGTCAAAACATCAAGCAACAAAGATGGGAGAAGAATAAACTTGGTTTCAAATGCGGAATTAAAGGAAAGTGTAAATGGCGTGTGTATTGCTCTTATGATAAGCCGAGACAGATGTGGGTAGTGAAGACTGGTTTTGGACTGAATTTTGACTGGTTTTCTCTTCTTATGTGTCTAAGGGTGGTCCATCATCTACTAAAGGACATGATACCATGGAATTCACACAACCTAGTCAAGGAACTCAAGGAGGCATGGAAGACTATAGTTCTTACAATAGTTAGTTAGTTTCGGCTTTGGTATGTCATGCACTTGTGTTTTAGTTTTAATATGTCAAGGATCGAAGTTTATCTCCTTTTTTGGTATGTCATTCACTTGTGTTTTAGTTTCGGCTTCAGTTGATGTTTTGGGACATGTTGTAAAACAAAATGTTGGAGCCTTTTGTTGTTTTAAGATCATTAATTTAGCTTCACTTTGTTAGCAATATTTCATTACTAAAACAACACAAATGGTCCATTGAACATCCTAACACAACACAAGATTTCAATACAAATACTAAAACAACACAATACCATTCAATGACCATAAACCCATGCCAATGATCTAAACACTACCACAACAACACAAACTGTCTTCATGGTTAAAATCATCATCTCGTGACCCAATTTCTCCATTTTTGCCTTCGCTATAACAAGTTCTGCCTCAATCTTCTCATTCATCTCTTTCATAATCACATCTTCCGCCTCTTGAATTGCTTTCTTTTGGAGTTCGATATTAGTTGCAACCTTGTTTCTCACTTCTCTCATGTCTTCAACAAGAATTGTACACTTTTCCTCTACCTTTTTGATCTCATCGATCAATGCTTCATCAACCCTAAACAAATGGTTCTCACTTTTCTTCCACGCAAGATTTTTTAATGAGAATCGGTATAGCAATTAATCACTCAAAATAAAACATTTCTACAATACACTTACCTGCAAAGCAATTGCACAGCGATAAAAGCGACGGTATGGATTTTCTTTTGTCGTTGAGGTGAATGTAACAATATCCTCCCCGCACCAGCAACGCAATGGAATTTCTTGTTATCCTTGACTTCTTGCAGTGACAAAGGAAGAACACGAAGAGTAACTGCTCATCTTTCTCTCCAATTGTCTCGATTTAATGTAACTGTTTTTAGGTTGAAGGTTTATAGTGTCAGTGAAATTTCACCGAGGTTTAAAGTGCTAGTAAATCCAACCTTGAAGGTTAAAAATGCAATTTTCCCCTTTTTCTTTCCAATTCACTCCAATTATAAGAGCATGTACATTGGAGACAATGTGGGTGTGTGTCATAATATAAAATTATTAAAATTTGAGTAAAAGGAAGAAAGAGAGTGTTTTTTGTTGAAATAGTGTGGTGTATTGAAATATAAAATTAATAAAAGTTGAGGAAAGAGAGGAGATAGTGGGTTTAGTTGGAGAGATTATGTCTTGGGGAAGACATAAGAGAGAGATAATTGGGGTGTGTTTAAATATAAAATTAATAAAAGTTGAGTAAAATGATGAAAGAGAAGGTATAAAGTTGAGTAAAAAAATGAAAAAGAAGGTATAAAGTTGAGTAAAAAGAAGAGAAAATGTGTTTTTAATATTTTTATATTTTGAGACATTGGTAAAATGTCTCCAATGGTGATGGTCTGAGCCTAGGACAGTTAAAATAGTGCGGATATTATAATATATCATTATCAGCGCAGTAAAGGTAATTGTTAAGAAAGACATGTCTTTTAGTCTTTAGTTAAACTTTTTTTTTTTTTTTTACGTCAGTCTTTAGTTAAACAAGTTGTCAAAGTAAGGAGTTATACTTATTCCGTTTTAAAATATATTGTTTTAAAGGTTTTTAAAATAAAATATAAGTTATTATTACAGTTTAATGTATTTTTTAACTTAATTGAATATTATGTGGTCACAAATATTCTACTGTCTTATTCTACTGTCTTTTTTGATGATCGTTAACTAAGTTTCCAGAGTTGTTCTTTTGACATCGAAATATGAAATGCTGGCGATATTCTTCTTTTTCCAGAGTTGTTCTTTTTTTATGATCGTTAACTTTTTTTTGAATTTTTCGCTGGCGATTTCATAGCCGGCGATAGACAGAGAGTCAGAGAGAGAAAGTGCTGAAAATTTATGTGAGAGATTCTCTTCCGCCATTTTCTCTTTCCAAACACCCTTCTCCACGTAGTAGTCGGAAAATTCAAAGTCTTTCCCGAAAAAATCTCGCTTAAACCAATCTCCGGATCTATCTCTCTGTTCAAAAGGCTTAACCTTTGGCAAAAGAAGAAGATGACCAAATTAGGTCTCTCCGTCTTCTTCTTCTTCTTCTTCTGTCTCGTTTCCGTTACTTCAGATCTAGAAGCTGATCGACGAGCACTAATCGCTCTCCGTAACGGCGTCCATGGCCGTCCTTTACTCTGGAATCTAACCGCCTCGCCATGTACTTGGGGGGGGGGGGGGGGGGGGGAGTCCAATGCGGGTCGGGTCGGGTCACCACACTCCGATTACCCGGTGTGGGTTTATCCGGTCCGTTGCCAATCGCAATCGGAAACCTAACCCAGCTCGAAACTTTATCTCTCCGGTTCAACACACTAACCGGTCCAATCCCGCCGGATTTCGCTAACCTAACTCTTCTCCGGTACTTGTATCTTCAAGGAAACGCTTTTTCCGGCGAGATTCCTTCGTTTCTCTTCGCTTGACCTAACGTGATTCGGATCAATCTCGCCCAGAATAGTTTCTCGGGTCGGATCCCGGATAATGTCAATGCATCGAAGTCGCTCAAGACTCTCTACTTGCAGGATAATCAACTTACCGGTCCGATCCCGGAGATTAAGATTCCGCTTCAGCAATTCAATGTCTCTTCGAATCAATTAAATGGGTCGATTCCGGATCCGTTGTCGGGTTTGCCCAAATCCGTTTTTGAAGGGAACTCTCTATGTGGAAAGCCGTTAGACGCTTGCGCGGGTACCGGAAACGGAACTGTGATTCCCGGAAAAGGGAAAAAGGACAAGTTATCCGCCGGAGTTATCGCCGGAATTGTGATTGCTTGTTTCTTTGGACTTCTCTTGCTCCTCTTGCTCTTGTTCTGTCTCTGTAGAAAGAAGAAGAAAGAGGACAATGTACAATCGAGAAACATCGAAGCAGCAGCTCCGGTTCCGAACTCATCAGCCGCCGTAGCAAAGGAGGTGGCTAATGTTCCGCCTCCGGTGGTTAATGGTGGATCACATTTATCTGAAAATGGTGGATCAAAGAACCCTGCAGTGAGTAAAGATCTGACATTTTTCGTGAAGTCGTTTGGCGAATTCGATCTGGACGGATTGTTAAAGGCTTCAGCTGAAGTTCTTGGTAAAGGAACATTCGGATCTTCGTACAAGGCGAGCTTCGAGCACGGATTAGTGGTGGCTGTGAAACGATTGAGAGATGTTGTGGTGCCTGAAAAAGAGTTTAGAGAGAAAATGCAGGTTCTTGGATCAATAAGACATGCTAATCTTGTGACATTGATCGCTTATTACTTTAGCCGCGACGAAAAGCTCGTTGTTTTCGAATACATGTCTAGAGGAAGCTTGTCTGCGCTTTTACACGGTAAAAAGCCAAACCTCTCCTTTCATGTTTCCAATTTTTAGTTTTCGGTTCATAGGTTAGCTAAAGATTGGTTCTTTGGGATTCACAGGGAACAAAGGAAGTGGTAGGAGTCCATTGAATTGGGAAACAAGAGCCGGTATAGCGTTAGGAGCCGCAAGAGCGATTAGTTACCTTCATTCGCGTGATCCGACAACATCTCATGGGAACATTAAGTCGTCTAACATTCTCTTGTCTGAAACCTATGAGGCTAAGGTCTCTGATTACTGTCTTGCTCCTATGATCAGCCCTACTTCTACACCTAACCGTATTGATGGTTACCGTGCTCCTGAAGTAACCGATGCTCGGAGAATCTCCCAATAGGCTGATGTTTACAGTTTCGGTGTTCTCTTTCTTGAACTACTCACAGGTACAACACAAAACAATTAAAAACAGAGATCTTTGAAACCGTATTTTCGCTCAAAATGTGACTGAAATATTTGGATTTTGTTTTTGTAGGGAAATCTCCAACGCATCAGCAGCTAAACGAAGAAGGAGTACATTTATCGAGATGGGTTTCATCGATCACTGAACAACAAACACCATCAGATGTGTTTGATCCAGAGCACACAAGGTATCAATCCGAGGGAAATGAGAATATGATCAGGCTTTTAAAGATCGGTATAAGCTGTACCGCTCAATATCCTGATAGTCGTCCTACGATGCCTGAAGTCACTAGGCTCATTGAGGAGGTTTCTCGTGCATCTGGTTCACCAGGTCCTTTATCTGATTGATTGATTTTTTTTTTCGGTTTCGAGGTGGGGTTTAAATTGATCGATTTCAAAATTGTTTGGTCTAAATTTGAATTTCTTTAAATAGTTTGTTCGGTGATTCTTAAAGTCAGTTGAGAGATACGTTGGATTTTTTTTTTTTTTTTTTTTTGTGTTCTTACTTTTTTTATAGCTTTGAAGAATTAGAGAAGTTGTTTAAATATATATCATTGTTTGAGTGTGGAACAAAAATATCATATCTCCTTTCCAATTGGCCGATCCATTATACTTATTGACTCTTTCTTTCTAACCAACTAATGCAATAAAACGGCAGAAACAAAGAAAAAAGTGTTTGTCAAATTACTAAATTACAAGACTACACAAAAAACAAGGTGATAAAATTGTTTGGTTCCGTTCTCCCAATCCGACCAATCATTAAAAAGTTAACGACAAATATTGTCTGTCTTTCTTCAATTTCAATTTTTTTTTGAATAGATTGATACTACATACATATACCATGAAATAAATATAATTTTAGGTAACGGGTCTATTAAGTTTCTTAGTTGAATCGTCGTCCAAAAAAAAAAATTTCTTAGTTGAATCTGGCTAGTCCCCCCACCTTTCAAAATTCAAATTCAGATAATTTGGTAAAGCCATTGAAACAAAAAAAAAATTCTTCATATTTCCTTTAGCCTTTAAATTAAATTTTAAATGGCTCTCTTCAAGAATAAAAATACAAGAAGTTTTTTTTTTAATAATAAAACCGAAGAAGTTATATCTTTATTAATTGTATCGATCAAGATATACAGGGTTTCAGAAAACATTGACGGTCTTATCGTGTGAAAGAGTTAGTTGAATGCATCATGATTAATTTAAATACACTCCCTCTATTCCTAAAAACATGATGTTTTAGCTTTTAAAGTTGTTCCATAAAATATGATGTTCTAGTTTTTTTATTATTTAATATTAATAAATCTTAAACTTTAAAGTGTATTAAATAAAAAAGTTTGAATACTATTGGTTCATAGTTATGGAAAAGTGGTTTTGTGAGAGAATCAATGTATTTAATATATTAGAGTATATCTATATTGTATTGTTTGAGATGTAAATAAAATATGTTCGTTAAGAATAGTTATTGATTTTGGTTTAGTTTGAAAGTTTAAGCGAGATCGATGGGAATTGTAATGGTCCCCCACATTTACACTTCAAAATCTTTGGTTGATCTTGTTAAAATTGTAATCATTAAAGTTTCATCAAATTTACCATAGTCGATAACGTAACTAAGTTTGTTAAATATATAGTGATTACTCTCACTTGTTGGCTACAAATATGTGTGATGTCATGACTTCTAACGAAGGAACATATATATATATATATATATATATATATATATATAAATGACAACATCTCATATCTGATATACATATATGTGTTGTCGGAGCCAAATTTTTTTCATCTCAGGTTAAAGGGCTCCCAAAATGTTTATTTCCACTGCTCTATTCTGGTTTTTCTGGTTAAAGTTACTTTTCTTTTTTTGAAAACTAGCTACTACTCCCGGACACCCCTACAAACCGGGAATTAAGAGCATTTTATATGGTTAAAGTTACTTTTGAAATGAATTGTCCAAATCTTATTGCTATATAAATGTCACTTATGTGTGGATTGTCTCACTAATATACCCAAAGCATAAGTTTTTTTTTTCTCTATGTAAGTTTCAAATTCTAGAATGACCTTTTTTTGTTAGAATATAGATTGTAAACTCAAAACTAATTGACAATAAATGGAAATGTTCATATTTTTTATATATTGCTTAAAATCTCTTATAACTTTTGAAGTGGGATATATTCCCTAATACACCCCCTTGAGATGATGACTCTTTGACCATTGATCTCAGCATGCTTGGCCATTGATCGATGAGACTATTTTCGGTTCCGATCGATTATTGATCGGGTAGAACTGTGTGGATTATGGGCTATGATACCATGCTAGAATGTGAGTTTTCAACTCAAAACCAATTGGCAATGAATGAAGTGGCTTATATTCTTTATATATTGTTTAAGATCATTTCCAACTTCCGATGTGAGATATATTCCCTAATACGCTCCCTCGAGTTGATGATTCTTTGACCATTAATCTCAGATATATTTGGGTATGAATCGATGGACCAATTTCGGGTCGGATCGATTATGGATCGGGTTAGACTCTTTAGATCATGGACTTTGATACCATGTTAAGTTATGAGTTTCTAACTTGGGATATATTCCATAATGACAATGAATGGAAACACTCATATCCCTTATATATTGCTTAAGATCATTTCCAACTTCTAACGTGGGATATATTCCATAATACTTTTTTTGAAAAATGTTTTACAAAGCCAGTTAGCAGAATAGGGTGTTTTGCCACAAAAGAATACTGATTTATATGATTGACACTATAATTGCAATTGAATATAAACTAAACACTTTTATGTCGTTCCAACAGATTTAGGTATATGTCGACAAAAAACAATTGGTTCATTATTTATATCATTCGAATATATTTTGTTATAATTCAACATCAAACGTGTAGTTTAAACCAGTATAGCTTTATGTTGGTGTGTAATCCGTTGAATAATGATTTATACTATCAATAAATCAGAAACAATCAAGTCGCGGTATCTAGTTGACAAGGCTTGTGAAACTTTTTAGAATAGCTAAGTGTTCCTTGTACGAGAATGATATTCATAGGTCAGATAAATAATAGACCTCTAGATAACAGACAAAATCAGTCAGCATTATAATATTTTTTAGTCAGCATTCTATTTTTCAGATTGAACTAATCGACATCCAAAAAAGTTTATAACTCTTAAGTATCCGAGATTTAGATTTATAATTCCTAAAAGAGTAAGATGTTTTGGGAAAACAATGCGTAAAATATCGTATTTTATGAAAAGTGTAAAATATTTAAGATTAATGTATTAATTCGTGATCTGTTTTTCAGGTGGCATGAATCATTTTACACCTAGCTAGTCATGGACTCACCATTTTTTCTCTTGTTGTAACTCATATCCATGTGCCTTCACATGCACATGTATGTATATATGTAAGTGTATTTATTTTATTTTATTGTTACAAATACCTTTGCCCAAGAAAATGCCACATATCTTATCGTAGGCTTAGCCTGTCAAATCCTATAAAAATATATTTTAGCCTTTACAACTTGTGGTTCATTTTCCTCAATAAAAATCATCGATCGACCATTTTATTCGTTACATTTTTCTAGTACAAAGTTTGTTTGAACATGGCTGCCGGATATGATAATAGATTTTTGTTTTTATCGTTTTTGAGAATAATTAGAAACCCTAATAAGATGATTTAAAAAATATTACGCATAGTCGCATACTAACAATGGAAGAGCTGGAAAATGAATTGATTGAGGTACTTCCATGACGAAAATTATGTCAAACACATAATCCAAATCGAAATTCTGTTCTATCATAAGAAAATAAAACAAAAATTATGAGGATATATTAAAATTGAAATTTGAAATGATTTGTTTTTCAAACACGATTACGAAGAACATTATTCCTTTAAAAAATATTTAAAATTCAATGCGATATTGTACTAGTGGTTTGAAAACGTACTTTAATAGCGATTGTTTTAAAAAATATGTTAAACAAACTTTTTATAGAAATTTAAGATGTTTTTTGTAGAGTTTTTAAGTTAAACATCAAAATTTCATGGTTTTAAATGGAAATTTTAAGAGAATTATAATAACTTTCTTATTGGCCTATGTATATTGTGTAAATATAAAAACAAGAGAATTTTCAAGATATGCCTCTTTTAACATGCTATTTTTAAAAAATGCCACTTTTCAAAAATGTCACTATTCAAAAAAATTAATATCATTTATGTTTGAGTTAACTATGTTATATTAGGGTTTTGTTTTTAAGGTTTAAGGCTTATTAGTGATTTAGTGATAAAAAAATTTAAAGATTGAAAATTTTGAGATATAAAATTTTTAAAAGGTTTTATAAGTAGCATGTTTGTAAAAAATAATTTAATAGTGGCATGTTTATAAAAAATAATTTAAAAGTGGCATTTTTTAAAGTGTCCCTAAAAACAATATATTGACTCGGCTGTTTGAAAAAAAAATTTCTCCTTTTCTAGATTAATTTCATATATATTATAGGGAAATTAGGCTTAATAACCAAGAAAAAAATTATAACTCAAAAACTAACTAAAATCCCTAAATTCAATGACTAATATTTTGTCACATACCCTACATACCCTCTTTTTGGTTAGTTTTTAAGTTATAGTTTTTTTCTTTGCTATTAGACAAATTAACCCTATATTATACAGAAGTTTTTTTTAAAACAAAAAAAAAGTTTGTTTGAGACCGACAGGGCACACAACATGGCCACCTCATCAAGACAGGATTGGACGCGGTTTCTCTCCAACACCAATAATTATGCCAACAATAAAAAGTAAAAACAAGGATCTCTACAAAATTATATCAAATTAGTTATTCTATGTTACACCAATTGATTACGTATGCTCCGACCTCAACGGTTAGAGCAAAATAGTTGGTGTTGTTATGTACGTCTCTCATAGTGAATAGAATTTTTGAGCAACATCTTTTAAGTAACGTAATTTTCATATCTAGCCACACTTTTCTTTCGCAGTGATACTTCCGCCAATCATCGTTGCAGATCTGTATCCATTCGTTTCTATGTCGACATTTGCAGTCGCAACAACAAGTAAAAAGACATATACGTATGTCAGTTAAGCTTTGATGAGTTACTAAAAAAATTTCGAAATTTTGTAATTTTTAGATGTATTTATATATTTTTTTTGTTATTGTATAAATTATTTTTTGTATTCGTTTTGGTCAATTATATTTATCATACATAATTAAATTTGAATAGTAATGTATCTAACTTAGGGCATATCCATGAGCAATCTTATGCGTTCCAAGAGCAACCGTAAAACCTTAAATTATAAATTTGTGAATAGTGAACCATTACAAAATGTTAAAAATTCTTTTGAGGTTGAGTTTGAAGTTTTACCGTTGGAAAATAACACTCGCAGACTTCAAATTTGAGGTTTAGGAAACCTCAAAAAAAAATTGCTCTTGGAGGTGCCCTCATATAATTTAAACCACTAAGCTATAGCACCGATTACAAGACATGCTCTATTTTTTGTTTATTCATACCGATCAATTATGATAGTGTTAACTTAAGTACTTAGTCGACAAAAAAAAAAAAACTTAAGTACTTAAGTTTCTGGCCGGTCCAACTATAATAAATTTTATGATGGGTTTTGTAAGTGTGTAGCCTTTTTGTATGAATGGGCCAGTTTTATGGATAATAAAGAAATGGATAATAAAGATCAAGGGTTTTGCCGTCAAATTTTTGGGCGACCAAAACCCTAAAAATCTCGGCGTTTTTTCACCTTCATCGGAGCAATACTAAACTTCGGTGACCCTTTTACTGTGATCTACAGTCCTTTGTCCTTTTTGCTATCTTTTGTTTTTCGCATCTTTGTTGAAGAAGAGCCGTCGGCTAGGGTTTTACGTCAACTTGACTCACAAGTAAAACCTCTGGAGTCCGCCTCTGATTGGATCTACGATTAAGATCTAGTGTTCCGGTGATATTCATACTGTGCTCTACAGTTTTTTCGACCCTTTCGTCCTTGTACGAAAAAGAATCACTCGTGCTTTGAAGTTGCTAAATCGTTAGTACCCTGCTTATAAATCTTCTTCACATCATAACCTAACTTACTTAATCCTCCACCGACTCTGGTATGACAAGTCGTCGGTACTCTAGAGAGGAGAAAGGTAAGGCGGTGGCAGGATCTCACCAATGGGTCCGAGAGCCGCCTATTCTTCTGTCGGACGAAGAAAACCAAGATCTGATTGAGGAAAATCGTCTAACCCTTATTGGCAGAGTCCTTCACCCTGAAACACAGAGTCATGCAGCGGTCCTAGGTTTCCTACCTCAGATTTGGGGTCTTTTGGGTAGAGTCAAAGGCAAAGTTCTAGGAAGAGAACGATTTCAATTCTGGTTTCATACGGAGGAAGAACTGAACTCTGTTTTACGCAGAGCTCCTTTCCATTTTAAAAGATGGATGCTAGTCATTCAAAGATGGGAGCCATCAACATCAACATCGTTTCCTAGTGCAATTCCATTCTGGATTAAACTTAACGACCTCCCCACCCAACTTTGGACCCACAACAACTTAAAAGCCATAGGGGGAGCCCTAGGGAAGTACCTTGACCAGGACTCCAAAGAAGGACGCATACAAGTGGAAATAAATGCGTTTAAGCCTTTAATCATAAAGGAAATGGTTAAACTCCGGGCTGGGGAAGAACTTCCGGTGGAATTCCTTTATGAAAGATTAGAGAAACATTGCTTCTCCTGCTTTGCGCTAACCCATGAAGCTATGGGGTGTCCAAAGAGAAACATATCCCCAACTAAGACAAGTCCAATCCTTGGGATAAATCAACAAAAAACTATCTCTAGACTAGAGGAAGATAAGAGAAGGAGAGGCACTCTACGTCCACTAGCTGAAAAGAGTAATGACTACCCTCTTGACAATCTGAAATACCAAGGAAAGCGACAGAGAAGTAGATCCCCGGGTCAAAAGAACTCACCTAGGAGCAGAGAGTCATGGGCTAAACGCCCACGACAAACGGACTGGGTCTCTTCAAAGCACCACAACAATGGTCCTAGAGATGGGGGTTCTTCTAGAACCCACTCGTACCATCGTGAGTATAATCACTCTGACCTCCGATGGAACCATAAGGACCAAAACATAAATAGTGGTAACAAACTACAATGGGTCTGTAAAAGCAATGACAAACAAGTCTCTTTAGATGGAGATAATAATACTCGAACACGAGTCAAGCAACTACCTCTTAATGAGGATAGAAGCTCCTCCCATGTAGAGAGAACATGCGAAGAGGAAGCGTATACGCAAAGGAAACTCAGCTTGGATAGATCTGAGAGACCTCATTACGGCTAATCCATCTCGCCTCTCGTGGAAAAATCTGATAAATCTCGTCGACCAGCTCTAGAAAGATTGGAAAGATCAGGAGGGGACAGAGAGATTGGGGGCTCTACAAACTTAAGATCTGGATCAAAGAGACCGACACTAGAACGGTTATCACTTCCTGGCATCACAGAGAGGAATTGGCCATGTTCAGACTACCGAGATGTTTCCAAAGAGCAGAACGCAGAGAGGAACAGAGGATATGACAGGGAATCTCCCTTAGAAGTCTTACAAGAGATAACAACTCGAGCCACTTCTCAACCTATACCTCTGGCTGGGACAATGAGGATCACTGTTAATGAACAAACATCCAATAGTGAGGTCCCTTCCTCACCTTCATCCGAGGCAATGATACCTGATCTGCCAGAGCTACAGAGAACATCAAGAGGAAAATTATCAATCACCTCACGCTTGGGAGGCAAGAAAGAGCCAAAGAGAACAATTACACTACCCCAAGTAAGTAAAAGAAGAGTCCCACCAAATAATACAGTTAGGAGAAGGGGAGGTAACAGCCCCCTCTTGGGAACAAGCACAAGAAAACGCAACGCGATGCGTGTCTCGCGTTCAGTCAAAAAGATGCTCAACGTAAACACTTTAACTGATCCTAATGGATCCACTCCTTTACCTCTAAATGAGGCTGTCACTAATAACGTTTCAATTTCTAAGACCAAAGTGTCATCTACTTGTAAGGGTTTGATGGTTTTCCAGAAACCATCTAAGTCTCAATGATTATAACCAGTTAGAACTGTCAAGGCCTCGGAAACTTCTTGACAGTTCAACGCCTTAGGGAATTGAGATTGTCACTCTTCCCGGACGTTATGTTTCTAATGGAGACTAAAAACCAAGATAATTTTGTGTTTTCTGTTTTTAATTGGTTGGGTTATGGTCATAAATTCACTGTACCACCAAATGGCCTTAGTGGAGGACTTGCACTATTTTGGCGTCGAGATATTGATCTTGAAATCATTTCTTATTCTGCAAACTTTAAAGATACAGTGATAAAGACAAATAACAAAAGATTCCATATGAATTTTGTTTATGGCCATCCACATAAGAAGAAAAGAAGAGAAGTTTGGGATAGCATTTCGACACTAGCGGCTAATCGGAATCTGCCTTGGATCCAAACCGGTGATTTTACAAAATTTTAGAGAATAAAGAGAAGAGAGGAGGCCCAGCTAGACCGGAGGGTTCTTTTATTGATTTTAGAAGCTTTATAGCTATGAATGGACTCTGGGATGTTAAACATACGGGAAATCACTTCTCTTGGCGCGGAATGCTTTACGACCATCTTGTTTATGCTAGACTGGATCGCTCCCTCTCAAATAATGCATGGATAGAAGAATTCCCCTCTGGATTTTGCGAATATCTCCAATTCGAGGGCTCGGATCACGGTCCGTTGCTCACATATATCGATGATACACGAAAAAAGAAAAAAGGCATGTTCCGTTTCAATAACCGGCTATGTGAGAAAGAGAAATATTTGAACTTTTGGCAGAGGTGTGGGCACGATCGGACCCGGCTACGGTGGAGGTTAAAACTCGATATGTTAGATCAGAGCTAACTAAATGGTCAAGGGAGCAAAACCAAAATAGTGCCAAAGTGATTAAGGAAGCACAATCTGCACTTGAAAGAGCCCTTTCTAGTGATGTGCCAGACTCGAATGAAATAGCTAAACACACAGCCACCTTAGAGAAAGCTTACAAAGAAGAGGAACTTTTCTGGAAGCAACGTAGTCGTGTCGCATGGCTAAATAGTGGTGATCTTAACATTGGATATTTTCATGCTATTACGAGAGATAGGCGCACTTGCAACCGATTTACGGTAATAGAAGATGATGCAGGGACTCCGTATCACAAGGAATAAGAGATTACGAAAGTGATATCTGATTACTTTCAAACCATATTCACCTCAAATGGTGACATAAATACACAGGTGGTATAAGAAGCAATTTAACCGAGTGTCACAAGTGACATGAATGAAAAGCTTATTCGAATCCCCACAGCGGAAGAAATCAGAATCGCTACGCTATCGATCCATGCGAGTAAAGCACCAGGACCGGACGGTTTTACCGCTGGTTTCTTTCACTCTTTTTGGAGTGTTATAGGCCCGGATGTTGTCAAAGAAATCACAGAATTCTTTAGTACAAGATCTTTCCCGAGCAGAATAAATGAGACACATGTTGGTCTTATTCCCAAGTTTAATGGACCAAGGAAAGTAGCGGATTACCGTCCAATTGCGTTATGCAATACTTACTACAAAATTGTAGCAAAAATATTAACCAAGCGGCTTCAACCCATTCTTCATTCTCTAATTTCCGAAAACCAATCGGCTTTTGTTCCAAATAGAGCTATATCGGATAATGTGTTAATTACACATGAGATACTTCACTATCTCAAGATTTCTAGAGCTCGGAAACGTGGTGCGATGGCCGTTAAAACAGACATGAGTAAGACATATGATAGAATCGAATGGGGGTTCTTAAAAGAGGTGTGTAAGAGAATGGGTTTTCATGACATATGGACAAATTGGATTATGGAGTGTGTCACTACCGTTTCTTACTCATTTCTTATTAACGGAAGTCCGCAAGGATTAGTTGTCCCATCGAGAGGCCTTAGAAATAGTCCGTTAATGAATCATCTTTTATTCGCTGACGATACTATGTTCTTCTGTCGATCGGATGAACGAAGTTGTGCCATGCTAGTCCACATTCTTCACCAATACGAACAAGCATCGGGACAGGTTATTAATCTCAACAAATCATCAATCACCTTTGCTTCAAAAACACCTCGTACTTGCAGAGAGAGAGAGTTAAACGAATGTTAAGAATCGCAAAAGAGGGAGGAACGGGCAAGTATTTACGACTCCCGGAAAATTTTGGACGGCGAAAGCGGGACATTTTCACATCCTTGGTTGATTGAATAAGGCAAAGAAGCTACAGTTGGGCCACTCGTTTTCTTTCTCCGGTAGGGAAACAAGTGTTGTTAAAATCGGTGTTAACCGCAATGCCCGCCTATACTATGTCGTGCTTCAAGTTGCCTATATCTCTTTGTAAGCGAATTCAATCAATCCTTATGAGATTTTGGTGGGACGTTAATCCTGATAAAAAGAAAATGGCTTGGATTTCATGGGAAAAGATGACAATGCCGAAGAATGCTGGAGGTTTGGGTTTTAGAGATATTGAAGAATTCAATGACGCGTTACTTGCGAAGCTAAGTTGGCGTATCCTCTCTTGCCTTGAATCGTTGCTGGCACGAGTTTTAATGGGTAAATATTGTCATAGCTCCTCTTTTATGACATGTTCTCCGCCGTCAAATGCGTCTCATGGATGGCGCAGTGTTTTAGCGGGCAGGAAAATTCTTTCAAAGGGTTTAGGTTGGTTAGTTGGTAATGGAGAGTCGATACGGGTTTGGGACGACCCATGGCTCTCCATAAAAGAACCTTTAACACCATATGGACCTGCACCACAACAATACATCAACCTTAAGGTCTCAGACCTCTTGTCCCCAACAGGTGATACTTGGAATTGGGAGCTTATAAGGATCGTTCTTCCTCAATATGAAAATCATATCAAGGCCCTTACTCTTGGTTTTACTAAACATGAGGACTCAATGGTGTGGCTCAATAATAAAAATGGTAAGTATACCACAAAGAGTGGTTACGAGATGAAAACACATGAGCTAGCATCTCACCGGTTTCAAACATTTAATTGGCAGAGGAATCTATGGTAGCGTAAAACACAACCAAAAATCAAGAGTTTACTTTGGAAAGCAGCTGTGAATGCTTTACCGGTTGGCGCCCAGCTACAAAGACGGGGAATTGGAGGCAACCCAACGTGCATCCGGTGTGGTGCTCAAGAAACGGTTGAACATGTTCTGTTTCAATGCAACTGGGCTCGAACAGTGTGGGAAAACGCTCCAGTTTCAGCTATCCCGTAGCAATTTTCCCTTCTATATTTTACTAGAATTTAAATCTTATCTAAGAAAATAAACAATTTTATTTTAACAGTATTTTTATATTATTCTATTACAAATTATGAGAATTATTATATCGGCGATTTTACAACGGACAAATCTTCTATCTTATCCACGCCACACGATTATATCTTGCGCCAACCGTTTTGAAATTCGAATTTGCATAAACTATATCTCCTGCAAGCTTGTCTCCATTAATCTATATAAATTATTGTAAATCGCATCTTTTGGAATTCGAACCCTAAACCTCCGGGTGTAGAAGCATTAGTAAACTTTTGATCAACCATTGGGTTTGGGAGGCTTCCACAGAAAATAAACAATTTAAGTCACAAAATGTTACCGAAACAAATTGATACGTCTATGATGTTACTCCCATAGCAAAAAGAGGTCAAAACATAGAAGCAATGAAGCAATGAAGCAATTTTTAAGACTCTCTATATGCCGTTCCGAGAAAATAGCAATAGTAAACCTTAAAATTACTGAGCGAAAATCAATCGGAAAACTAGAGATGAAGAAGCAACTTGAAATGATTGTTGAATTACCAGCACGATAAAGAAAGGACTTTCTTATGTTAAACCATTAAACCAAAGGTCCATCAAGCAACATAACTAAGATTGTCCTCTACATTCGTTAAGGAAGGTAATCCAGCAAACCTTTGGAGCAATTGCTAAGACAGAACTACACTAAACAAAGAATACAATACGCTAATAAGTAATTTTAAAAAAAAAACGCTCATAAGCTAAAATAATTAATCTTTTTCAGGAATACATAAATTCTATCGTAAGTAAAAAGTGTATGGAACACTATGATGACGTCATGGGTACTGTAAGTTTGCGTCGGCACTTGGCACCACCATGCACCAACATAAACAAACAAACAATGCAAGACCCACTAACTTAGTACTAACCAAACACCATCTAATCATACAATGTTAAATTTACTAACTACAAAAGGTAATTGTCAACATTGACAAAAGAAATCGTTTTATAATTAGAAAATTTATACGTTAAAAATGTTTTAAAATAAATAAATAAATATAATCTGTTTCTCCTGATTAGAGAAAAACCTTAAACTCTGGTTTTCAATTTAGGAGATTTGAGTTTCGAGACATAAGCAAAGAAGACAAATGTGAAATATGGCTGATGGGTGTTTTTGTCTAAACTCTAAAGCAAAATGAACTTTGCGCGTGATCACACTCGCCCACACGTGTCCAAAAACCATCAAGTATCAGCACTCGCTTTAATGGCTTTTTCTGAAATGTGTGTATACACGTCTCAATGCAGTTCTTTTCCCTCTAAATTTTTTTTTTTGTCATCTAATTCATTAAAATTCAAGATGGTGTTACACAGGGGTACAAAGGCCGGTAAGGGATAAACCCAAACCGTTGCCATGACAGCACGAAAACGAATTCATTTGGTACCGATCTAAAGCCCAAAAAGGGAAGCCAAGACCAAACGACAAACACGACCCAAGAACGCCCCAAAACAACAAGCCTAGAAAAGAACATATCCTAAACAACACAACAACCAACACTTCACAGACTGGAGCCAAACGAAACCAAGAATCCTCCCATGGCGAATCAAGTATACCTCTTCAAAAATAGAACCAAGGCTTCATACTATGGCAAGATGGAGATACGATCTAGTACTCCATATTACTTCCACAGGCGGCGGAGAGAAGAACAAGCTTTAAACAACGCCTCGATAGAAACCAACCAAATAGATAGATCCCGAAACTGATCTTGATTGTAGAAACAAGGAGCGAACCCAAACTATCTAGCTGAAGACCAGCACAGAAACAAGTCGAGCCGGTAAGCGAATCGGAACCAGATAGAACCCAGACGATAGCGAAGAGAGGAGCATGGTGATAAGATAGATACATCCATAACAAACCAAATCCAGACTTGAAACACCAAACTTCTACCAACCGATGACACTTATACTACACAAACCCTAATGAAAATCACACTATACCTATACTCCTCTAGACAAATAATTCGAAAATCAGAGGAACCAGAGGAGAATCACTAGGACTTTATTCAAAATCTAAACGGAAAACCATAACACTTAAAACTACAATCTAACCGTGAAGAGGACATATCAATTCGAGCCGAAGGAGAACCATAAGATCCTAGCCCAAGAATAGAAGTCCACCAACACCACACGAAAACACAAACCAACACCTTAAACACTTAAGAACAAACACAGGAAGCCAAAAACGAAAATATAAAAACCACCCAAACAACTTAACACACCACTAAACCACTGCTACCACACTAAAAGATGATTGACCGGTGAAAAACAAGAGATCGAGAAAAATCCGGAGACAATCATGGCCTAAAAGGCTGTAGATCGAAAGCACAATAACACCTCTCGTGTGTAGAAGACCCGCGCACCAACGCTTTATAGGAACAACAAAGCCTTCACCACGAGCCACCATTACACATGTCGACCACCCCGGAACCACCACCATGTCTCACCCGCCGATTTAAAATCTCAAGCCACCGGATCCAAAACCATCCTCACGGCAACAACGAAAAAAGAAATAACAAGGGGACCGGCACCGGTGCTACCGGAGCCACCGGCACCGATCGAGACTGAATTCGAAGAGGAAGGAGCAGAAGAAAATATCGCCTTAGCCGACAGAGAGAGGATTTGATTTTCCCTCTAAATTATAATTAAGCAAATATCCATAATGCAACATTTATATAGAATTAGACTTTTTAATTTGTACCGCTTTAAATTGTACCAATCTCAAAATTTTTATCAAAAGCTTTACAAACACTATTACACAAATCTTTATCTATACAATTTTATCTCAAATCTTTATCTATACAGTTTTACATTATGCTATAAAGCTTACTGTTCCAGATTTTAAAAAAACTAGGTTACCAATAGAACCTATAGTTTTTTAACTTGACCTTAAGTACTTATGTAATTGACCATTTTCTTTCTTATAAAAATTTGGTAGTCCGAAAAACCAACATGTATGATTTAAATATCCATAAAAGAAAGAAAAATTATGACAAAATGGAAAATATGGATATAAACAAATAGTTAAAAGAAGATACGACATGTTTTGAATGAATCTCCCACTCTATACATAGGTTGTTGTGTAGCTTCTTAAGTCTTGGAAATACAACATTACAAGTATATTAGGCAATGTTAAATGCAGATTTTACAGGATCTTATGTGATGTTTTTATAATATAAAATTATTAAAATACACACTCTCTCTTTCTTTTAATCAATTTTATACCTTCTCTATTATTTTTTTACTCAACTTTTAAACACTCTCTCTTCCATTTCCTTTTAAACACACCTCCAAAAGATCCAATATTAGATCTCTCTCTCCTTTTTAAACACTCTCCATTCCTTTTACTCAATTTTTATTAATTTTATATTTAAACACACACTCAATATACCCTACAAAAACACTCTCTTTCTTCCTTTTACAACCATTTTAATAATTTTATATTATAAGAACATCCCATAAAATCCCAAAATGTCACCATTGAACATGCCCTTATGTACTTATTTGAGCATATCTCCACATATATAAAGTAAAATATATCTATATATACATGAGAGAGATAGATGGGGAGGCAACCGTGTTGTGACAAAGTAGGGTTGAAGAAATGGCCATGGACTGTTGAAGAAGACAAGAAACTCATCAACTTCATCCTCACCAATGGCCATTGTTGTTGGAGAGCTCTTCCCAAGCTTTCTGGTTTGAACTCATCAAAATATTTTTTTTTTCTGTTGATTAGTTATATATACTATAAGTTCTATAGGTATACACTAGTACTAGTATGATTTTGCAGCAATAATCAAAATACACTTTTAGCATTTCCACAAGAAATTTACATTAATTCTTACCTATGCTTTTTGTACTGAAACATTTGTCTACTTTTTGGACATCAAAAAGTTATTAAATTACTAATCATATTGTTTGGCCCATACAAATCATAGTGTTTTCGTGGTTCTCACACGTTTTTTTCTTTTGTTTCTGATCGATTTTTGTTTTGAGTGGTTCCTTGCTAATCAATTTATAACTTTGTCTAGTTTAATCTCCGGATCTATCTCACTGTTCAAAAGGCTTAATCTTTGGCAAAAGAAGAAGATGACCAAACTAGGTCTCTCCGTCTTCTTCTTCTTCTTCTTCTGTCTCGTTTCCGTTACTTCAGATCTAGAAGCTGATCGACGAGCACTAATCGCTCTCCGTGACGAGCACTAATCGTCCATGGCCGTCCTTTACTCTGGAATCTAACCGCACCGCCTTGTACTTGGGGCGGAGTCCAATGCGGGTCGGGTTGGGTCACCACACTCCGATTACCCGGTGTGGGTTTATCCGGTCCGTTGCCAATCGCAATCGGAAACCTAACCCAGCTCGAAACTTTATCTCTCCGGTTCAACACACTAACCGGTCCAATCCCGCCGGATTTCGCTAACCTAACTCTTCTCCGGTACTTGTATCTTCAAGGAAACGCTTTTTCCGGCGAGATTCCTTCGTTTCTCTTCGCTTGACCTAACGTGATTCGGATCAATCTCGCCCAGAATAGTTTCTCGGGTCGGACCCCGGATAATGTCAATGCATCGAAGTCGCTCAAGACTCGCTACTTGCAGGATAATCAACTTACCGGTCCGATCCCGGAGATTAAGATTCCGCTTCAACAATTCAATGTCTCTTCGAATCAGTTAAATGGGTCGATTCCGGATCCGTTGTCGGGTTTGCCCAAATCCGTTTTTGAAGGGAACTCTCTATGTGGAAAGCCGTTAGACGCTTGCGCGGGTACCGGAAACGGAACTGTGATTCCCAGAAAAGGGAAAAAGGACAAGTTATCCGCCGGAGTTATCGCCGGAATTGTGATTGCTTGTTTCTTTGGACTTCTCTTGCTCCTCTTGCTCTTGTTCTGTCTCTGTAGAAAGAAGAAGAAAGAGGACAATGTACAATCGAGAAACATCGAAGCAGCAGCTCCGGTTCCGAACTCATCAGCCGCCGTAGCAAAGGAGGTGGCTAATGTTCCGCCTCCGGTGGTTAATGGTGGATCACATTTATCTGAAAATGGTGGATCAAAGAACCCTGCAGTGAGTAAAGATCTGACATTTTTCGTGAAGTCGTTTGGCGAATTCGATCTGGACGGATTGTTAAAGGAACATTCAGATCTTCGTACAAGGCGAGCTTCGAGCACGGATTAGTGGTGGCTGTGAAACGATTGAGAGATGTTGTGGTGCCTGAGAAAGAGTTTAGAGAGAAAATGTAGGTTCTTGGATCAATAAGCCATGCTAATCTTGTGACATTGATTGCTTATTACTTTAGCCGCGACGAAAAGCTCGTTGTTTTCGAATACATGTCTAGAGGAAGCTTGTCTGCGCTTTTACACGGTAAAAAGCCAAACCTCTCCTTTCATGTTTCCAATTTTTAGTTTTCGGTTCATAGGTTAGCTAAAGATTGGTTCTTTGGGATTCACAGGGAACAAAGGAAGTGGTAGGAGTCCATTGAATTGGGAAACAAGAGCCGGTATAGCGTTAGGAGCCGCGAGAGCGATTAGTTACCTTCATTCGCGTGATCCGACAACATCTTATGGCAACATTAAATCGTCTAACATTCTCTTGTCTGAAACCTATGAGGCTAAGGTCTCTGATTACTGTCTTGCTCCTATGATCAGTGTTACACCATGGATTTGGCCCAAGGCAAAATCCTACTCCCATCCCATCAAGTAGGAAGGCCCAACTCATTACTTTGCTAACTAGACTTAGTTACTTTATATCCTAGTATAGTTACTTTATGCTCATTAAGGGTTACTTTATGAACATATGGTTAAAATGTAACCATAGGTATCAAAAGCCCTAATTCCAATGTAATATATATAGTTGTATCATCATTTGTGTACAACTAAGTGAAAATACACTACACTTTTTTGATCAAGTACACTTTGCTCTGCCAAATACACTCGTTCTCTCAAGAATACAATTTTCCCTATCGATTACTGTTCATCCGAGCATACCTTTTCATTCTCATCTAAACTTCTTCTTTCCATTTATCAAAGAATCCCCAAACCTATTACAAATTTAGTGTCGATCTTAATCTGAGCATCAACATTTGGCGTGCCAGGTAGGGGGACTTGTCACTTTCTCACAATCTTCCAGAGGATATCTTTTTACGATACAATGGATCTCAACAAAGAAGCTAGCATGAGAACACATTCCTCGGGAACGAGCGCTCAGGGTACTAACACTTCGGTGGCCCAACAAGCGACCCTTTTTCCCGAGCAGGGAAATCCTAACCCCGCAAACACGGATAATCCTGTTCCTGCCCCTAGTGAGCACGACCTGCCCGCTGATCCGATCACGGCTTCCAACAGAGTCGAGCGGCCAACCGCTGCCTCCTCGGTCATCGAAAGGATCGAGCGTCCGACCAGTCCTGTATCCGTCTTCCAGAGGATACAAGAGCCAACTGACCTCCGGCACATGCTCGGAAGTACAGTCGACCTGAGGCAGACAATGGTCGCCCGACCCGAAGCTACTCGGGATCACCAAATTCAAGCGGACAATCCAAACGAGCAGGAACATTAACTGGATCACGCTCGTCTCCTCGGAGCACTCATGCGTCGCTTCGACGAGTAGGAAGAACGAGCACGAGTAACGAACGCTAGACTCGACAGCTTGTTGGCGTCGCGGGAGCCACTACCAGAGCGGACCGAGGCGGTCCCGAGAAGAGCCACCTTCGAGTCACCAACAGTCCGAACGAGCTCCTCGCCTTCAATCTTCGAGAGACTCGGCCACACTACGGACCTACGTCAAACCATCGCCGCCCGGCAACGAGCTGTCCATGACCGTCAAACGCCTCAAACTCAATACTCCGAGCTTGGGGACATAAGGAACCAGCTCCGAGAAATGAGTTCGAGGATGCATCAAGCCCTCAGCTTGGCCCCGGAAATCGACCGGGTTCTAGCCGAGACTCAGCAGACCCCCTTTTCCACCAGAATAACATCCGTCCCGATCAGGTACACCGCCAAGCTGCGACTCCAACCATACTCTGGAGATTCCGATCCGAAGCAGCATCTAACCGCCTTCTCCATCACAATGGGACGGGTACACTTCTCCCCAGAAGAGTACGACTCGGGCCATTGTCAGTATTTCATCGAATACTTCTCACGCCTTGCTTTAGACTGGTTCGCCAGGCTTGAGTCCCGCTCGATCGAATCATTCCAACAGCTGTCAATGGCGTTCCTCAGGCACTATGCCATTTATATTGAGGACGGCGCCTCGGATGACGACTTATATGGATTGATGCAAGGCGAGAAGGAGTCGCTCGAGAAGTTCATAGATCGCTTTAAGGTCGTCATCTCACGAGTCATGGCGAGCGACTCTACTGCTATAGCCGCTCTCAAGCAGGGACTCCGGTCTTCCAAATTCCGAAAGGAATTGATTTTACATCTGCTTAAAACGATCGGAGAAGCAATGCATCGCTCGCTCGACTTCATCAGACTCGAGAGGTATCAAGCTGGACAGGCCCAAAAGAACTCACCGGCCAAACCTCCAGCAGCCAGGGCAAAAGCGAAGGAAGTGGTCGAGGAGCCCTACCTAGAGCCCCGACAACATTACGATTACGAGTACAATAAGAAGTTGGCGACCAACGTCGTCAATAGCTCGTCAAGCCTTTCCCCGAAGCAGTGGAATAAGTACCAGCGACCCCAAGAGGTCCAAGAACCCACGAGCGGACAGTCTTATTGCGATTACCATCAGATGCACGGGCATTCGACCTCGCAATGCCGACAACTAAAGGACCAACTGCTCGCACAGTATCATAAGGGAGTGGTCAAGGTTGCGTCTCCAGCTGACCGGGGCGAGAAGCGAAAACCCGAGGAGGAGCAGAGCGGGAACGAGCAGAAACCGAGCGGCAATGCCGACTCACCCTTTCCCCCTAAGCATGCTTAGTCCGACAGGGGACAGGCTGTCAAGCAGAGCCCAACCAAGAGAGTTCTGATGATCATGGGAGGGTTCAGGCTAACCCACGACTCGGTCCAGTCCCTCAAGCAATACGAGAAGGGAGCAACCAATGACAAGAGATGCCCCAATCGGAGTAAGGTCGACATGCCCATCATCTTCACAGAGGCTGACAATAAAGATTTGGCCATGCCCCATAACGACCCGCTTGTGGTCGAACTAAAAATTGGAGATTGCGAGGTAACTCGGGTCCTAGTCGATACCGGAAGCTTGGTCGATCTAATTTTCTAGGAAACCTTGCAAAAGATGGAGATACCCGACGATCGTATCAAGCCGGGTGTCAGGCCCCTCACCGGCTTTGACGGTGTCACAACAATGACGTTGGGGTCAATCAAGCTGATGGTGCACGCCGGGGGAATCTCCCGAAATGACAAATTTTTAGTGGTGGATAAACAGGTCGTATACAACGTCATCATGGGAACCTCATGGCTATTCTCTCTCCGAGCCGTCTCATCAACGTACCACCAATGTCTCAAATTCCTAAGCCTGCTCGGAGTCTTTAAAATCCGCAGGAATCAAAAGATGGACCGGACGTGTTTCATCGCGGGCAAACAGCTCCGTTCAGTCAACCTCTGCATCAGCCCCCAGGGAGAAACGAAGCCCGTAACACAAAACCAACTCGACCCGAAAGGCCTCGAGCTCACCCAATCTCTCGCTCGAGCTTGACTAAAAAAAAAAAAAAAACTAAGCATCGTTTTCTTCCACTCGTTTCTTAACGACTCACTCTCGCTCATCTCCGGATGACTTGTCTAGCTAAGCATCTTATGCTTCTACTCGTTTCCGAAGGACTCGCTCTCGTTCATCTCCGGATGACTTTTCTAGCCTTTACTTTGTTATCTGTACTACGTCTGGCTTGATCCCTATTTAACTGGTATGTAGGCAGCTTCCTCGGAAGTCCAGCTATGATAAATAAAAATTTATTAGCTCCGAGCTTACTTACATCGATACTCAGATCAAGTACTCGGTCAATAAATCATCCTCGGGAGGCCCACCATAGCTAAACCCGAGCGGGAATCCACCCGAGCGTAGGCGGTTTCTCCGGAAGTCCAGCTAAAATAAACTCCTAGATATTATTACCGATCTGTTCGAATTCTAAAAAGCTCTGCGCTCATTCACATCGATACTCTGGCCAAGTACTCGATCAATAGGTCATACTCGGGAGGCCCACATAGCTAAACCCGAGTAGGATCAAAAGCCGGGCCCTGACCCACACGCGTCTCGCATAGATGCAGTAGTGAAATAATCTACTGGCCGAACTCGGAAAGTCCACCACAACTTTTCCGAATAGGTCATAAAGCCGTGGCCAGTCTCGCATGAGTTCCTAAGAACGTGCAAGAACTTTAAGCCGAACACTTCTCGCACGCTTGACCTCGAGACGGACTCTAGCCATAAGCCGGGTTCCGACCCGCAGACGACTCGATCCGACCACTCCATCACGCGAGCCCAGTCGGATCAAAATCAAAGTAACCTAGGGACCAGCTCGCTGGACGAACAAGTCAATGCCTAAGATTTAAAACTAAGGTGCATTAAGAACATACGAAAATGCCTAAGCTTTAAAACTTAGCCGCATTAAGAACATACGAAAGTGCTTAAGCTAAAAAACTTAAATCGCACGAAAGAAACTTTAAACCCCAGAGGATCCGCTCCTGGGGTAAAATAAGCAAAGTTAGCCCTGACCACATCGGCCCGGGAAGGATTACACAATTGGTCAACGGCTACACTCGGCCCAATTACAACAACAAAACAAAAGAAAATTACAAGATTACTCTGGGCGCCGACCACTCGGCACCAGGGCTGAAGAGGGTGGAGCAAAGAGAGGCATCAGGTCATCCCCGGTCTCCAGATCTTTCGCGGAAGCTTAAACTTCAGACTGGCCAACAACGCCAGACACGCCAACTCCCGGGTCCTTTGCCGAAGCCTCAACCAAAGTCTGGTCGGCAGCAATGGGTACAGCTAAAACCTTGTCCGCAATTTCATCCATTTGGCCCTCGGCAACTTCTAAAATAATACCGGATACGAACTGCTCGACAATTTTAACTGACCTGGGAGAATTCGAGGTTGCCGTCGCGTGTACGACCTCAGCACTCTGCTCGGATCCGATAATCTGGTCATTACCCCGAGCATCTTCCCCGCCAGCATCGGCACTCTCAATCCACTCGCTCACGTAAGGCTCGAGGATCCAACCGCGCTCTATCCCGAAATCTTCGCCGAGTGGAAACCTGGCACAATCCTCCTCATAGCTCTCCGCGAGAACACTCGCTCTGGGAACGGATTCATATTCCCCTTCGGAGAAATCTATCAGCTGCATCGCCTCAATCTTTCTCTGATAGTCGTTAAAGCTGGCCTGAACCTCCTCAGAATCAACATCGATCCCGTACGCCGATATCATGTCAAGTTGCGTCTTGATCTGGCTAGCTATACTGTTAAGACGAGCTTACTCCAGCCGCTCAGCACAATATCTACGGACTCGGTCGAAAGAGGATTGTGCTTGCCCGATCAGCTCGGTGCGGACCCACTCAGCAGCCGTCTTGGCACAAGATAGACCATGCTTTCTCCGAGAAGACCGTAGACGGGGTACCTGCGTCAGGACGTGCTCGATCAACGCAGTGTTCACCTTTTCGGCTCTTTGGAGACACTCCCTGACATCTTCAAACCTCGCCTCCGCGTGTCTCCTCTATTTCTTCTCTGCCTCATACTGCTTGGTGACATCCTCCAGCAACCTTGACCTCCCCGCGGAGTACTCTTTCAACTTCTCAAGCTCCTTCGAGACGCCTCCGGACTTCAGCGACTTGTTCTCTTTAACGAGCGATTCGATGCGAGCCTTGTCGAAGTCCCTTTCCTCCTTCATCGTACGCTCTCTCCTCATGGCGGCGTCAAATCGCTTCCAAACCGAATTGAAAGCAACTATGGTCTGTAAACGAGCGGAACTGGAGCGTGAGCCAAATCGTACCGGTGGGAACAAGGAAGATCAAAAGAAAAAAGTAATAATAAAACTTACATCCACGAGGTTCGCAGCGGACTGACAAAAGCCCTCTCGATCAAACATCTTATCCAACCCGGGATTCAGACCCTTCACGCCCCCTCGAATGCAGTTAATATATTTGGCGCACTCTTCAGGATGTTCGATGATATGCCCGCCAAAGCCCTTAAAACTGTACGAAAAATTGTCAGAGGAGTCGAGCTTATCACGACTATGCAAAACGAGCGGGCTGTCTTCAACATCAACACCCGGCTCTACATCATGACCAACATCCACCAAATCGACGTCTCGCCCCTCACGATCGGCGTTGGCGCTCGCATTGGTACCATCCGCCGTCGAAACCACAAGGTCTCGCGAGGGCTCCTCAGAACCCGAACGGGCACGGTTGTAGGCAAACACGGTAGCAATGTCTTTCCCGGCTCCGTGTTTGACAGCGACTGGGGCGCTCTCGGCCCTTGACCGCTTCTTTGAAGTGGTCCCAGTCATGTCCCCGACAGTCGTCTCTTTCTGCGTCCTGCTTCGGACCCCGCCCGCACGGCCCGAAATGGCAGACTTGCCGGCAAACATATCCGTTACCAAAGCCACAGACTCGCTCTTTCCTATGCATGCGAGTCTCTTCATTCCCGAGGAAGCGGGCGCTCGGATTAGCGCTAGCCTTAGGCTTGGGAAGTGGAGGCTGCTCTAAACTCAATTTCGCCATGTTTCCTTTATCAGACTTAAGAGCTACATATCTTGAGATGTCGTAACCAAGAGCGGGGTTACCTAGGAAGCAAAAAGCAGAAAATGAGGAACTAACTCGGAGAGGTCGAGCAAAGATGGTCGTACATCGCTGACAAACCTGAAACAATCCGGTTGTACACCTGACGAATTCGAATGCAAAGGAAGCTTGGCCAATCCTGAGGAGGATACCGCTGCAGTAAACCAACTACGCAGTTAGAGGACTTATCCGGGAGAGCTCGCGTGTGGGAATCTGCAAAAAGAAGGCAAAATCAACAATCAGCCATAGACAAAAGACGAGAGGGAATGTCATACCGATTCGTTTATTCCAGCCTATTCGGATCTCCCCGCGATAGCTCCCTATCGAATTCTCGTTCATCTTGACGAAGAAGTAATTCTCCTGCTAATTACCGTCGAGCCTAGTTTTGAAATTATCCACCAGAACGAGCCCGCTCTTTATCTTGATCTGAAACAGACCGGAATCAAAAGTATTCCCGCGGGTAATCTCACAAGCTTCTTCAAAGTGATCGCACGTGACCACCCGACGAGCCTCGTAACTCAACGTCAGGATCGACATAAAGTTCCGAAAACTCGCATGTGTGAGCTGGGATATAGAGACCATGCGACGAGCGCAGTACTCCATGATCACCGGGGGAATCGGAAAACCCAGCCCATTTTGGTCGAAGAAACACTCATAGACGCACAAGTGGCCTTCGGGGGGAGCCCACGGTCTGCATTCCGACCCGAGAATTACGAAGTCTATCTGGGGCCAGTTCTTCCCACTACCGCATGCAACAACGCTCTCGTAGGTGGAGGACGACGGTTTGTCATCGTGACGCTCCAACGCGATGCTCGGGCAGTGAAAAGGACCCAAGCCAAAAACGGGAACTGCCTTCAAGGCCTCCAACTGTTCCCTCCGCTTCGCTTTCTTTCTACGATCGGCCTCTTTCTTTCGCGCATTCTTGGCCGATTCCTTCCTCGCCAGAGCGGTTTTGAGATCACCCTTCGTCATAACCTTCTTCTTCTTCTTCAGAATAGCGAGCGGCGTATGTTCCTCCCCGGAAGAACCGTCGCTGTTGTTGGTTGTCTTCCCGGGACGACGGAGGGACGACGAAACCGCCCTATCATTGCTCTCTGAATCGCTTGCGCCAAACGAGTGATCGGGTTCAACAGAAGGAGAAACCGGGACAATGAGCCGGTCTACATTTTTCTTACTCTTACGAATCAACGCTCCACTGTCGGAACTGGTAGAAGATTCTCCCGACGTCATACCTCTCGAGAAGTCTTCGGATCGACTTCACACTCGGGAAGTAAAAGGGTATAAAGAAAGACGAAACGAGAAAAGAGATCGGGTCAGAAAGAGAAAAATACCTGATCGGGATCTTCAGAATACAGAGCAAAGGATGAAAGAAAGAAAGGAAATGACGTTATATATAAGGAACCGCGAAAAAGACGTGGTCAGAAACAAGGCGGAAGCCAAAGGGGCAGTACACCAAAGCTTCATATCAACATCGAAACCCTAATTCGTCTCGATAACCGCAAAAAACGTAATCATCACTAGGGCTTTTACACGGTAAAAAGCCAAACCTCTCATTTCATGTTTCCAATTTTTAGTTTTCGGTTCATAGGTTAGCTAAACATTGGTTCTTTGGGATTCACATGGAACAAAGGAAATGGTAGGAGTCCATTGAATTGCGAAAAAAGAGCTGGTTTAGCGTTAGGAGCCGCGAGAGCGATTAGTTACCTTCATTCGCGTGATTAAGTCGTCTAACATTCTCTTGTCTGAAACCTATGAGGCTAAGGTCTCTGATTACTGTCTTGCTCCTATGATCAGCCCTACTTCTACACCTAACCGTATTGATGGTTACCGTGCTCCTGAAGTAAGCGATGCTCGGAGAATCTCCCAATAGGCTGATGTTTACAGTTTCGGTGTTCTCTTTCTTGAACTACTCACAGGTACAACACAAAACAATTAAAAACAGAGATCTTTGAAACCGTAATTTCGCTCAAAATGTGACAGAAATATTTGGATTTTGTTTTTGTTGGGAAATCTCCAACGCATCAGCAGCTAAACGAAGAAGGAGTACATTTACCGAGATGGGTTTCATCGATCACTGAACAACAAACACCATCAGATGTGTTTGATCCAGAGCACACAAGGTATCAATCCGAGGGAAATGAGAATATGATCAGGCTTTTAAAGATTGGTCACGGGTCTTGAAAGAACTCCAGAGTTAAGCGTGCTTAAGCTGGATTAGTGTCAAGATGGGTGACCTACTGGGAAGTCATTTTCAGTATCGTGTGAGTGAGGTCAAAATACGAGAAAAGATCGCGTGGTGATTTGCAGGGTCTGTAAACATGACTTCCGAGCCTCCCGGACTAACGCACCGACCGTCTGATATGGGTGGGCCCATGGGCCGAGAGTGGACATGGGGCCCATCAGGAGATGAGAATTTCTCTCGAGGAGATGAGGATTTCCCCTACGACGGCGGTCGGGGCGTTACAAGAATTGTAACGCCCGTGAACCAAAAATGTGATTTTTGGTGGGTGTCGATCGACACAGTGAATGCGTGTCGATCGACACAGATTGTTGTTCTCTCGAAGTTTTGGGCAGAAAGGGCCCTGTCGATCGACACAGTTTGTGTCTGTCGATCGACACGGGTTAAAATCAGATTTAGGGTTTTGATTTCGGTTCGTTTGGTTAATGGGCCGATTTGGGGAATCTTATTTAAGCGTAGAGGACGCGTTTTCCCTAGGGTTAGCCGCTCATTCACGCAGAATCAGAGAAAGAAAAGTGTTTGAGAGTTTTCGAGTGATTTTCGTGAGCTGTTCTTTAAGTTTGTATCCTCCGTTAGAGCTCGGTGTTGTTCAGTTTGTTCTGATCGGATTGGAGTGAGACTTTGGTGGTAAGTTTTCTGATCCGTGGTCTTGATTTCGGTGAAAACCGTTTGTCGATTGATGGTTTGTTCGCTGAGTTTTGTTTCGTTGAACTTGGTTAGTTCGTGCAGTTTCTGCGTTTTTGGTTGCGAATAGCCGGTTTTGAGGAAGGTTTTGCCGTCGATCTGGTGGGAGATAGAAGGAGTTCTATACACCGTTGGAAATCCCTCGGTGTCTAGTTTCCAGATCAGTTTTTAGAACCTGATTTGGTCAAGGGAGTCGCGAGTTTTTTCCCTCTGTTTCAGTCGGGTTTTCCCTTGATTCAAACCGTTCCTGAGGTGAGTGCATGTCTATAGGTTAAATTATCGAATAGCGATTAGCGTCGATATTTGATATTTAGGAATGGTTTCCTGGGTGTTTGCGTATTGATTGTGGTTGTTTGGTAGGAGAATTGTGAAATGATTCGAAGATTTTAATGATTGAATCGTGGTTGTGTGATTTTCGAAATCTGGTATGTTCCTGCGAGCGTCGTGTCGATCGACACCGTGCGATGTGTCGATCGACACCAGTTATTTGTTGTTGCGTCGATCGACACCGTGCGACGTGTCGATCGACACCTGTTTTTTTTTTTTGCGTCGATCGACGCCGTGCGACGTGTCGATCGACACCCATATGATTCTTGCGGTAATCTGTTAAATCGTGCGATATTGATAATCCGGTTATTCGTGCTTAGCCTGTAGACGTTCTCACTAAGTATTTATTAAATACTTACGCAACTCGTTTTTCCCAATTGTCTTGCAGGTAAAGGAAAAGGAAAAGTGTGACCGCGGGATCATAGCATTAGGGAGAGGATGATTAGGAGTTTGTTGGTTTTATGTTTTTATTCTAGTTCTAGTAAAACCCGGTTAGGTTGCTAGATTTATTTTATGAATATTCTGGAATTGAATTGATTGGTGGTTTATTATTATTATTTTTCTGAATTATTTTATAAGAATCTCCGCTCTAAAAAAAAAAAACTGGGTGTTACATTTTGGTATCAGAGCCTAGACGGTTTTAGGACTGCTAGGTTTGGATGAACTGAGACTATGTGCTTGATTGATTTATTGTGTTTAGTCAAATTTTGTTAGTCTTAGAAATCATCCTCTCAGGCCTTCAAAGAGATTCCGCGGTAAGTTTTGTGTGTTTTTGATTGTGACTTCTAGGGTACTTATCTACTGATCTGTGTGGCAGTGAGATGGATACCAGAGCTAGAGGTCGTGGAGGTCGGGGCCGTGGTCGTGGCCTTGTTGCTGAGTCAGCAGAGAGCGCGGCGCAGAGTGTTAACCCGAGTGTGGCGACCGCGTCAGAGTCCCAGTCGCTTAGTGCCAGTGTGTTGGCCGGTGCCGGTAAAAGGCAGGGGAGTTCCAGTGGGCCCTGGTGGGGGTGCTGCTGTAGCTCCGGGTTATGATGACCAGGTCGTGGGATTGCTGACGCAGTTGTTGGCACGTTTGGCTCCTGAGCATGCTCCGGGTGTTCCTCCAGTGGCCGGTTTGCAGCAGAGGGCTGCAGTGGCTGAGCAGCCGAGGGCTGCTGTGGCAGCGCAGGTTCCGTCTTATCTCGAGATGATGGGACATATGCAGAGGATTGCTACGCCGTTCTTCGAGGGCAGAGTTGGTCATGAGGCGGGTGATTAGTGGCTTCTGAGGTTAAAGCGTAACTTCAGGTCGATCAGGTGTTCTGCCGAGTATCAGGTCGAGTTGGCTGTCCACTATCTGAGTGATGATGCCCATTTGTGGTGGCGCGCTATTGAGGCTAGGCGTGCGGAGTGGACTTGGGGTGAATTATTGGCTGAGTTCAACACCAAGTATTTCCCTTAGGAGGCTCGAGACCGTCTTCAAATGAGGTTCATGTCCTTGACGCAGAGAGAGCTGTCAGTGCGTGAGTATGACGCCGAGTTCAACAGGTTGGTTGTTCCTACTGGGCACGGTTTGGATGACGAGCGGGCTCTGGTTCAGAGGTTCTTGCAGGGACTTCGGTTGAGTAACAGGACTCAGTGCAGGGGTGGCAGATACGTCTCGAGGGCGGATCTTGTGGAGCTAGCAGCTTCGATTGAGGAGGATCAGCGTGAGCAGTCTGGTCCGGTTGTCGTTCAGCCTGTTGTGGCTCCTGCCGTCCAGCCGAGAAGTCAGCAGCCGCAACAACTTCAGCCGCGTAAAGGTTCTATTTCTGGCAAGGGCGGTAATCCTGCGTAGGGCCAGAAGAGGAGGTGGGATGACCCTTCTAGGGCGAGTTCAGGTAGTCGCGGCGCTCGGGGTTGTTTCGGATGCGGCAGTGCAAAGCATCGGGTGGCGAACTGTCCTAAGGGTTTTCGGGGGGCTAAGGTTTGCTTCCAGTGCGGTGAGCCGGGGCATTTGAGGACTATGTGTCCCCAGTTGCAGCAGTCAGGTGTGGCAGCGATTCAGCACCGCAAGTGTATTCTCAAGCAGAGTTCGGCCAGAACAGCAACGCCAGGCAGATCACAGGTAAAATTTTGGACTTAACTTCGTAAATTTTTAGAGGTAGAATTTATGTTCTTTGTGGTCGAGTCCCGATGTTCTCAATGCATGTGGTATGTGTAGGGACCTTGTTAGTGGGCGACTTTGAGTCCCACGTGATGTTTGATTCTTGAGCATCGCACTGTTATGTCACTCCGGAGTGTGCCGAGCGCAGTGGCATCTGGAGCAGCACTGGTGAGCGTGCAGGCATGTTCAAGGTGGCTGGAGGTGGTTTCCTGGCTACTTCAGGCCGTGCTAGAGCGGTGGATGTTCAGATAGCGGGGCATTCGATGCCGGCAGATGATATATCATGGTTTTTACCCAGTTTAAGCCATGATATAAATTCCTGTTTTAGTATCTTTTGGTGTTTTTGGTATTGTTTTAGTGTCTTTACAGGATCTGGACCGATTGGAACAGAAAAGATGTTTACTGGAGCTTTTGGAGCATTTTGGAGTTTCAAGGAGGAAAGTGCTGAAAAGATCAAGTCAAAATCGGACAGAAGTACAAGCGTCGATCGACACTGATCAAGTATGTCGATCGACACGAGTTTTACACGAGACAAGAATTTTGGCAGAGAGTGTGGTGTCGATCGATACCATATGGGTGTCGATCGACACGGGTGCTTAATGAAGAAAAAGCCCAAATCGAAGATTTCCTTTTTCGCGAAGAAAGTTCCAGATGTTTACTTTTCTATTGTAGTCGGTTTAGAACCTTTATATATACGTTTTTAGGCCATTGTTTAACGGGGGGATGCTTTTATTTTACTTAACTCTTTGATATATCTTTAATAAAAACCATGCTTTCATCTTTTGATATGTCTGAGTAGTTTCCTTTGTTAGGTTTAGGGATTATTTGAAAGTGTTTGATGAATTGCTGATATGATCTTTTTATTAGGATAATATGCTTAGAATGTTCTTCATCTTGACTTGCTGTTATTACTGATTCTTGATTAGCTACCATGAATCTGATCTTAGGATAATTAATAGAAGCGAGAGTTTGATTGATTTCCTGATCTAGTCTTTGATGAGCAAAATTCCTATTCGCAAAAGGATTTGGTTTAGGGTTTTGTGAACAATTGAACCTGAGATTAATGCTTGTTTAGATTCATAGGATTCGCAAAGGAATTTGGTTTTCTTGGATTTATTCATAGATAATATTCGCAGCGAGAGCTGGTTTGTTTTACTTTCGTGTTCATGTTCAAGAACTGTGCTTTAATATTCCTAATAACTGATTTGTCTGCAATTTTGATTCACTGGAGATTTCCCTGTGCCTAGCTATTTGTCTAATTGATTTACAACTCGTTTTAATTGCTTTGATCTACTTGCTTTCATATTATTTGCCTAGCTTAATCTGAATCCTGAAATCTATTGTGTTTCCCTTGACTTCCTGTGGATCGATAACCCTAAGTGCTGCAACTGATCTCTTAATTTGAGAGAGTTTAGGTCTAGGGTAAATTTGACCGTATCAGCAGACTTAGTGATTAGTCCAGTGGCGCTTTATGATGTGATTCTTGGGATGGACTGGTTATCGTTTTACCGGGTTCATCTAGATTGTTTTAGAGGCAGAGTGAGCTTCGAGCGCGATGGTGGGAGGTTGGTGTTTCAGGGGTTGAGACCGACTTCCAGTAGTCTTGTGATCTCGGCTATTCATGCAGAGCAGATGTTAGAGCAAGGTTGCGAGGCGTTTTTGGCGACGATTGTGATGGCGGAGTCCAGTAGTGAGGTTGCTCTTCAGGATATTCGAGTTGTTCAGGAGTTTGAGGATGTTTTTCGGTCGTTGAAGGGATTACCACCATCTCGGTCTGATCCTTTCACGATTGAGCTGGAGCCTGGAACAACCCCGATATCTAAGGCTCCTTACAGGATGGCTCCCGCAGAGTTGGCAGAGCTGAAGAAGCAGCTAGAGGACCTTCTGGGTAAGGGTTTTTTTCGTCCGAGTGTTACGCCGTGGGGAGCACCGGTTTAGTTTGTGAAGAAGAAAGATGGGAGTTTCCGGTTGTGTATCGATTACCGGGGGCTTAGTCGGGTCACTGTTAAGAACAAGTACCCTCTTCCGAGGATTGATGAGTTGCTGGATCAGCTGAGGGGTGCTACCTGGTTCTCTAAGATTGACTTGGCTTCAGGGTATCATCAGATTCCGATTTCTGAGGCGGATGTTCGCAAGACGGCATTCAGGACGCGTTATGGGCATTTCGAGTTTCTAGTTATGCCTTTCGGTTTGACGAATGCGCCTACGGCATTCATGAGATTGATGAACGACGTGTTCAAGGAGTATCTGGACGTGTTCGTTATCATTTTCATTGATGATATTCTGGTATATTCGAGGAGTCCCGAGGAGCATGAGACTCATTTGCGGTTGGTTCTGAAGAGGCTTCGGGAGCAGAAGTTGTATGCTAAGTTGAGCAAGTGCAGTTTTTGGCAGCGAGAGATGGGTTTTCTTGGCCATATTGTGTGTGCAGAGGGAGTTTCTGTGGATCCGGCTAAGATTGAGGCTATTCGAGAATTGCCTAGACCGAGCAGTGCTACCGAGATCAGGAGTTTCTTGGGTTTGGCAGGATATTATCGGAGGTTCGTCAAGGGCTTTGCGAGTATGGCGCAGCCGATGACGAAGCTGACCGGTAAGGATGTTCTGTTTGTCTGGTCGCCGGAGTGCGAGGAGAGTTTGGGGAGACTCAAGGGGATGCTGACTACTACGCCGGTATTGGCATTACCCGAGCCGGGGAAGCCTTATACCGTGTATACAGATGCTTCGGGAGTTGGTGTGGGTTGCGTTCTGATGCAGGAGGGTCGAGTTATTGCTTATGCTTCGAGGCAGTTGCAGGGTAGTGAGCGTAATCGGCCTACGCATGATCTAGAGTTGGGAGCACTGGTGTTCGCTCTGAAGATTTGGAGGTCTTATCTCTATGGGAGGCGAGTGCAGAATTTCACGGATCACAAGAATCTCTATGGGAGGCGAGTGCAGAATTTCACGGATCGCAGCACATCTTCACTCAGCCATTGTTGAATATGAGGCAGAGGCGCTGGGTTGAGTTGTTGGCGGATTATGATCTGGAGATCACCTATCATCCGGGCAAGGCTAATCAGGTAGCAAATGCCTTGAGTCGGCGGAGGTCTGATTCACCCCGTGAGCAGGATATCGAGGATTTAGTGGGCGAGATTAGCACGTTGCGTCTTTGTGCTATTTCTGAGGAGCCGTTGGGCTTAGAGGCAGTGGATCAGGCAGATCTTCTCAGTAGGATCAGAGTGGCTCAGCAGAGTGATCAGGGTTTGGTTGGTGCGTCGCGAGCTGAGGATTCAGAGTTTCTTGTCTCTCCGAATGGGATGATCCTGATTCGTGGTCGGGTTTGTGTACCTCGAGATGAGGTGTTGAGGCAGGAGATCCTGAGTGAGGCTCATTCGAGCAAGTTCTCGATTCATCCGGGTGCGACCAAGATGTATTGTGATCTCAAACGGTATTATCACTGGGTCGGGATGAAGAGAGATGTGGCCGCTTTTGTTGCTAAGTGCAACACGTGTTCTTTGGTTAAGGCAGAACATAAGGTTCCTGGTGGTCTTTTGCAGAGTTTACCCATTCCGGAGTGGAAATGGGAGATGATTACGATGGATTTCGTGGTTGGCTTGCCGACGTCGCGGACTTATGATGCTATCTGGGTGATCGTTAACCGATTGACCAAGTCAGCACACTTCTTGCCAATTAAGAAGACCGATAGAGCGGCTAAGTTGGCTACAAGATTTGTGCGAGAGATTGTGAGGCTGCATGGAGTGCCAGCCAGTATTGTTTCTGACCGAGATCCTAGGTTTGCATCAGAGTTCTGGAGAGCCTTTCAGGCAGAGATGGGCACTAAGGTGCATATGAGTACAGCTTATCATCCACAGACTGATGGGCAGTCAGAGAGGACTATTCAGACTATGGAGGATTTGCTGAGGATGTGCGTTCTGGATTGGGGTGGTCAGTGGTTCGATCACTTGGGATTAGTTGAGTTCGCGTATAATAACAGCTTCCAGGCGAGTATCGGGATGACTCCTTTTGAGGCTTTGTATGGGAGGCTTTTTTGCTAGACCCAAGTGGGGGAGCGCAGTATCCATGGGGCAACTTATGTTCAGGAGACGACAGAGAAGGTTTGTATTGTTTGGTTGAACATGAAGGAAGCTCAGGATGGACAGAGGAGTTATGCAGATAAGCGTAGGCGTGAGCTTGAGTTCTCAGTGGGAGATCGTGTGTATCTCAAGATGGCTATGTTGAGGGGTCCTAACAGATCCATAGCAGAGAACAAGCTTAGTCCGAGATTTATGGGTCCGTTCCCGGTGGTGGAGCGTGTTGGACCAGTGGCTTATCGGTTTGAGTTACCTCCGATCATGAAGGCATTTTATAAGGTTTTCCATGTATCGATGTTGAGGAAGTGCCTACATGAGTCTGAGGAGTTAGTGCCGGAGATCCCTGCGGATCTTCAGCCAGATTTGACGGTTCCGGCGGTTCCGGTGAGGATTCTCGAGAGGAGAGTCAAGGAATTACGTCGGAAGAAGATTCCATTGTTGCGTATTTTATGGGATTGTGGCGGTTGCCAAGAGGAGACTTGGGAGCCAGAGGCAAAGATGAAGCTGAAGTTCAAGAAGTGGTTCGACAAGCATCTCGTCGTTTGAGCTTAACTTTCTTTGTGGTTCTAGTTTCTTTTTGCCTTTGGTGCCGGTATTGTATTTTGATTCTTGTATTTTCGTTTCGTTGTAACGATATACGTTTTGGAGATTTATAAGATGAGTTTTTCCTTATATTTCTGGTATATCAGATTGTGTTTCTGATGTCATGTGTGTGAGGACCAATTCGGGTCGTGTTTTGTGGATATTCCGGTGGGAGTATCGAGTTTAGACCACGTGAGGTGACCTAGTCGCTAATGTTTATAGGCGTTATAGTATTTATTACGGGTGACTCATGTGCTGGAGACGGTGGTTTCCAGGGTATGTATCGGAGACGGTGGTTTCCTGTATACATGCCGAGAGACAGTTGTGGGGGTCGAAACCAACACAATTAGAATTTGTAAGAGTTCGTGAGGGAATTCAGAGATTTCTATGGTAAGCTAGGGTTGCAAAGGATTTGAGAAAGAGATGTTGTTTATTGCCTTGAAAAGTTTGAGTACAAGTTTTTTGTGTAAAAGAATTCGCTTCCCCCTTCGGGTTCATACAAGGAGGTATTTATACTATATCTAAGGCGGCTACGTTTCCTAAGCTTCTGCGGAGTCGGTTGCATCTACGTGGGCTTCGTGCTGCTGGGCTGAAGATTTGATGAGACTGAGGACGTGATCGATCATCGGGGCGAGGCCGTGGTCGCGATACGAGCCGAGGCCAGACTCGGTCCGGGCGAGGCCGTGGTCGCGAGACATGCCGAAGCTAGGCTCGGTCCGGGCGAGGCCGTGGTCGCGGGACACGCCGAAGCTAGGCTTGGTCCGGGCGAGGCCGTGGTCGCGGGACACGCCGAAGCTAGGCTCGGTCCGAGCGAGGCCGTGGTCGCGGGACACGCCGAAGCTAGGCTCGGTCCGAGCGAGGCCGTGGTCACGGGACATACCGAAGCTAGGCTCGGTCCGACCAGGAGAGGCCACGGTCTCTCCTTTGGCCGAAGCCCCGGCCCCTTCGTGCTTCTCCCAGGTTCTCTATGTTGCCACATGCTTCGCTCCACAAGAAGACCTAGGCGCCGTCATGCCGTGCCTTGTCGAGAGTCCGGAGGACCATTTCTTCCGCTGACTTGTCTTTGGACGTTGACGTTGAGCGGGTGAATACCGACCCCAACAGTTAGCCCCCCCAGCTCGGTAGTGTTAGAGCTAATAGTGCCGAGGTAAAAGATGTGTTGAATATCAGCGTTAACGTTCGAAGTCAAAGTGCTTGTCTATTCTACAGTAGTAGAAAGTGACTTTTTCGCAAGAGGTTTTAAGACTTTGTAGGTGTTGTGAAGATTTTAAGACTTCATGCTTCCTTTGTCAAAGCTGCTGCATTTTCTGCAGAAAAGAGATTTTTTTTTTTTTTTTTTTTTTTTTTTTTTTACTCGAAGATTTTAAGACTTCGTATTTTCTATGGAGATTTTAAGACTCCGCGTTGCAATTGCTAACGTCAATGACGTTTCCGAGTAGAAGCCAAGCGATTTCCGGAGGAAAAAGTGTTGCGTTGTGTTTTTTGCACGGAGGCGGGACCCGTGTGGTGAGAGAAAAAGAGAGGATAAGGTTTTTTTTTTTTTTTTTTACCTTCTCCTTCTTCCTTTCCTTTCTCTTTCCTCAAAAAAAAAATTCTTCTTCCTCCTCTCTTTGCCGTCGCCGACCGTGCACCACCACCGACCGTGTGCTCTCTCGTCGTCGATCGTGAGTTCGGGCCTTCATCTCTTACTCTTTTTTCCTTGGTGAGTTTCCTTACTCCATTCTCAAGCCATCTCTTAAGTCCTCATAGCTTCTTTGAAAATCCAAGCTTATAGATCTAAGTTTACTTTCATGGAAAAATCAAACTTTGTTGTGTTGAATTGGTGATTGCTTTGGAGAGTCATTGAACCTTTGGTTGCTATTGATCTCTAGTCTTTGATTGTTGATGGAATTAGCCTTGGATTTGTATGGATTTTTGAGAATCCTTCTTTAAAGCTCATGTAGGAATAGAACTTGTTCTTGATGGGTGTTCTTGATAAAGGATGGAAATTGTTGACCTTTGATTTAATTTGTTGACTTGTGTAGGTAGATTTGTTGTTATGGAACCACAAAACCTCGAGCCGGTTGATCGCGGCGGTGCGATGCTTAGAACCGAGCCCGTGGTCGTGTCAACCGATCGGGTTGATCACGCGGTCGCGTCATTACGCGACACCGAGCTCGCGGCCAAACTTCCTCGCCGAACCGAGGGCATGGTCGCGTTAACACGCGAAACCGAACTTGCGAACGAGCTTTCACACCAAACCGAGGGCGTGGTCGCACCTCTTCATCGGTCCAAGGACGTGGTCGCGATGTCAAGAGGAACCGACTCCGTGCTCGCGCCTTTGGGTCGGGCCGACCCCATGGTCGTGACTTTGAGTGGAGCCGAACCCACGCTCGCACTTTTGAGAGGGACCGGACCCGTGGCCGCATCCTTAAGTGAGACCGAGCCCGCGGTCGCATCCTCAAAGGAGACCGAACTCGCAGTCGCAACGCCACTGACCGACCACGCGCTCGGTCCATCGGACCGGAGTGACGCTGCGGTCGCCACGACGAGTGAACCCGATCGCGCGGTCTCTCCTCCGAGCCGAATCGGTCGTGCGGATGCCATACCACCCTTGGCATCGCTCGAGAATCTCGGAACTAGAGTCCGTTATCGCAGCAAAACCACCGTTTCGCGGAGTCGTCTCCACGGACCCGATGAGAGCGATGAGGATATCTTTGATGGCTTAGCGGATATTGAGGAGGAGAGGAGGCCTAGTGGTGATGAGGATTTGATGGCCCGTAATGGTGGGATCAGACTCTCTTTTCCCCTCAATGATGAGGATCCAAGGCTCCCCGATGGTGCAGCCAATGCTTTGGCGTCGGACTCTTCTTCGTTCAGGTCGGTTGCCTCCGATGATGAGGACGGTGATGATAATGTCTCCGCAGAGGTTGAACGACACCCGGTGGTCAAGAAGAAGAATGCGCGTCCGGACCCCCTGGGATCCACTTTGTCTGATGAGACGGCGCTGCAGACTCTCAGAAAAAAGTGCGGGATTCCGGATGAGATCCAGCTAGTTGCTCCTGACGCTCCGCCTCCAGGACACTTTACCTTGTATGAGAACTTCATCGAGCATTGTTTGCTATGGTTCCCGGTACCTGGCTTCCTCCTTCGTTTCTTAGAGGCGAACGGTGTTTCCCTTGCTCAGATCAACCCCAGAGGGTTGAGGCATGTCATCGGGATTTACGTGCTGAGCAGGGAATGCAACGCGGAGGTTAGCATCGGGCAACTGTCCTCTCTACTGGACCTCAGGCCCCGTGGCCGTGTAGATGAGCTGAGGTATTGCGTCACCCCGGTTCCGGGTCGTACTCTTATTAGTGGTTTCCCGAGCAAGGATGACTACTTCGAGGACCGGTTCTTCTTCGTCAAGATCTCCGAAAAGAGTGTTGAGGCTGATTGCATTCCCCTCCTTAGAACGAGCTGGGAGAGACGAGGTAATTCTATACTTAGAGAAATCCTCTTTTGCACAGTGTTCGTGCCTTGTGTACTAATGTGTAGCTTTGTTTTCGTAGTGAAACCAGCATCCCAGACAGTGAGCCGGAGTGAGGCGGCGGCTATCCACAGCGCCCTGGCCTCTGGAGATGGTGATTGGGTGAAGTCTTTCACCTGTCAGAGGATCCGGAGAGCGCTCTCCATTCGGATCTTCCCAGGGAAGGTCCTTGGACGAGGCTCTGCTAGAGTCTCTGCTTTTCAGCGAGCCGTATCGGCGAAGGCGGCGTCGACGAGCGTCGCAGTCTCAGCGAGGGCAGGCTCGCAGACGGGTACTCCGTCATCCACAACGCCCAAGACTCCTATTGCATCAGCTCAGCGGTCTCGTGGTTCTAACCTCACTCCTTATGAGATTGCTAGGCGGCGTGAGCAACAGCGGAGGAGGGCCCTTGGATCGGAGGGTAAGGCGGGAGGCACTCCTGATGAGGTACCTCCGAAGCGACAGAAGGTGGGTCCTTCTTCGGCGTTCGTTAGCGATCCGATCAGTGATGGTGCTGCAGCTGCGCACTCTTCAACTCTTGGCTCTGGCGAGAAGGCTCTTGCGCTGGCGAGAGCCACAGTGGCTGAGGTTTGATCTCTCTATCTTTCTCTCTTTGTCTTTGTTATTGTTTCTCCACTTATTCCAGCGTTATGTTTGCTTTCCTTTGTATGCGCAGCTCTCCACCCAGCTGGATGGCATAGCTTTCTGCTTTGAGGAGGACTCTCGTTCTCGTGACCGTGAGGTTAGCGAAGCCAGGAGGGCTAACGCGGAGCTTGCTGAGAAGGTCCTAGCCCTCGAGGACGATGTCGCTTCCGCGAAGCAGAGATCGGATGAGTTGAGCGGGAAGTTGTCCAAGGCGTCCTCGCGGCATGCGAAGAACAAGGAGGAGATCACTTTGCTTAAGAGCAAGCTGTTGGAAACTGAGAGTCTTAGGGACGCCCAGATCGAGGAGGCCGTTTCTAGGGCCAAAGAGGAGGCAAACCGTAGCTTTGCTAGCCGGACCCGACAGGTTGCCAGGTCGCTCGCTAGGCTTGAGGGGACAGCGAAAGATAACATGCTGGATCTTGCTGAGATCGATGCGAGCTTGGAGCTTATTGAGCGTCTCCGTGGGTCTGATGGAGCGTCTTTGGATGCTGCAGCAGAGCTTTTGGTCGAGAGGAAGATTCTGATCTACGACGCTCGTGATGTGTTTGATGAACTTGTTTCTAGCGTGAGGCAAGCTTTGGAGATCTCAGAGGATGCTGATGTTGCCAACGGAGAGGTGTGACCGATGAGCGACCGTTGCTCTTCTATTATGACCTAGTTTATTTATAACCTTTTGTTTCTAAAAACTCTTGTTGGACTTGATAATTTTCGGTTGTAGCATTGGATGGTTTGTATCCTTGCTATTATTTTGGAGCCTTGCATTGTGGTGAATGCAAGATGACTTGTAGCTTTTGCTGATGTTTACCCTTGATGGTTACAGATTCAGGTTTTGCTTTAGATATTGTTGATGTTGTGCCTACACTTAGGAATTCTTTAAGCTGTTTAAGCGTTTCTGTCATGTGTTTGCCAACACCAGCGTTGGGCTAGGTGAACCGAGGGCCATAAGACCCCGTGACTGATCCGAGGTCTGAAGGCTTCTCATTGTGCTTGCTCACGTATGAGGCTCTTGTTGAGACTATGAAAACGCTAATGCGCTCATGCTCTTTATTACCAACGTTGCTGTTGGGTTTTGCAAAATGGTGCTGCTCTTCTAGACACGTCTGTCCGAGAGCAAGTTCACCTTGACTTCGACCAGCGCTTGTCCTGGGTTTCAGAGTGACACGCTCAGGGTATAGGCCGAACGGAGGTCACTAGCAGCTGCATTACCAACGATGTTTGCTGGGTTTCTGAGTGGTCAGGTGGGTACATCCGCCCCGTACTGAACACTGGTACTTATATAGCGCGCTTGAATCCGTTGTGGATGTCAGTGTGTTCGCATCTCCGCATTCATTACTGTGGCCAGCAGCAATGAAAGCGGAACGACTCTGATTTAAGCCATGAGGCTCGTGACTGATAAAGTTGTTTTTATGCCACTGAGGCTGTTGTAGAAGAGCGGAGTATGGGTACCCCACTCCCCCCCTTCGAGACGAAGGAGGCTGCGGACTTTGTCTGAAAGCAGAGTAAAACACTCACTCCCCCCCCCCCCCTAAGGCGGAGGAGATCATAGAGTTCCTCTGGCAACGAGACTGATGAAGCGTAAAATCCCCCTCTGTTGATGGAGGGGGGCAACTGAACCTATCCGAAGACAGGCTGCCTACGTACCCTTTGCAGGGATCAAGTCGCCTCGTAGTTCAAGTAAAGGAGAGAAGACTAATGATAGTACTTCTTCAAATGCCTTGCGTTCCAGGAATGGAGGATTGGAGTCCCGGTCATGGTGGCGAGCTCATAGACACCAGGACGAACAACTGTTGTAACTCTGTATGGGCCTTCCCAGTTAGCTCCGAGCTTGCCAGCGTTGGGTTCCGCTGTGTTCTGGAATACCTCTCGCAGGGACTAAGTCACCTGGGTAGAAACTCCTTTCGTTGACCTTGGAATTGTAGTACTTGGAAGCGGCGTTCTGATAGTTGGTGATCCGAATAAGCGCTTGGTCACGTCGTTCATCGAGGAAATCCAACGCGTCAAGGAGCATTGTGCAGTTGATAGGCTCGTGGAGAGGTAGCAACTGACGGCGTACACCAGGCGAACAGACTTCGGACGGGATGACACACTCGGTGCCATAGACAAGGGCGAAAGGGGTTTCGCCTGTTGCTCTGCGGGGAGTGGTGCGGTGGGACCACAATACCCCTTCAAGTTCGTCGGCCCAGCGACCCTTCTTCGCCTCTAAACGCTTCTTAAGGCCATCAAGGATTGTCTTGTTGATAGCTTCCGCTTGCCCATTGCCTTGAGGGTAGCGAGGCGTAGACTTACTAAGCCAGATGTTCCATTTTGAGACGAACGACTCGAACCGGTTGGATATGAACTGCGAACCATTGTCAGTTACTATCTCGTATGGTACTCCGTGACGGCATATGATGTTCCTCCATACAAAGCTCTCCACTTGAACATCTTTGATGCTAGCATAAGCTTCAGCTTCCACCCACTTCGAGAAGTAATCTGTTAGGACGAGTAAGAACCTCTTCTGCCGTGACGGGTGCAATGGTCCAATAATGTCCATGGCCCATCTCATGAACGGATAAGGTGAGGTGACGGAGGAGAGCATTGCAGTCGGTTGATGGATTTTCGGAGCGTGCCGCTGGCACTTTTCACATTTGGCTGAGAACTTAGTGCAGTCACCTACTATAGTAGGCCAGAAGTGACCATGTCTCTTGATCTTTATAGCAAGTGCTTTCCCTCCTGAATGATTGCCACAAGAACCACTATGAACCTCTTCCATTATCTGTCTTGCTTTCTCTCCTTCTACACAAGTAAGCATTGGACCAGAGAATCCCCATCTGAAGAGGTTTCCGTCAAGGAGAACATAACGCGCGGCTTGCTTTCGTAGTTTGCGAGCAGCCCACTTGCTGCTGGGCAATTTGCCATCGGCGATATATTCTCGTATCTCACTTATCCATAGCTTGTCACAGCCATACTCAGATTCTTCAGTGTCAGCGTCCATTGGGATTGCTTCAGTATGATGTGGGCTGTTGGCATCGCGCATGTCAGCGTCTCGGATTTCTGGTTCTTCTGCCATTTCTATATCTTCGTCAGTAGCCCCCACAAGGGCGTCTGCTTGCTTCGCTGCTTGGGAACGTGTCAGGATGGCGAGTGCTGCATCCTTCGTGATGCTAGGGAATTTGATGAACTCAACTGGGATAACTCGCTTTAAAGCTGGATCCTCTGGCGCAGTGGTAGCGGAGGCCAAATTTGCCAATGCGTCAGCATCCATATTCTCACCTCTAGGAATCCTTGTGAGGATAAACTCTTGAAATGAAGCAGCCAAGTCCCTTACTATCTTCAGATAAGCTTCCATTCGGTCGTCTTTTGCGACATACTCGCCGCTGAACTGACTGGTTACGAGTTGTGAATCCGAAAACACGTGAATGTGTTTGATTTGTAGCCCTTGGGCGAGCCTCAGACCGGCGACAAGGGCTTCATACTCTGCCTCGTTGTTAGAAGCTTTAAAACAAAGTCGGAATGATTGCTCAAGGACCTCTCTAGTCGGTGACAGGAGTCGTATCCCAACTCCGGAACCGTTCTTTGAGGACGAACCGTCTACGTATAGCTGCCAAATCCCTGGCGGCACCTCCTTGGAATTGCTATCCTCTGGAAGTTCTATGAGGAAGTCCGCCAGTACTTGAGATTTATTGCACGTCCGCCCTCTATATTCGATGTCGTACTCGCTGAGCTCTACAGCCCACTTGGCCAGCCTACCGGACTGACTTGGGCTGTGTAAGACCGATCGTAGCGGGAAGGTGCTAAGTATAACGATTGAGTGCGATTGGAAGTAAGGCCTTAGTTTCCTTGAGGCCATGAGGACGGCTAATGCCAGCTTCTCCAATTGAGGGTATCTCGTTTCAACATCTGTGAGTGTCTTGCTCACATAGAAGATAGGCTTCTGCTCGCCTCTTTCCTCACGCACAAGGACGGCACTAACTGCTGTTTCTGAGACAGCGATGTAGAGAAAGAGAGGTTCACCAGTTACTGGCTTAGCAAGGATGGGAGGCGTCGCCAGATACTCCTTCAGTTGCTTGAAGGCGTCTTCACACTTCTCTGACCATTCAAACTGCTTATTGCCTCGTAAAGTGTTGTAGAAAGGCAGACACTTATCAGTGGATTGGGAAATGAACCGATTGAGTGCAGCCACTCTCCCAGTCAGCCTCTGTACTTCGCGTTTATTCTTTGGTGAAGCCATCTGGATCAAGGCATCGATTTGTTTCGGATTGGCTTCAATACCCCGGCGAGTGACCAGGTATCCAAGGAACTCACCAGAGGTTACAGCAAACCGACACTTCGTTGGGTTGAGCTTCATGTTGTGGAGGTTCAGCTGATTGAAGCATTCTTCTAGGTGGAAAATGTGATCTTCTTCCTCGAGTGATTTAACGAGCATGTCGTCAATATAAACCTCCATGGTCTTTCCCAACTGGTCTTGGAACATCTTGTTCACCAGTCTCTGATACGTTGCACCAGCATTCTTAAGGCCGAAGGGCATTACTTTATAGCAGTAGATACCTCTGTCAGTGATGAAGGCCGTCTTCTCACGATCCTCAGGGTGCATTAGGATTTGATTATAGCCTGAAAAGGCGTCCATGAAGCTAAGCAGTTTGTTACCCGCCGTTGCTTCCACTAAGCGATCTATGTGAGGTAAAGGGAAACTGTCCTTCGGGCACGCTTTGTTAAGGTCTGTGAAATCAACACAGACGCGCCACTTCCCATTTTTCTTCTTTACCACAACTGGGTTGGCGAGCCAGTCGGGGTACTTGACCTCGGTTATTGATCCTACTCGCAGAAGCCTTTCGACTTCATCATTCACAGCCTTTGCTCGCTCAGGACCCAACTTCCTTCTTTTCTGCTTGACCGGTTTAAATGTTGGATCTACGTTGAGGTCGTGGCTCGTGACGCTGATGTCTATCCCGGGCATGTCTTCAGCGGCCCAGGCAAAGGTGTTGATGTTCTCCCGGAGAAAAACCACCAACTTTGTTTTGAGCTCCTCATCAAGAGCAGCTCCGATCTCAACGCATCTCTCCGGGTGCTGTTCATCAATGCACACAGAGATCACAGGCTCGCAGGTGGGTCGCTCTTCTTCTTCACGACCCTCTGCAATCTGTAATTGCTATAAAAGGGTGGTTAGGTCCTTCACTTGATCGGACCCGGCCTTCGCTTTCTTCCGTGGTCCTTGTGAGTCCGAGTCGTCTTTCTTTTGGTCGTGAGCTTCTGGATTCGATCCCTTGCTCTCTTCACGGTTGCGCAACTTGTGCTCTGCTAAGAAGCACGTGCGTGAATCCCTTTGACTACCAAAGATCGTGTGAACGCCTTGGCTGGTTGGGAATTTCAAGCAAAGGTGGTATGTCGACGGCACTGCTCGCATCTGACTGAGCCATGGTGTCCCCATAATCAGATTGTAGATGGCAGGATGATCGGACACTGCGAAGTTGACCATCTTCTTAACGCCTCCAGCTTGGACTGGCAGGCGGATCGTTCCCCGTGTCCAGGTTGTTTCACCTGAGAAGCCCGTTACAGGCTTTGGCTGTCCTGTGATGAGGGACTGGTCGATCTTCATCTTCTCGAGTGTTTCCCGGAAGATAACATCCACTGAGCTTCCGGTGTCAATGAGGACTCGAGCGACATTGAAGTCATAGACGGTCAGGTTGATTACCAACAAGTCGTTGTGCGGATGATCGATGCCTTCAGCATCCACTTCGTCAAAAGTGACGGGATCACTAGCACGCCTTGTTGTTGGAGATGTCGAGATGTTGGCGCAAACCTCAGCGCGCCGTTGATAGGCCTTGATCGCAGCTTCGTTATCGGCACAGTATTGCGATCCTCCCAGGATCACGGAGATAGTACCATGGGTGCTTCCGTTTTCGGGGTTATCTCCACGACGCTGTCGCCTGGGGTTCTCAGTCTGAAGCTCAGTAGCATCTTGAAACTTCTCCTCTGGCTTGAAGTCCGACAGACTGATGTTACCCTTGAGGGTGCCTTCGGCCAGCCTAGCAGCTAGCTGTCGACCCAACTCTCGGCACCTCGCGGTGGAGTGCCCAGTTGCTTTGTGAAAATCACAATACAACTTCTCATCATACTCCTTCGGGTCTCTTATCCAAGTGAGATTTCCTCTGCCACGTCCCCGACCACGGCCTCGACCTCTGCCGTAGCCGGGTGAATCGATCTGGTAATTGTGAGCTCCGCCTGCTCCCCCTTCAAACTGAACGAAGGCGGGATTACTTCTTTTAGAAGCAGCTGGGGTCAGAACTTGGGAAGGTTCGCCTATCTGCTTCGCTTTACCACCCCTCTTGGCGCGAAGCTCTTCTTCGCTTCGGGCAAAATCAGCTGCACGGTGAAGGGCGTCCTGAATCGTCGTTGGAGGGTTTATGGTGAGCTCTTGCCAAAACGGGGATGGACATCTCACTGCACCCCTCAACGCTTCCAGTGCGGATGTGCTACTGATTCCATCCACCTTAGACAAGGTGTTCTTGAACCTTGTCATAAAAGACCGCAAGCTTTCACCTTCTGCTTGCTTGCTGGTCCACAGGTCCGCATCGTAGATCTTCCGTTCAGCGAAGATGTTATAGTGTTGGACGAACATCTCGGAGAGCTGCTGGAAGGTGTGGATAGAATTCTTCTCCAGCTTGTAAAACCACTGGAGGGCAGGTCCCTTCAAGCTTTCCACGAATAGCTTGCAGTATCCGATGTCCTTCTCGGAATCTCTGAAATTCGCCCTTCCTAGGGCCACCTCAAACTCCATCAGATGATCAGCGGGATCGGAGGTCCCTTCGTAAGTCGGAAGCCTAATCCTTCCCGGGTCAGAAATCCTAGCCCCTGAGATGTTATCTGCGAAGGGGGTGTTCCGTGCCTTCTCCAACACGTAAGCGACCCCGGGAGCCTTCCCAGTGCTCCGATACATCTGCAGCTTAGTCGTCCTTAAATCTGAGACGATATGATCCAACTGGGCCTTCAGGGCGGCGACCTCTTCATCACGGGAACCTCTAGGAGCTCTGCGCTCTCGCTCCCTCCTGCGAAGCTCTGCTATGATTGCATCGCCTTCTGCGGCAGCCGCATCGTGGTCAACTTCAGGGTTGACTCGGGTTCGCCTGCGAGGGGGTTGATCGTCGTCTGACCCCTCCATCACTCGCTCAGGAGTTGGATCGAAATCCCGACGAGGTGGTGGTGGAGGCAGATCCTCCGGATCCGAGCGATCAGTCCGAGGTGGCAGCTCCTCGTGTTGACCCCTCCGAGTAGCTCGCGGTGTATTGAATCTGAGGCGCGTCGGACGGACACGGGACCTTCTGCGCTTCCTCTTCTTGAGCGATTGCAGCTCGCTGGCCGTATCGTCAGTCTTCTTCACCAGAGTCTCAAGCATCTGCTTGATATGTGTGAGGTCAATTGCGGCGTTAGGAGCGGGAGGCACCGTGTTCTCCGTGGAGTTGCTTCTGTCTTCGTCGTGCTGGTGAGACGAAGATCCTTCGTTGCTCATGGTATTGCTCGACATCGTGATCGTGTGTTGAAAACCCTAACTCTTGAGTGTCAGAAATCTGCGGTCTGTCCCCTTAGTCGGCGCCAAATTGTGGGGGTCGAAACCAACACAATTAGAATTTGTAAGAGTTCGTGAGGGAATTCAGAGATTTCTATGGTAAGCTAGGGTTGCAAAGGATTTGAGAAAGAGATGTTGTTTATTGCCTTGAAAAGTTTGAGTACAAGTTTTTTGTGTAAAAGAATTCGCTTCCCCCTTCGGGTTCATACAAGGAGGTATTTATACTATATCTAAGGCGGCTACGTTTCCTAAGCTTCTGCGGAGTCGGTTGCATCTACGTGGGCTTCGTGCTGCTGGGCTGAAGATTGGATGAGACTGAGGACGTGATCGATCATCGGGGCGAGGCCGTGGTCGCGATACGAGTCGAGGCCAGACTCGGTCCGGGCGAGGCCGTGGTCGCGAGACACGCCGAAGCTAGGCTCGGTCCGGGCGAGGCCGTGGTCGCGGGACACGCCGAAGCTAGGCTCGGTCCGGGCGAGGCCGTGGTCGCGGGACACGCCGAAGCTAGGCTCGGTCCGAGCGAGGCCGTGGTCGCGGGACACGCCGAAGCTAGGCTCGGTCCGAGCGAGGCCGTGGTCACGGGACATACCAAAGCTAGGCTCGGTCCGACCAGGAGAGGCCACGGTCTCTCCTTTGGCCGAAGCCCCGGCCCCTTCGTGCTTCTCCCAGGTTCTCTATGTTGCCACATGCTTCGCTCCACAAGAAGACCTAGGCGCCGTCATGCCGTGCCTTGTCGAGAGTCCGGAGGACCATTTCTTCCGCTGACTTGTCTTTGGACGTTGACGTTGAGCGGGTGAATACCGACCCCAACAACAGTGGTCTCACCAGGAGACGGTGGTTTCCCGAGGGGACGGTGGTTCCCTAGAGTGTGTGGATGAGTTAACCGTAATAAATATCTGAGGACGTGCATATAGACATAAGATTAGTTCATGAGCCTCTGAGATTATGTGCGCATCTCTTGTGGTATGGGCCGGTGCGGGCCAGAGAGTGGTCCTGTGTGGACGTATTTTTGGGATTCGATGACGAATCCAGTTTAGTGAGGGAGAATTGTAACGCCCGTGAACCAAAAATGTGATTTTTGGTGGGTGTCGATCGACACAGTGAATGCGTGTCGATCGACACGGATTGTTGTTCTCTCGAAGTTTTGGGCAGAAAGGGCCCTGTCGATCGACACAGTTCGTGTTTGTCGATCGACACGGGTTAAAATTAGACTTAGGGTTTTGATTTCGGTTCGTTTGGTTAATGGGCCGGTTTGGGGAATCTTATTTAAGCGTAGAGGACGCATTTTCCCTAGGGTTAGCCGTTCATTCACGCAGAATCAGAGAAAGAAAAGTGTTTGAGAGTTTTCAAGTGATTTTCGTGAGCCGTTCCTTGAGTTTGTATCCTCCGTTAGAGCTCGGTGTTGTTCAGTTTGTCGTGATTGGATTGGAGTGAGACTTTGGTGGTAAGTTCTCTGATCCATGGTCTTAATTTCGGTGAAAACCGTTTGTCGATTGATGGTTTGTTCGCTGAGTTTTGTTTCGTTAAACTTGGTTAGTTCGTGCAGTTTCTGCGTTTTTGGTTGCGAATAGCCGGTTTTGAGGAAGGTTTTGCCGTCGATCTGGTGGGAGATAGAAGGAGTTCTATACACCGTTGGAAATCCCTCGGTGTCTAGTTTCCAGATCAGTTTTCAGAACCTGATTTGGTGAAGGGAGTCGCGAGTTTTTTCCCTTTGTTTCAGTCGGGTTTTCCCTTGATTCAAACCGTTCCCGAGGTGAGTGCGTGTCTATAGGTTGAATTATCTAATAGCGATTAGCGTCGATATTTGATATTTAGGAATGTTTCCTGGGTGTTTGCGTATTGATTGTGGTTATTTGGTGTGAGAATTGTGAAATGATTCGAAGATTTTGATGATTGAATCGTGGTTGTGTGATTTTCGAAATCTGGTATGTTCCTGCGAGCATCGTGTCGATCGACACCGTGCGATGTGTCGATCGACACCAGTTATTTTTTGTTGCGTCGATCGACACCGTGCGACGTGTCGATCGACACCTATTTTTTTGTGATTTTTGTTGCACGGTGTCGATCGACACCCATATGATTCTTGCGGTAATCTGTTAAATCGTGCGTTATTGATAATCCGGTTATTCGTGCTTAGCCTGTAAACGTTCTCACTAAGTATTTATTAAATACTTACGCAACTCGTTTTTCCCAATTGTGTTGCAGGTAAAGGAAAAGGAAAAGTGTGACCGCGGGATCATGGCATTAGGGGGAGGATGATTAGGAGTTTGTTGGTTTTATGTTTTTATTCTAGTTCTAGTAAAACCCGGTTAGGTTGCTAGATTTATTTTATGAATATTCTGGAATTGAATTGATTGGTGGTTTATTATTATTATTTTTCTGAATTATTTTATGAGAATCTCCGCTTTTAAAAAAAAAAAACTGGGTGTTACACCGACGGTCGGTGCGTTTGCCCAGGAGGCTCTAAAGTCATGTTTACTGACCCTGCAAATCACCACGCGATCTTTTCCCGTATTTTGACCTCACTCACACGGTACTGGAAATGACTTCCCAGTAGGTCACCCATCCTGAAACTACTCCAGGTCAAGCACGCTTAACTTTGGAGTTTTCTCAAAACCTGTGACCGAAAAGATAAATGCACTTTGGTGATATAGGTAGCCAAATCAATTCTTTTAAGCCTCACCGCATATACCGCATATACCACATATGCCCTGAAACCAGGGTGTCACAAATGTCATGACTTCTAACAAAGGAACATATATATATAAATGACAACATCTCATATCTGATATACATATATGTGTTGTCGGAGCCAAATTTTTTTCATCTCAGGTTAAAGGGCTCCCAAAATGTTTATTTCCACTGCTCTATTCTGGTTTTTCTGGTTGAAGTTACTTTTCTTTTTTTGAAAACTAGCTACTACTCCCGGACACCCCTACAAACCGGGAATTAAGAGCATTTTATATGGTTAAAGTTACTTTTGAAATGAATTGTCCAAATCTTATTGCTATATAAATGTCACTTATGTGTGGATTGTCTCACTAATATACCCAAAGCATAAGTTTTTTTTTTTCCCTATGTAAGTTTCAAATTCTAGAATGATCTTTTTTTGTTAGAATATAGATTTTAAACTCAAAACTAATTGACAATAAATGGAAATGTTCATATTTTTTATATATTGCTTAAAATCCCTTATAACTTTTGAAGTGGGATATATTTCCTAATACACCCCCTCGAGATGATGGCTCTTTGACCATTGATCTCAGCATGCTTGGCCATTGATCGATGAGACTATTTTCGGTTCCGATCGATTATTGATCGGGTAGAACTGTGTGGATTATGGGCTATGAAACCATGCTAGAATGTGAGTTTTCAACTCAAAACCAATTGGCAATGAGTGAAGTGGCTTATATTCTTTATATATTGTTTAAGATCATTTCCAACTTATGATGTGAGATATATTCCCTAATACGCTCCATCGAGTTGATGATTATTTGACCATTAATCTCATATATATTTGGGTATGAATCGATGGACCAATTTCGGGTCGGATCGATTATGGATCGGGTTAGACTCTTTAGATCATGGACTTTGATACCATGTTAAGTTATGAGTTTCTAACTCAAAACCAATTGACAATGAATGAAAACGCTCATATCCCTTATATATTGCTTAAGATCCTTTCCAACTTCTAACGTGGGGTATATTCCATAATACGTTTTTTGAAAAATGTTTTACAAAGCCAGTTAGCAGAATAGGGTGTTTTGCCACAAAAGAATACTGATTTATATGATTGACACTATAATTGCAATTGAATACAAACTAAACATTTTTATGTCGTTCCAACAGATTTAGGTATATGTCGACAAAAAACAATTGGTTCATTATTTATATCATTCGAATATATTTTGTTATAATTCAACATCAAACGTGTAGTTTAAACCAGTAGAGCTTTATGATGGTGTGTAATCCGTTGAGTAATGATTTATACTATCAATAAATCAGAAAGAATCAAGTCGCGGTATCTAGTTGACAAGGCTTGTGAAAATTTTTAGAATAGCTAAGTGTTCCTTGTACGAGAATGATATTCATAGGTCGATAAATAATAGACCTCTAGATAACAGACAAAATCAGTCAGCATTATAATCTTTTGTAGTCACCATTCTATTTTTCAGATTGAACTAATCGACATCCAAAAAAGTTTATAACTCTTAAGTATCCGAGATTTAGATTTATAATTCCTAAAAGAGTAAGATGTTTTGGGAAAACAATGCTGACTGAAATACCATATATCTTTCAAAAATTACTCAAATCCCATGGAACTATGGTTATATCACTAAAATACCATATATCTTTCAAAAATTACTCAAATCTTTTACACCCCTAGTAAATTACGATAAACACCCTTGATTAGTTTTTTCTTAATTGATGACATGGCCGCTGATTTAGATAACTCAGCCGTGTTATTTTGATAACTCAGCCGTGTCATTTAGATAATTCAGCCATACCCTAAAATTAATTTATATAAGATTAAAGACTTACAAAATTATAAGTAAGCTCATTTTATTAATATAAAATAAATATAAATCAGCTGAATGTGTATAGTTTCTTCAATTTATACAACTAAATGTGTATAAAATCGAAAATGTAATCTAACTTGATCTTGAGATATATGTTGTGTTATAAGTACTTCAAACTTTACCTATAGATAATTAAGACCCAAAATCATATACAATAGACCATATACAATTTTTTTCAATTGAATGTGTATAATTTGATTCAGTTGAGACTCTAAATCATATTCTTCCTAAATGTTATACATTAAACCCTAAACCATGATCCCTAAACCCTAAACCCTAAATCCATAACTCAGCCGTGAAGTTCCTATAACTCAGCCGTCAAGTGTAAAATTCTATAAATTTTTTTTATATAATAACCTAAGAAAAAAAAACCTAATCTCATCAAAATTTTACAACTGAATCTCCGGTCAAGCTGCGGCTCAACGGAGGCTGACATGTACTCATCATTCATCCTCAAGCTCCTGCTCAATGACTGAAACGACCTCCGATTGTAAAATGACGAGTTTGCCCCTGCATCTGATTCGCCTTCGAAATCTGAGTCGAGCTCTGCGACTGGGTGAGGAACCGGAGAAGGAGTCCGGCAACTTCGGCCGTTGTTGTTCTCCGAGAGACTGTTTAAGGTTCTTCTGATGAGAGATACCAATTTCCTCGCCGGTCCGTTGTCTTCTGTACCCATGGTACCAATCGTCGTTTAAAGGAACAATCTCTTGGAATCTGAAAATTGGGGAAAACCAAATCAGAGATTGAGTTGAGTCAAAATCAAGTAAAGTTAGTTGTTTTACGCGTACCCAAGAACGTAAATGTCGGAGGGAGGTAGCGTATGGAGCCAATCGGAGGAGATTTCCGGCGACGTTCCATGTCGCAGTAAAAACCCTAAAAATGCGTGAATTTTAGAAAAAAACCCCAAATTCAGATTTAAATTAAAGAGACGAAGCAAGACATGTTACCGAAGATTATGAACTTGTTTCACAGTTGGTGAATCGGATTCGTGTTTGTTTATGTTTAGATCTTCCGGTGCTCCTTTTGGTCGGAGTCGTCTCTGCAATTTTCAAATAAAGGTGTAAAAATTAAATATTTTTTTTTAATTGGAAAAGAGAGATATAAATTTTTTTTTGCGGCTGAGTTATAAATTATGTTGTAGCTGAGTTAAAAATTATGTTGTGGCTGAGTTATAAATTGTGTCCGAGTTAGGATTTTTTGCGGCTGAGTTATAAATTATATTGTGGCTGAGTTATGGTTATATTGCGGTTGAGTTATAAATTATGTTCTGGCTGAGTTAGTTTTCTATTGCGACTGAGTTATAAATTATGTTGCGGCTGAGTTATAAATTATGTTATGGCTGAGTTATAAATTATGTTGTGGCTGAGTTATGGTTATCAAATTATGTTGCGGCTGAGTTATAAATCCTAAGAAATTCAAAACAATATAACTTTTTCTGAAGTTCAAGATATACATATTTTTTTATATATATTCAAAATCCTTGTCTAAGTCAATTTAGAATAAAATAGATCAATGAAATATATAACACTATTTTGTAGGAAAATTTTGAGTTTTTTGTAAAATCCTAACTTGTTTTTTGAATTCAAAACTTCTTTTTTATCTAAAATTCATAGCTTTATTTCATAATTTATTATTTTTAAAGTGTTTTTAAAGTTTTGAAGATTATAAATTTGGAAATTTTAAAGTTAAATTTAGGTTTTTAAATTTAAAACCGAATGTATTATTATAAAAAATATTGTAAAATTAATTATTTTATTTTTTTAAGTTTCAGAATTTTTTCCCACAATTTTTTCGAATTTAAAAAAGCTTAACGGAATTTAGTTCGGGTATTTTTATGGAATTTTCCCTATTTTTAATTAGTTTATTAAAATTATATGAGGTTAAGTGGAAATTTTATCCTTAATCAATTTTTAATACATATAATTGTTCATTTTACAAAGTGTTTTAATCTATTTAATAAATTTATTAAAATTATATGAGAGAAGGTGCTTTTTTGTCACGTTTAAGGTTTCCTAAAAGGCTAAAACTATCAATAATGACAAAATAGTCATTATAAACGTGACAAAAAGATTTGGCTCTAAAAATTGAAAATTTTGGGTCCAAAATATTCTTTACCGCCTAAAATTTATGGCCTAAAATTGGTTTTCCCGCGTAAGAGCTGTTGACATGGAAAATAAGAGCTGATGACATGGAAAATCGGAACTGATGACATGAAATATTGGTAAGTCAGCCGCCAAACAAACACATAACTCAACCATTAATAAATCAGCTATCAAGTATAATGTAAGTCCGCCGCAACGTGAATAGTATTTCGGTAATTAATCTTTCGCTAATAAATCAGCCGTAATTAGGCTAGGAAATATTAAGTCAGCCGTATCGTCAAATAAATCAGCCGTCAAATGAATGCTATTCTAGTAATTAATCTTTCGCTAATAAGTCAGCCGTAACCAGGTTGAGTTATTGTTAACCCAGCCAATTACGGCTGATTTACGTAAGTCAACCGTAACTACCTCTCATAAGTCAGCCGTAACTACCTCTCATAAGTCAGCCGTAAGTATCTCTCGTAAGTCAGCCGTAACTACCTCTCATAAGTCAGCCGTAACTACCTCATAAGTTAGCCGTAACTACCTCTCATAAGTCAGTCGTAACTATCTCTCATAAGTCAGCCGTAACTACCTCTCGTAAGTCAGCCGTAACTATCTCTCATAAGTCAGCCGTAACTACCTCTCATACCTCTCATATGTATAACTCAGCCGTAATTTGTGTTCGTAAGTCAGTCGTTATCTCATAAGTCAGCCGTAACTAACGGCTGATTTATGTTCGTAAGTCAGCCAAATTATGTTTGTAACTACTATCATCTCATAAGTCAGCCGCGTTTTTTAACTCAACTGCAACGTAACCATAAATCAGCCGCAATGTAACCATAACTCAACCGTAGCACTTTACGGATGAGTTCATTAACACACGTCAGCGATTTCCTACGTGGTTGCTTACGTGGCTATGACATTTTTGTAATTACGTTTTTTGTCACAACGTACAAAAGGGCACGCTGGGTATTAAAAAAATGCCAGTAATAAAAAAAAGTTTAATATGATTCTAGCCATATTACCTGATTTCTGTGGGATTTGAGCAAAGAACTCAATTAGTTATTCTATGTTACACCAATTGATTACGTATGCTCCGACCTCAACGGTTAGAGCAAAATAGTTGGTGTTGTTATGTACGTCTCTCATAGTGAATAGAATTTTTGAGCAACAACTTTTAAGTAACGTAATTTTCATATCTAGCCACACTTTTCTTTCGGAGTGATACTTCCGCCAATCATCGTTGCAGATCTGTATCCATTCGTTTCTATGTCGACATTTGCAGTCGCAACAACGAGTAAAAAGACATATACGTATGTCAGTTAAGCTTTGATGAGTTACTAAAAAAATTTCGAAATTTTGTAATTTTTAGATGTATTTATATTTTTTTTTTGTTATTGTATAAATTAGTTTTTTGTATTCGTTTTGGTCAATTATATTTATCATACATAATTAAATTTGAATAGTAATGTATCTAACTTAGGGCATATCCATGAGCAATCTTATGCGTTCCAAGAGCAACCGTAAAACCTTAAATTATAAATTTGTGAATAGTGAACCATTACAAAATGTTAAAAATTCTTTTGAGGTTGAGTTTGAAGTTTTACCGTTGGAAAATAACACTCGCAGACTTCAAATTTGAGGTTTAGGAAACCTCAGAAAAAAATTGCTCTTGGAGGTGCCCTCATATAATTTAAACCACTAAGCTATAGCACCGATTACATGACATGCTCTATTTTTTGTTTATTCATACCGATCAATTATGATAGTGTTAACTTAAGTACTTAGTCGACAAAAAAAAAAACTTAAGTACTTAAGTTTCTGGCCGGTCCAACTTTAATAAATTTTATGATGGGTTTTGTAAGTGTGTAGCCTTTTTGTATGAATGGGCCAGTTTTATGGATAATAAAGAAATGAACTCACATTGGTGAAATGCTCAACAAACTTTCATTTCATTGTTCTTTTGAGGACGTCCGACAAAATTGGATTTCTATTTTTTTTGTAACAATTAAAAAAAGTGAAAACAGTTTTGGTCTATTGGTCCATTAAGATTAATAGAAGCAAGTTTACATGAGATCTATAGTATTGTGCAATTAGAGTCGTTCACCATGATTTCACACAGTGAAGGTAGGTGTCCATCATGACTTCATGAGTATGGAGCCTGAGGCAGTATCGTCTGTCGTGGATCTGAAAATGTTGGAATGAACTGTCCATAATAGAATCGTTTTGTGATAGTTCTCAAAATTTGCAATAAAAATAAATCAATCCAGACGTTTAAAAAAACAATTAAGAAAAAGGCTAACATGTTTCTATATAGGGGAATTTGCTAAAATATGCCACATTTAAGCATAAAATGTCTCAATACACCTTTCTTGTTGTTTTCCAATAATACCCCTAAGTGGTGAAAAAAAAAATTAAATAATAAGTTTTTTATTTTTTTAAAAATATGTAAATTATAAACATATCATGAATAGAGTTTTTTTGTGAAAACACTTTAAAAAAAAAAAGTAAAATGAATATTGTATAATGATTGTAGTTTTGTATTCTACTGATAGTAGAATGTAGTAAAATTTAGATTCTGCCGATTTTACACAAATCTACCATGTGTAGAACATATGTTCTACCGCATAGTAAACGTTCTAGTATTTCGTAGAATTTCGATTCTATTAAATATGAAGTTTGTACCACTGGTAGAATTTAAAATCTACCATTTTCAATCAATTCTACCATATGTAGAAGGCCGTTTCTACCAACAGTTCTCTACCAATTCGTCGTGTATCTACCAAATGTAGGGGTGGGCAAATTAACCGAACCGAACCAAACCGAACCGAACCAACCGAACTCAAACCGAACCAAACCGAACCAAAGTTAGTTCGGTTTGAATTCGGTTCTTGTTTTCGTAGAACCGAACAAACCGAACCGAACCGAACCCGAACAAAACCCGAAAATAAACCAATGTGCTTTTTATCAAATTATTTTATTATATATATTATAATGTTATAGATATGTTTCTATAACTAGATTCATTAGATCACATATAATATTTTTTTTTTCTTATCTATTTTCTTAAAATAATTAATCATGTTAAAATAGTAATTTTTTAGCCTATAAAATTTTGTTTTTCTTTTTGCCTCCAAAATATCGTATCTTTTTCTATTTCTCTTTTCCAAATTTGAAATTTCATTGCAATTGATTAAATTTATCAATAACGTGTGTATATTAAACTAGTTACCTCTACATTTTAGAACAAATTTTTGAAATATTTTGTTTTTTTGTTTCAAAAAAGTCAATTGAAACCAACCCAAACTAAAACCAAACCATATTTAAACCGAACCGAACCAAAGTTAGTTCGTTTTGAGTTCGACTCTTGTTTTCCTAGAACCGAACAAACCGAACCGAACCGAACCCGAACCAAACCCAAAAATAAACCGAATTGCCCACCCCTAACCAAATGGTAGAATCTTGTTTCTACGAAATTAGTTATAATTTCCTAAAATTTAGGAATAAATATTTAGTTGCCAAAAATGAAAAGGTTTACTAATTTAAAAAGAATTATGACTAATTCCGAAATAAGATGAAATTAATTTCCTAATTTTAATACTTCACAAATATTTTTTATATTAGTTTTTTAAAAATATTTTTTGTACTATATATGTTTTTAATTGATTTTCGTTTTTCAAATATATATTATCTAAGTAAACTAATTTTTTAATAAAATTTGTATATATAGTAGTAAATATGTTTTTAATTATTTTTTTCGTTTTCAAATATATATTATTTAAGTAAACATATGTTTTTATAAAATTTGTATATTAAGTTTTTAAAATATTTTTTGTATTATATTTGTTTTTAATTGATTTTTCGTTTTTAAAATAAATATTGTTTAAGGAAACTAATTTTTTTTTTCTTTTTTCAGATTTGTAATAATTTATTTTTTTCCTTTTTTATTTTTAAAGTTTAATAAGAATTAATAAAAAGATTTAATAATTATAAATCAAGGTTAAATTTAGAATTTGAAAATACAAAAGCCTAATGGGATATTTTTATGAAAAATAAATTCTAATGGGACATTTTGCCACTAAATGTGGCATAATTTAGCAATTTTCCCATATATATTTTACTAGAATTTAAATCTTATCTAAGAAAATAAACAATTTTATTTTAACAGTATTTTTATATTATTCTATTACAAATTATGAGAATTGTTATATCGGCGATTTTACAACGGACAAATCTTCTATCTTATCCACGCCACACGATTATATCTTGCGCCAACCGTTTTGAAATTCGAATTTGCATAAACTATATCTCCTGCAAGCTTGTCTCCATTAATCTATATAAATTATTGTAAATCGCATCTTTTGGAATTCGAACCCTAAACCTCCGGGTGTAGAAGCATTAGTAAACTTTTGATCAACCATTGGATTCGGGAGGCTTCCACAGAAAATAAACAATTTAAGTCACAAAATGTTACCGAAACAAATTGATACGTCTATGATGTTACTCCCATAGCAAAAAGAGGTCAAAACATAGAAGCAATGAAGCAATCAATACATTTTTAAGACTCTCTATATGCCGTTCCGAGAAAATAGCAATAGTAAACCCTGAAATTACTGAGCGAAAATCAATCGGAAAACTAGAGATGAAGAAGCAACTTGAAATGATTGTTGAATTACCAGCACGATAAAGAAAGGACTTTCTTATGTTAAACCATTAAACCAAAGGTCCATCAAGCAACATAACTAATTAAGATTGTCCTCTACACTCGTTAAGGAAGCTAATCCAGCAAACCTTTGGAGCAATTGCTAAGTCTGAACTACACTAAACAAAGAATACAATACGCTAATAAGTAATTTTCAAAAAAAAACGCTCATAAGCTAAAATAATTAATCTTTTTCAGGAATACATAAATTCTATCGTAAGTAAAAAGTGTATGGAACACTATGATGACGTCATGGGTACTGTAAGTTTGCGTCGGCACTTGGCACCACCATGCACCAACATAAACAAACAAACAATGCAAGACCCACTAACTTAGTACTAACCAAACACCATCTAATCATACAATGTTAAATTTACTAACTACAAAAGGTAATTGTCAACATTGACAAAAGAAATCGTTTTATAATTAGAAAATTATACGTTAAAAATGTTTTAAAATAAATAAATAAATATAATATGTTTCTCCTCATTAGAGAAAAACCTTAAACTCTGGTTTTCAATTTAGGAGATTTGAGTTTCGAGACATAAGCAAAGAAGACAAATGTGAAATATGGCTGATGGGGTGTTTTGTCTAAACTCTAAAGCAAAATGAACTTTGCGCGTGATCACACTCGCCCACACGTGTCCAAAAACCATCAAGTATCAACACTCGCTTTGATGGCTTTTTCTGAAATGTGTGTATACACGTCTCAATGCAGTTTTTTTCCCTCTAAATTATAATTAAGCAAATATCCATAATGCATCATTTACATAGTTAGATTGGTTAAAATCTTTATAATTTTTATTACACTTTTTAATTTGTACCGCTTTAGATTGTACCAATCACGAAAGCTTTATCTATACAGCTTTATCTCAAATCTTTATCTATATAGCTTTATCTCAAATCTTTATCTATACAGCTTTGCACTATGCTATAAAGCTTACCGTTCCAGATTTTTAAAAAGCTAAACTACCAATCGGACCCATAGTTTCTTAACTTGACCTTAAGTACTTATGTAATTGACCATTTTCTTTCTTATATAAATTTGGTAGTCCGAAAAACCAACATGTATGATTTAAATATCGATAAAAGAGAGAAAAAATTATGACAAAATGGAAAATATGGATATAAACAAATAGTTAAAAGAAGATACGAGAAGAAATGTAGGTCCACAAACCACAAACATGGCTTTGAATGAATCTCCCACTCTATATATAGGTTGTTGTGTAGCTTCTTAAGTCTTGGAAATACAACATTACAAGTATATTAGGTACTTATTTGAGCATATCTCCACATATATAAAGTAAAATATATCTATATATACATAGAGAGAGAGAGAGAGAGAGAGAGAGAGAGAGAGAGAGAGAGAGAGAGAGAGAGAGAGAGAGATGGGGAGGCAACCGTGTTGTGACAAAGTAGGGTTGAAGAAAGGGCCATGGACTGTTGAAGAAGACAAGAAACTCATCAACTTCATCCTCACCAATGGCCATTGTTGTTGGAGAGCTCTTCCCAAGCTTTCTGGTTTGAACTCATCAAAATATATATTTTTCTGTTGATTAGTTATATACTATAAGTTCTATAGGTATACACTAGTACTAGTATGATTTTGCAGCAATAATCAAAATACACTTTTAGCATTTCCACAAGAAATTTACATTAATTCTTACCAATGCTTTTTGTAATGGAACATTTGTCTACTTTTTGGACATCAAAAAGTTATTAAATTACTAATCATAGTGTTTGGCCCATACAAATCATAGTGTTTTCGTGGTTCTCACACGTTTTTTTTTTTTTTTGTTTCTGATCGATTTTTATTTTGAGTGGTTCCTTGCTAATCAATTTATAACTTTGTCTAGTTTAACTTTCAATCAAGTTGATCGTTAATTTAATTACTTCGGCTAATTAATTAAATGCAGGGTTATTGAGGTGTGGAAAAAGCTGCAGGTTAAGATGGATAAATTACTTAAGACCTGATTTAAAAAGAGGTCTTTTATCAGAATATGAAGAACAAATGGTCATTGATCTTCATGCCCAACTTGGCAATAGGTTTATTCTCTTTCTCTTGACCAAACTTATTATAAATATACATAAATTGTTTCCAAAATTTATAAACAATAATCCTTTACCTTAACTTTGACGTTGTAACTAACTCATAATAAAAATATACAAAGATTATGATCATTCGATTGAAATGTCAGTTCCACCTATATATTTTGTTACTTCTCCTTCAAAATATTTTTTTTGTTATCATAAAAACACAAAAGTCAGTAGACCATCTCTTCTTTTTCACGAAAGAGTTACCTATCCCATTTTTATTTAGTCGTATTTTTAGTCAAAATCATTAGTAAAATCCTTATACATAAATAAGCTTTTGAATCTTTTTTGTGTGCAGATGGTCAAAGATTGCTTCTCATCTACCAGGAAGAACTGATAATGAAATAAAGAACCACTGGAACACACACATAAAGAAAAAGCTAATGAAGATGGGTATTGATCCTTTGACACATAAGCCTCTCTCTGAAGAAGAAGCTTCGCAACAAGCTCAAGGGAGCAAGAAAAGCTTAGTGTCTCATCATGATGACAAGATTCCAATAGAAGATCAACAAGAAAAAGACAAGCAAAAACTACTTCCATTAGGTCAAGATGATGGGTTTTGCATTGATGAAGTTCCATTGCTCACTCCACATGAGATCTTGATGGACATCTCTTCTTCTGCTGATCACACTCATCATCATAGTAATGATGATCATAATGCCAACACTAATAACATTAGTAACTCGACCTCTCCCTCGTCTTCTTTCTCTACCTCGTCCTCGTGTATATCATCGGTATTACCGGGTGATGAGTTCTCAAAGTTTCTTGATGAAATGGAGACTCTTGACCTCAAGTGGCTCTCATCGGATGATTCATTAGGGGAAAACAGTAATTACAAAGATGACAAATTCAACAATAATGTTGATACGGTGAACTTGTGGGACATCAATGATCTAAGCAACTTGGATTTGTTTATAAGTGATGATGACTTTGTTGGAAATGGTAATGGATGTTCAAGAATGGTTTTAGATCAAGATTCATGGACATTTGATCTTCTCTAATGTTTTTTTTTTCTTTTATACTTTTCTTGCTTGTTTTTGAAGTGGACGATTTGAGTTTGGCCATCAGTGTTGCTATTTAGTGGATAATTAGGTGTAAAATACATGTAATAAAGAGTGCAATTGTGAAAGCCAACTTTTTAGCTCGATCAGTTCGATTTCGATCTTTTTCTTTTTTTTATGTAAGCAATTTGACTTCACTTTGAATAACCCATCGTGAGAGTTTCATATAATTAAATGTTTAGTTGTAAATAAAAAAGGTGCAATTGTGACTGCAAACTTTTCTTTTCTCTGTCTCGTTCTTGATTTTTTTGGCATAATTTTTATGGAAAAATATAATACACCATTAACTAAAGTTTAACCGACCATATGTATCAGTTGATTATGTTTTTTTTTTCCTTAAGTTCATAATCTTTAGATAGACTCAAATGAATTTTAATCCCAACAAACTTAAATCTTGAGAAATTCACTCCATTTAGCTTAAAAGACATTTTCTGCCGGCTAGTCTTATATATCACCTAAGTTCCATACTTCCACTAATACAAAGGAAACAATGTTGGAAAATTGCTTAAATTACGTAAAATTAATCGAATAGAATTAGAAAACACTAAATGATGATACAATGATGGCGTCATGGTGATGAAATCGTTTGCTATAAGTATATGATAAACGACAACAAAAGAACGTCACAATCGTGATTGAATCTCTTGGGATTTATTAATAAACTCCACCTACCGAATATTATCAATCTCACATTCAATCAAACATGAAAGCACTTGTGGTGGACCATCGATTTCTACACTCAATTCGTATGCAATTACTTAATTTATATATTATGCACATAAAAATCTTTAAAAAAGACTATTTATATAACATATCTTATAAGGGTTTATCAATTTTTCTTAAACTCTTATAAATGTTTAGTTTTATATTTTTTTTATAACAAAGAAAATAATATATTGTAATTTTTAAGTTTAATTATTTAATTGTCCTAGTTACGTTGCTTGATTGAATAAGTTTGTGTAATTGTGAAAATAATTTGAAAACGCAATGTATTTTATTTCATTACATTATAATTTGTTTTTAATAATAATCTTATAAACATATAAAAATGGTAACTTTAAGAATGAACTCTGTATTTTTCAAAAACGTCATATATTTGTGATATTCTTGTATTTTCTCCGGATTCTCAATAAAACTATTTCCAGTTGTTTAGAAAATATTGTGGCAATTCCGCTCTAAGGATAATAGGTTAGAGTTTTTTTCCGGATTTCTGTTCAGTTATTACCATCTTGGCTGGAGCTTCACATATGTCTCTCTCTTTCTTCTATCTCACTGCTAAATTTCTTGCTCAAAGTCTCAAATACTTTGTGGACCATTTTAGTTCGGCATGAATCACCATTATTCTTTTTTGTTTTCCGACCTTTCTTCCTCTCGATGTCCAAAACTCTAGTGGTCTTTCTCATTATTTTTTATTTATTTTATATTCTGATTTGGGCGCCAAATATTCGTAAAATATGTTATTGACAAAAAAAAAAGATTCATAATCATTTTCTTACATTTCATATGTTTATTTTAGGTTTTTGCTAAAAATCTATATCACATATCAGACTGCATGTTGAATTTGATCACACGTTGTTTAGAATAACATATAGATCTCGTTGAGCAATCAGTAAGACCTATTATAGGATCATTCCTAATTCTCACATCCATTGAACCATTTGATATCAGGAAAAGAAAATTATGTTTCGATATTTTTGTTTTTGTGAACATAATTATAAGTTTTTTCTAATTTAAAATGAATATTTATGACGTTGCCTAATCTATACCGAACTTAAAAGGAACCAAAAGTAACATGTTTCACGTGAATATTTCATAAAGTATTTATCACAAAAAAAAAAAAAACAATCATGAAGTAGATAGTACTAATAATTTTTGTTCCTACCCAATTTTTTCAATGTTCCGAACCAACTGGTTCAAAAACTGTTTAAGTAAATGGTCCAAAAACAGTCCAATGTTAATAAATTAAATTAAAGTAGCCAAATGTAACAAAACTTTCTTTCCTCACATTGCACCCCCAAAAAAACTTCTAACCAGATAAACCAAATTTAACCGATATAATGATTGATTAATACAGTGATTGACCCCAAAATCGATCAAACTGAGCTGCAAAGCTCGAAATTCGATTAGGACACAAATACTCGATTTCGTATAATTTTCATAGGTTTTTAGAATATATGTTTTGAAAAAGCTCGAAAAATATACACCGACCCACGCATGTATCAATCCGCACTACAATTCTGCATACTTTACAACATACTGTATTACATAATACATACAGTGCTGATGACACCTGTGTATGCTTTTTTCTCGTCAACACATATATGTCTTGACTCTCGATGCTGACATATGCGCACACACGGAATAAGATGGGGTTTCAAAAGAATTTCAGATAATTCACATGTGTTGATTGCAATTTTATCAAATGTTAGTATTTTGATGATATTGTTCAGTTGTATATAATAATATATAGTTTTCAGCCAATTGGAATTCTGAAAAGTAAAATTTACTTTAAGTTAATGTAAAATTGAAAATCTTGTCTTCCCCCCCCCCCCCCCCCCCCCCCCCAAATTCAGTATCTTTTGAACATGCTGTATAGTGTGTTTGTTGTTTTAACTTGTAACTAGTATTTTCATACTCCCTCTGTTTCTTATAATAAGATGTTTTAGAATTTTTTTTTTTGTTTCACAATATAAGATATTTTTATATTTCTATGTACTTTTTACTTTATTGAAAACTGTGTAACCAATAACATTATACATTATTTTTTTTAATTGGTTAAATTGTTTATATTTAATAATTTTTTTTAATAAAAAAGTTTTTTCTTAAACTTTGTGTTTTAACCCAAAACATCATATAATTAAAAACAGAGGGAGTATATCTTTGCTTTATTAAAATATTAAGTTTGTGAGTGAACTCATCCTTTAATCCAAATGACACTTGGCTGTTATCTTACTCTATTACGAAAGAAATTTGTTTACGGTATATATTTGCATAGGACCCCATAAACTTGGTGCAGCGGTGGCTTCATAAGGCTGCCCATATGACCGGTCTTGTTGTGTATTATGTATTTGTATGAGTATGAAGATTAATTAAGAAAATGGACCACAAGTGAATGGGATTGATAGACATGTGGTAACTACCCTCACCAAACCATTTTGTCAAAAAGAAAGATAGCAATTTCGTACTTTTGATTATCATAGTATGACGCCAAAAAAAAAGGAGAGATTACAACAATATAACATCATCTTTTCATCATGGCAGTCTAATTTACAATTTGATTTTCTTTTTTTATTACTGTTTTATGTATCCGACAACAGTAAAATATTCAGAATCTTCTTTTTTTCTTTCAACAATTAATACTCCACATAATCCTATGTTAAAAAGATCAAAATGTAATTTAAAAAAAATGTAGAGTTCATCAAAGGTGATTACTGTTACATTATCCTAGTTACACAAAATCATGCGTAAACTATTTTGGATCGAAAATGTAGAAGGTAAGTGTTTTTAAGATAAATAAATCACATAACCTCCATGCTATTATTGTGAATATCCCGATTATTTTTAAAATTTTTGATGAATAAAAAACATGAATGCCTTTTACACCATAAAGTGTAATATATGTTTTCTTACGAAATTAAGAATTGTAAAATACAAAGAAAGAGGAGAAAAGAGTGCATGTATACAAACCTTTCTTATAACAAATATGATCATTGCTTAGACATGACTTGTCACAAAGAATAAGAAAAGAAATGATAGTGGAACTGTGAATGATGGATTAAAGAGAAGATAAGAGAATTATTTATTTTCATAGAATTTTAAATAGTAAAAATGTGAGGTTGGTGGATAGTTTTTGTATGAATTATAGAAAAAGGAAAAAACGGTAACGACAACAATGATGATAATATATTTGAAGTTGGTGAATGAGTATAGTTTCGTTCTCCTACTTATTGTGACACATTTGCTAAACTTCACACCTTTCAAAACAAAAGTACAATCCCTTATCGCAAAGCTACTCATTTGGGTCTTTTTTTTCTATGATAAAAATATAAACTATTCGGTCTTCTATATATCTTGCAATTGAGTAATAAAGTATTTACATATTTTTTAGTAAGTGATGGTTTACTCAAACAATCGTTTAGATATAGATATGTCGTATATGTAAAATGTAAATGAGACCAAGTCACTAATGAACAAAACGTGATTAACCAAGTGTAGGTCGATCGTTAACTTCCTTACAACCTTTTTACATTTTGGAGAGATCACTTCCGCAAACTTCCTTGATCTTGGAGAGATTGAATCTATCTCCTTTCTTTATTTTGGCGAGAAATAATCCACTACATTCTCTCTTGTGTAGAACGTTTAAATATTCAGTCTCAAAGACATTACAAAGTTAAAAAAATTGTTTGCTCGTATTTCATGACAAAAGAACTAACTCTTTCGAAGGAAATTCAAATTATTATTTACGACTGTAAGCTTTTATTTTATTTTAATAACACTTTAAGTTCAGATATTTTATCAACGTGTTCCCGGCTTCTTTGAATTGTAATAGATATGTTTTTCCAAAAAAAAAAAAAACTCTGTCTTGGAGGAAATTCGGTTTTAATAAAGACATGTAGTTTAAGCTCAAAATTCTCCGATTAATCAAGGAGAAAAACTATCATTCTCAACATCTTCACACTTTTTTTTGAGCGCATCATCTTTAAGTCCCACTTGATATTGACATCGAGCCTTGTATCAGACAATAGGGCCACGATTATACTAAACATAATACGGCATTTGGCTTCTCCTCGGTTTTACAAAACTATAGTGAAACGGTATGGAGCTTTGTGGACCTTGTGGTGGTGATAAAGAAAACATGCATGTTAATTTTGTTTTCATGAAGTAAAATAAAAAAATTTAACAAGAAAAAAGTGAAAAAATATATATATGAAATTTCAACACGTTCATTAGAAATGACGGTCTCGACGACATATCATACCTAGTATTTGATATCATAGTCATGTTTTCGGTTCGTAGTTGTTGATAACATCAACATTAATCGGACATAAGTATATTCGTGTTATAATTGCTAGTGATAGTATAGGTCACTAAATCAAAATTTTAAGTTACCAAAATTTCTAATCATCCGGAAAGTAATGATTTCCATTGAACATGAAGATGTTATATACAGATATTATAATGTAGTTTTATAAATGCAATAGTATTTACTAATTAATGAGAATTATATTGGCCGGCGATGATACATTTAATCATCTCAATTACCATAAATGAATATATCTAATAATTACTCGTCAAAACATGCTAAACTAGTATTAAATACTACAAAACAAACAAAATTCAGTCATTGTGGTTGGTCGATGACAACTACAAAACGAACAACAAAATACACTGTCGCTCAACATTATCACTGATAGTTATCGTTGATTGTTATGACTAACAAGTAACAACCAATACAAGGTTCATCACTTCCGAATTTAATTCTATCATTGGATTTGTGATAACGTTGACCCTGTCTATAAGGATACAATTACGGATTTGCTTGCAGACCAGACCAGAACAGAACTAAAACTTTAACCCATCGCAACACTATCAACAATAATGTTAAATTGTTATGCATAATTTACAACCAAACAAAGAAATAACAAACGGTAGAGAGAAGAATAAATTTGATTTTTTAAAAGTTGATAATTCCATCAAATTCAGTTGACCAAGTAAAATAAATAATCCTAGTTTCATCTAAAGTTTTTTTTGCATATCCACAGTTGAAAACTCTATGAAGTTAATTGCCACAACAGTTTCAATAAGGCTCAAGCTTAACATCTCCGATGTTGTCAAGTCCATCATCATCATCAGCATCATCATGAGGTGAAATGAAAGATGAGACAATGGTTCCACTATTATATCCATCAACCAGAAGCTTAGAAATCTTATTTCTCCATTCCGATGTCTCTTTCCCGCTCTTCCTATCGTGGAAGACTCTATCCCGGAAGTTTAGCATCGTCCCTAGTCCCGTATTCGCAATCCAGCCGTACTTCATCAGTACTTCCGCTTCACTTTCCCTCATATCTTCTCCTACCTTATAGTTACATAGAGATTTCAGAATAACAAACTCTAGTTAAGAACATATTAAACCGGTGAGAGATAAGGAGTTTACCAGTAATGGCTTGTTTTCAATGAGTTGATATCGGCCACAGCTTGCAAATTTCATGGCTAAGACTAACCGTTTAATCTGCCATCCGATTGATGCAGTGTTACTGAGCTCAAAGAAGTATGTCGCGTACCCATACTCAGGCCGCTCCATTACTATCCTGTATCCAGCCAAAAAAAGATTAATGAAGTTTTTAGTTTAGCCGTAAAAACAAAGGAGAGAGTTAATGTTACCGGTTATGTCTCTCGAAAACGAATATGAAAGACTGGAGATCGCGGCACCAGCCCCACTCAACAGGCCATTTTCGGAACCGCAAATACCGTGCCTTTTGAAAGCAAGATAGAAACAAGTTAGAAAAGAAATAGAAATATATTAAAAGCCGAGAAGACTGGGATGCGGGATTTTCACCTGTTCGATGAGGGAGAATAGACAGGTCAAGCAATAGCTAGTTCTTGAAGCTTTTGAAAACTTTAAATTAAGAAGTCTCGAGCCCTTCTCCCGTTTGAAGAAAAGCTGCGAGATCACATCTTCGAGCTCCGAGAAACTCTCTTCTAGAAGTGAATTACATTCACCACTACCTTCATTCTCCCCAAAAAGCCTAAGTTCATCTACTGTTACACCTTGTTGAATCAGTACCTGCAAACACCAAATTTTGAACACACGAGCTCTAAGAAATCTTATTTGCAGAAGTTACCGTTTAATTTCAATCTTGAGACGAAAACTATGATACCTGCAAAAGACCAGGAACATCTTCCTCCAGAGCCGTCTCAATTGAGTCCCTGTAATGTTTTTTTAACATATCATAAGATCAGAAAAGAATAGACGAGGAACATTAGACGATGAATCCAAGAGAGAAACTCACGTGGCAGTTTTCTTTCGTTTCCAAGGACGCAGTATCTTCAAAGGTTTAACGTATTCATCAGATGTACAGAAGCTAAACCCTGAGGAAGGAGGAGAATTGAGTTCTTCATGATGATGAACTGAACCATGAAAAGACCGAAGCTTTAATCGATCGATTAATTTCATGTGGTCTATCTCATCTTCATCCAATTCACAAGCGGCCGCTGCTTCATTTTTCACAAACGTAGAAGGATTCAGAGCAGATGTACCAAGATTCAAGCGAGAGCTCAGTTTCGTGCAATCTAGCTTATTTTCATCATGAGCTTCATCATTGGTTTCAACCTCTCTTTTAACCTTTACTTGCTCTGAGGTAACATGATTTCTTTTGACATTGTCCTCCATGACACAATCACCCAAAGGCTCATGATTCGAACGCACATTCAAAGGGAGAGGATTCTTTTTCACTCTTTTACTCGGGGGTTTTGCGACAGGTTCATAACCGTTGCTAGCTAAGGGACAGTGTTTGTAATCTCTACTAGATAACTCAGGCAGACTACTGGCTTCGGGTGATAATTTCAATGACCTTTCGTGAGCAATAGGAATATCCCTCTCTCGGATTCCACTAAGCGGATTTCCAGATTCTAAACCAATACTAGTTTTTTTATAGAGAAAAGAATCGATTTTCTCAAGAAAGCCGCTGAAATGGACCTTAGAAGACGAAGCTATCTCATTTTCGCATGAAATCTCGGCCTTTACCTTATAAAGATCGGTATTATCGCAACCTTTAGCATTATCCTGCACCTGTTACCAAAATAGCTAGTTAGCTAGCTCTAATAGATCCCAAACAAAATCTGGAGGAACTTTTCACTTTGTTACCTCTAAGTTAGTTTCTGGCAACCTTAAAGCCATCCTGCAACAAAAAGTAACGGTAGACAAAACACCGTTAGACAATAAACAAACATGGGTGAGTGACAAGACGCAGATAACTATTCGCCAAATATGAAGCACCTTTCTAGAAGCATTTTGCGTCGTTCTTTCAGTGTGAGATGTTCAAGAACATTATCCTCAGGGGTTTCTGCGAATAGTCCAACTCTTTCGAAACTCTCTTCGGCGTTACTAGAACATACTAGAGTGTTGTTCTGTGCTCTTACGTTTACAGAGTCATTTGGACCTTGACGACAACCGATGCTTGTAGATTCCGAAATTTCAGTGTTTACAGATTCTGGAGGATCAGAATTTGACACTACATCCTGAAAACTACGTGATCAGTTCTCTAAACTTAATACCAACAATGGCGAAATTAACTATACCAAAAGACTTCATTATTCAAAATTACCAGCTCTTTGAAGCAATCTTCTTCTTCCATTTTCACTATACTATCAACAACATCCGATCTACAAAAACCAGAAGAAAACCAAATAAAACATAAAGTAAAAAAGTGTTCAAAACAACAATTGAATTGAAGAACAACGAAAACAGCACTCACGGAGACACAGAAGCAGCGATACGTTGAGTGAATCTTTCATAAGATTGCAACAAACTCCGTCTGCTCGTCAAGGGGAGGTGGTCTAACTCAGGGGATGAAATTCCGGATTCCGACAAAGAGATATTGGTAGGTTCATTACACATTCAAATCAGAGTGACGATACAGAGGAAAAATACATGGAGATTCTCCAATAAAAAAAAAAAAACAATTTTGGATTTAGAACTCAGAGCAAAGAGAACAATTAGCTTGGAGATTCGAACATGGAAGCAAACGAAGATAACTGAAAAGGGTTTTGTTAAGAACGTAATAAGAATGAAGAAAGGAATCTCATTGGGACATTACCACACACAAAAAAAATCACAAATTGTCGAAAACCCTGTAAACAAACAAGAGCAAATTAACAATTGAACTAACTTGTGTTTATAGCGAAATTGAGAATTAACAGAGATAACAGACACCTTACTTCTGCAAATTCGATGCAAAAGACTGAAGAACACGCTCTCACTGATTAGCCAAGTAGAGACAGAAAATCGTTTTTTTTTTCCTATTATCGAGAAATAGAGCTAAGAGAGAGAGAGAAGGAGAAACTACATTTCGAGGAGAAAGTTAGCTTGGGCCGTTAATGGGCCTATAAAAATAAACCCTAAAGGCCCATTAATGTGATGTAAACCCTAAGCTATAAATAAAGACTTTTTCTTTGATTTAGCCGCAAATCGATTCTGTTACCAAAACATGCGATTAAAATCCGATTTTTTTTTTTGCAAATTAGGTTTAAGAAATTAGCATTTAAGGGAACAGATTTGTGTGTTTTGAGTCTTTAAGCTTTTTATCATTCATGTAGCTTAAAAGAAATCGTATGTTCCTATGCAAAATCAATCATCTTTTGAATCTCTGGACATGTAGAATTTTGGGTTTATTCCCCTTTGGATTCTATCATTTTCTCGAGATTCAACAACTTTTGGTTTGATTTTATGTTTTCTATGATAAAGTTTTGACCCTTTTTTCGTATTTGTTTTTTTTGGCTGCTCTATGATGATTAACTTGCTTTAACCACACTGAAAAGATGAGATTGAGAATGTGAAGTGGTACTTTATTGGTTTAAACTGAAGAACGAATCGATTAGATCTCTACATTTCTTGATGACACTTTGATCTAAGCTGCTTGAAAGGTCTTATCTTTCGTGGATTAGATTAAGGGAGAGAGGAATGTAGAGGTCGTATCAGCATTTGATCTTGGTTTAAATCTTGAAGAACATGACATGTTTTCAAACTCACTCATGTGGACAATCTTGGCCCTTGTCTGAGAGCTTTGTCATAATCAGTAGTCTTGTTTTAAGGTTTATGTTGTTGTATTTGGTTTTGTTTTTGGGTTGCTCTATGATGATTTACTTGCTTTAACCACACTGAAAAGATGAGCTGAGAATTTGTTGTGGTAACTTAGCATTTTCTCAAGCTCTCATATGTGGAAAACTTTTGGCCCTTTATCTGAGAGCAGTTTTGTAATCCTTTGTTGTTGTTATTTTAGGTTTTTTGTATTGTTTGATGATTTCCGAAACAAAGATGCTGAGAGTTTTGATTGTGCTCTTGTTTGTTTCAAAATCGAAAAAAGTTGGGATGACATGTTGATCCAAGGGCATCTCCACCGATGCTTGATTGTTCTACCTTTTTTATTTGGAAGTATTGCAATGCAAGTATTGGAAAATTAATAATTTACTTAACTAATGTCCAGAATCCACCGGAGCATCAACAACCTTTTTACCGTTATTTTAAGAATCCGAAGCTTAAGCTAAGTGTGACACACCAATTAGAAAAAAGGTTAAAAATTTTGGATGGTTTCTTTATTTATGATTGAGTTGAACTTTACCATTTTGATACAAAACTTGCTTATTTGCCTCTTGTGTACATGGTTTTGATTTCATGGAAATTTGGTACAACTTGATCCCAAGTTTGAGCTACTATAAAGATAGCGTCTTAGCCGTATCCTATTTACCGAATAATTCCCCATGAATAGGACACACAAGTGGATTAACAAATAACAAACATAAAAATCAATTACTTTTGACCAAAAAAAAAGCTGCTTTAATCTGAATTTGATTTAATTCTGAACTTATTTTGAACCTAGACGTTTTTACTTTAGGTGTAAATGCTGAGCTAAGTGATATTTATTTTTTACATGTTGAAAAGGCTAAAGGTTCTGATCGATGATCTAAAAGGATATATTAATTTTTCAGTTGTCAGTAGAAAAGGTAAGAGAAAGTTGGAACATTTTGTGATAATGTTGTATTTGGTAACCACAAAATCGATATACAGTAATTTGTATTGTTATGAATCTTAGAGCATCCTCATTGGAAACTCTTTTAATGATGTTTTATTGTATATTTTAATAGAATTTATTAACTTTTTGTGTTTTAGATGTCCTAACTCTTTAACTATGGTCCTAAATTAGACCATATTCTTAAACTTAAGACATCAAAATCTTATATTTAATTCAATTTTAATCATAAGATCTTCTAATTAGACTTTAAAAAGTGTGCAATGAGGATGGTCTTATGATCTTGAAATTTGGTGGGCTCTATGAATATTTTTGTTGTTGACATATTAAGCATAAATTACTCAAAAAGTCTAGATTTTCCTACCTTCCAACATTCAATATGCCTTTGAGTCACACAAGTGATCTCAAGTTTATTTTAATACTTATTTGTTTCTATCCAAAGTTGGCTTTGATCGTAGAGCTTATCAATAAGACCATTTATCTCAAACTTTTTCTTAAAAAGTTAAGTTGTCTAATCTTCAAGGGCAATTGTAAAAATATCATTGTTGAATTTATTTTTACAAATATGCCACGGATCATCATATAAAAACATTCTCTAATTTAAAATACTCTTTTGTGTAAAGGAAGAGAGAATTCTGAATTTGTCCTTCACATCCATCGTTTTTTATTTTAAAAAAACAAGAAGAAAAAGGGGAATAAAATAAAAAAAACCAGCCAATCAGAACTCTAGCCTTTTTGCTTTCTCTCTCTTCGAGCTCCGAGAGAAAAATCCGGCGGTTTATTTGGGTTTGTTCGATTGAATTCAGTTAACAATATCAAATTCCCTCTACTGGGAACATTCCAGCTGCAATCTTGAAGCTATTGGGAGCTGAAGATTGAACATTATAGCTCATCCAGTAAATTTGTGTGAATGGTATCTCCAAACATTGAGGTGAGTTATTCTTGGTACGTAAGTGGTAACTCGACATTGGTTGTGTTGCTCCAATTAGATGTACTTTTTGGGTGTTTTTTTTAATTTGATCTGGAGGTTTTGGGAGATTTCAATTAGGGGTTGTGTATGTGGACCAAAACTGCAGAGTTAGGATAACATGTACAACTAGTATTACCCAACAGAGTAAATATGTACTAATGTAGTTAATTGACATATTATTATATTTGCATGAAAGAATGAACAAAACAGTTATACATACCGAATGTAGAGGAAAATACGGTAGTGTAGAAGATGAGGTGATATGCTCAAATTATCCCTTTAGCTATTCTCTCAAATTAAGAGATCGTGTGCAATACTTAGGGTATCGAAATCCACATGGAATCAGTTAACACAATAGATTTCAATGTTCGAATTATGCTAAGCAGCAATGATGTAAAATAAAGCAATTGCGGAAACAGTAAATTGAAGTGATTTGTTAGTGATTTAAACTCAATAAGAAACAAACGTTAGGCCTTAGAAAATTCGTAGGAATGATTACAAATGGAAGGATAAACTTACTACCGGGATATTTATCAAGTGAAGTTCTAGAACTCGAAACACTAATGTAAAATAAATCAATTGTCGTTACAAATAATATACATGTTTAAACCCTAGAAAACCAACTGTCGTTGCGAATTCAGATTAATTTAAACAAGCATTAAATTCAGTTTCGATTTGTTCACAAAGATCCAAAGCTAACTGTTGTTGCGAATCGAATTTTTGATCACCTATGATTTGGTTTAAGTAATCTAATAATGTTGTCGCATATATTAAACAACCTATGATATCTAATTCAGGCCTAAATCAGAGTTAAAACAATCAAGGTGAATAATAATATGATACAATCCCAATAGTAAATAAACCCTAACAACTTTTCATCATCCTTTGAAAATCCTAAAACCTAACTAGGAGGTTACTCATACATAGTAATTGAAAACCTCTTTCTGAATAAAATCTCTTTGAATAAAATATCTCTTAGAAAACAAAGCATAGCCTAAACAATGGCTTAAGAAAACTATATATAGAGAAGGAAAAACGTTCTGGGGAAAAACTGCAAACATCTGAAACTTTCTGAGGCAAAAACTGAAATCTTCCAAAATAATATTTTTGTCCCAATTTTGGTCGTGTCGAGCGACAGGGAGAGCGTATCACTCGACATGCCCTCTGATTTTTGACTCCGAACTTGCGACTTTGACTGCTCGTCCCACAATGCTCCAAAATGCTTTAGTAAACACCAATTATGCTCCAAACGTCTATGTACCTAATAATAACACCAAAGACTCGAAAAACATCAAAAAGACTCTAGAAAACAGACTTATATCATGAATTAAAAACCGTAAAAACCATGATATATCATGGAATTGGATGGAATTTAAAAGAAGCAAAGTTTTACGCTTTAGTGTTTATGGAGGAGATAACATATGCGATTTTTGTGGATATGATACAAAAAGATGGGGTTAGATGAGGCATGACCAAAATACAACCGTAACCGTATTTCGGACCGTAACCGTACCGTTTTAAACCGTAACCATAACCGTAACAGTTTTGAACGGTTAAAACCATAATTGTTAACCATAAAAATATATTAGTTAACGTTAACCGGTTTTTTTAACCGTAATATTTATAAACCATAACCGTATTAAAACCGTCAATTAACCATAAGGTTAAAACCTTAAAATTTTTATCGTAACCATTTTAAAATTTAAATGTACCTATAATTTACACGTAATAACTAATTAGTTATGTATATTAGGTGATTATCATGACATAAAAAAATTATGTATGGTTATATTTATGGACTCCAAATCTTAAAATATATAGAAAATAAAAGCATTATTTGTCTACCCATGAGTTGCTTTCAATATTTTTTAAGAATAATCTATTTAATCATAGCAGGTTTTGAATGAAATAAAAGAATATACATGTTGATTTTTTACAGCAAAAAAAGTTTTTGAAGACAAACAAAATTATTTGGTTGCAAATAGAAATTTTAATTCTTAAGTTCAAAATATTTAAGAAAATTATAATAGATCTTAAATTTCGTAATGGAGCCAAATAATTGTTTTTAGAAATTTTGATATATTGAAAATTAGCTATAGCTTTTTATTATTTCACACAAAAAAAAAAATATGTATTTGATTTTTATACCATTTGACTTTCAAAACATATTAAATAATGCGTTATAAATATATAATTCTAAAACTTCACTTATAAATTTTTAATCATTTTAATAGTATTATAATTATAACCGTAATATTAACCGTTTCATATTCATAACTGTATCTAACCGCAACTGTATTAACAATACCGTATTTAACCGTAACCATTTTAATTGTATATTAAATGGTTAAGGTTAGGTTAACAAAAAGTATTAACCGTAACCAGTGGTTAAAAAACCGTAACCGCAATAACCGTAATCGTGGTCATGCCTATATAAAGGGACGAGTAAGGTGAAGCTAACATATGTTCCATTTCTATTGAAACCTCCTAGAGTTTTCGATATTTTAGATGATGATGACGTTGATTGTTATATTTCGAGCATTGATAAAGACCAATGTAGAAATGTTTTGCGAGTGGAAGTAGGTGAGTGTGAGGATGGGGCTTCGGAAACTTTAGGTGATGGATATGGTGAGAATGTGGCAGATTTAGGTGATGATGTTGAGCTGCCATGTGGTGAACAGAGTGTAGAGGAATGGTATGATTTGGCTCTCTCTTCTACGGCTTCCTCAGTTTGATTTCCATAACCACCTTCTTCATCGTCTATCTCTTCTACCACCGGATTTGGTTTCCGAAAGATCGTCGTCGTCCCAGCCCCTGAAGTACCTTCCCAATCACCCGCTTTTTTCTTCTTGCGACAACGCCACTTTGTCTTTGTCATTGCAAAACCCTTTGATTTAAAGAGAAGAGATTTGACGTTGGTTTGAGAAATTGAGTTTTAATCGAGAGAGAGAGAAAAACAGAAATTTTAGGGTTTAGTTTCAATATGGGAATTTTTCATTATCCACCCGTTTTTATTTATTTTGTGTTTTACCTTGTTTGGATCCGATTGGGTCGAATAACTTATGGATCTCTGATTGGAGCTCTTGGTTTTTTCGTAATCTACTACACATTCAGTTTTAAATTAATTCAAAAAGAAAATCCTTTTAGAAGGAAAGTGTTTGGGACTTTGACCGGTCAAGGAGGAACTTTGTAGACATTCCTCTAACATGTCACTCTTAAATTATTTTCTTATAAACATGCCACTGATAAATGTGTTTAAAAACCTTCTATCTCAAAATTTCTAATCTTAAAAAAAGTTTTGATCCCTAACAAATCTTAAACCAAAAAAACTAAACCCTAATATAACATAATTAGCTCAAACATAAATGATTTTCAAATTTGAAAATAGTAATAGTGGCATTTTAGCAAAGTGGCATGTCAAAAGTGACATTTCTTGAAAATAATAGATTTTTGAGATTCGAACATGGAGGCAAAAGAAGAACAGAGAAGGGTTATGAAAATTCTCAATCTTCAACAAGTTAACAAAAAAGGTAGCAGATTGGAAACTCCAGTCATGTAGGTGGCATTTTGTATATAGGTAGCTACGTAACAAGTATACATAACAATATTTTGTATTATCATCGATAAATGTCACAAAATACTTTTTACCGCCTCTAGTTTGTATAAATTTCAGATCGCATAAATCTGTGTGTATTAAACTAAGAGGTTTTGTGGTTCTTTTAACTTGGGGTAAAGGAATTTTTGTGAGTTTGGCCTGTACGCACACTTCACATTTGTCCTTCTTTACTTTGTATTTTGGAATTAGGTTCAAATTCATTAATCTTTGCATAGATTTATAGTTGACATGTCCTAAACGTTCATGCCAAATATTAAAAGACTCAACCAAATAAGCAACATAATAATTATTATTATTAAATGAATTGTCAGCAATTACAACATTAGCGTTATTAATCTTATCAGTACGAAGGACTGTCGAAACACACAACTTGACAAGTCCTCCTTTCTCATAACCATTTCCCAAATACATCCCATTCTTCCTAAGTATCAATTTATCAGCTTCGAAGGTGACCCTGAATCCTGCCTTGCTCAAGAGAGTTCCCGATTCCAAATTCTTCCTCATGTCCGACACATGTTTCACATCGTTGAGTGTGAGTTCGCGTCCTAAAGTCAGCTTCGAAACCACTTTGCCGTGACCTTCAATCTTCGATGAAGCCGTGTTTCCCATGAACAACTGCTCCTCCGATTTGATCTTCTGATAAGTGGTGAACATCGACTTATCAGTGCAGATGTGAGTGGTTGCACCTGTGTCATACCACCATTCCATTGGGTTGTCATCGACCATGTTCACTTCATTGATGACAGCAACCATATCCTCTTCAGTGAGGTTAGTTTCAGCCTTTCTATTACCCTTGGGTTAGCTCTTTCATACATCAGATTTGTGGCCTATCTTACCACACTTGTGGCACTTTCCTTTGAACTTATGTCCTGGTTTTGCAACCTTATTGAAGTTTGTTGAGGATGTCGGTTTTAGGGACTTTTGAGGAGATATCCATTTCCCTTTATCCTTGCTCTGATGCTCAACCACATTGACATTGTGTTCTTGTGGAGGAGAGAAATTAGCATGGTTCATGTCTTCTATTTGGAGCCTCGTGATGACATCCGATAGTGACATATGCTTCTTCTTGTGCTTGAGGTAGTTCTTGAAGCTTATCCAACTCGGGAGAAGTTACTCAATGAGACAATTGACAGTGAAGATCTCACAGATTTGCATTCCCTCGCCCGCTATCTCATGCCACAACAAACTCAAAGCATCGACTTGTTCCATGATGTGCTTGGAGTCCACCATGTTGAAGTCTAGAAACTTCGCAATAACAAATTTCTGACAACCAGCATCGTCAGACTCATACCTCTTCTCCAAAGCCATCCAGAGTTCCTTAGAGGTTTGTGCTTCCTGACTGTATACTTGATACAGAGGATCAATGAGGCGGCCTAAGATCCAACCTCGACGCACAAAGTTTGCATGTTTCCATGCATCGAAGCAGCAAGAAGGTGAGCATCTTTGTTTCCGAATGGAACGATCGGTGGATCCTCCTTCAAAAATTTCTCACAGTTTAAGTTACTCATGTAGAAGAGCATCTTGTTTTGCCATGTTTTAAAGCCTTTGCCGTCAAACTTTTCCGGCATTAGCCCATGCGCCATGGCTGCGGGTAATTGAGACATCATCTGATAGTTGTCTTGGGGAACACTCACCTGGAGACACTGGCGTTTCAGTTTGTCCATAAGATGAATTTTTCCCAGTCATATCGACATCATCACCGTCAGTAGTCTTCTGTTAACATAAAATAGAATGATATCAGAATGTGATAATTATTTCTCAAACTCGCTTAAAGAAAGCGTTCGCGGAAACAGAACAAAGTAAGTCAGAACTTAAAAACGTTCGTATAAGAAAAAATTGATTCGCAGAAAAATTTAAAAATTAATCGCAAATCCTTGAAAACTTCAGAAACGTTTCGCGGAAATTTTAAAACAAATCGCAAAATTCGTTACTGATTTTGAAAGAAAAAAAATAAACGTTTTAGAAAACGATTTAGCGGATTCGTAAAACGAATCGCGAACAGAATTTCGGCAAATTCTCAATCCGACTAAGCGATAAACGAAGAACGGATTTTTCGAATTAAGGTAGCAGATTGGAAAATTTCAATCTTCAATTTCTTGGTTTAAGTCTTGAAAAACATGACATATTTTCAAACTCACTCATGTGGACAATCTTGGCCCTTTCTGAGAAACAGTCTAGATATAATGTTTTTTGTTGTTCAGTTTGGTTTTTTTTTTGTGTTACTCTATGATGATTTACCTGCTTTAACCAGACTGAAAAGAAGAGCTAAGAATTTGTTGTGGTACTTATTGATTTAAGCCAAAGAACGAGTCCTTTGGAGCTCTGTATTGCTTGATGACACTTTGATCTACAATGCTTGAAAGGAATTTTTTTTCCTTTTCGTGTTTTAGATCGGTGAGGAGAGCAATGTGTATCTCTTGTTTGACATGTTCGTAGATTAAATACTGAAGTACCTAAACATTTTCTGAAGCTCTCATATGTGGAAAATTTTGGCCCGTTATCTGAGACCAGTTTTGTAATCTTTTGTCTTTGGTTTGTTGTTATTGTAGGTTTCTATCTTTCTGATATTTCCTAAGGATATTTGTTTTTTTATATTGCTTGATGATTTCTGAAACAAAACTGGTTATAATTTTGATTGCGCTCTTTTTTATTTAATAATAAAAAAAAGTTGGAATGTCATGTATGTCTAACGGCATCTTCATCAACGATATCTACACTATTATTGCTGTGGGTTTCTCATCTTTTTGAGAACCCCAACAATATCGTTTACAAACCATTGTAACACTTATGCAAAAATAGATAATTAACTAAATTGTGAGAATTATATTGAATTTCCTAATCTTAGAAGCGCATACACATCGTCGGTAGATGCTGAAAAGTCCAAACATTACTTGCAGTGCCGACTTAATATTTTTAGGGGCCCTAGGGCAAAAAAATGTTTTGGACCTCTAAAATATATTTTTGATGATAATTTTTACTAATTTTTTTAAAATTAATTTCTTTTATAAAATTTTGTTATGAAAAAAAAAATTATATACATTATACAAAAAATTTAGGCCTTTTTCAATTTTAATTTTAAATTTTTTGTTATTTTATAATATTTTTTTTTGGGCCCCTAATCGTTAGGACAGGGGATGGGGCCTAGGGGCGTCACACCCCATACTCTCCCTACTGAGCCGGCACTGATTACTTGTTGTCCATAATCCATCAAAAATCTTTTCCTTGCAATCTTGAGAGTTTGAAGCTTAAGACTAAGTAGGGGTGGACAAAAAATCCGAAACTGAAAAACTGAACTGAACCCGACTGATATACCCGAATCGAACCCGAACCGATCTCTAAAATATCCGAACGGATCCTCTATACTCATCCGGAAACTCGAACCGAACCCGAACTGAAAATCGAACGGATATGCAAAATATCCAAAATTCAAACTAATTTAAAGATATTTAGAGTTAAGGTCGGATATGTTCATGTAATTTATGTAATTTTTATGGTTTTTTTTTTGTTTTTTGATCAGTTCGGATATTGTGGATACATTTTAATAAAAAATACCAATTTAGGTTATTATTCGGATTACTATAATTCTTTTTTAATATTAATTTGAATAACAAGTAATTAAACTGAACTAAATAGAAAAATTTCGGGTAGTTATAAATCTTTCGGGTAATTTTTAAATATTTTTGATAATTTTTGAGTACTTCGGATAAACTGAACCCGACCCGAACCGAACCGAACCCGATCCGAAGTTTTCTAAAATCGAATGGATATTTCATCTCTAAACCCGATAATCAAAAATATTCGATCCGAACCGGGACGAATATCCGAATGCCCAGCCCTACCTAATACAATAAAGAGGTAATTTCATATTCTTTTATGTGGATCTGCCATTTCGTACATGCATTAGATGCTTAATTTTGTCAGTATTTCACACGTAAACACATAAACACATTAACACACAGTTTTCATGTGTTTAGGTGTACATTTATATCTACATATATAACGACATAAAACATAACTCCATCATTTCAGATCAACACGCGCACGCATATTTTTATGTGTTCTCATGTTTTTCCTTTTATATCATGTTCAACATGAATTAAAAGGAAGAATATGAGAACCCAAGAAAATATAATCCGTTTGTGGGTAACAAAATATATTTATTTAAATGCATGAAAGGGAAGGCTATGTTATTGTAATACTCCTTCCGTTTCAAATTAGTTGTCATTCTAGGCTTAAATTTTTGTTTCAAATTAGTTGTCATTTTCAGTTTTCAATACATATTTATTATCAATTTTTCCATCTTTATCTATAATTTTAAACTTATTAATTACTTATATCAAATAAAATAATATATTAAATAGGGGTAAAACTAAATTTTTAATTATTTTCTTAATTTGTATGAAAAGATGTAGAATAACAACTAATTTGAAACGGAGAGAGTACTATTTTGTATGATTAGTAACATTGGTTTCAAATTTACAAGTAACTCAATCAAAATCTTCTATATATTAAAGGAGAAGCATTTTGAGATCATTTTGCTTAGGTGTTACTCCCATAATTTTTTTCATTTTTTTAACTTAATAAAATAGTCCTACGATACTACTATCCAAAATTTTTATTTTCTACTATACTAATATCCAAACACTCTATAATTCCCCAATTTTTTGTACTTAATAAATTGATTATTTTTATTATAAATACTAATTAGTTTTAAAACGTTTTTAAAATTCAGCACCTAAATTAACAATCTACTGTTATTGTAAAGAATAATAAAAATCCTTTGTTTTGGTTATATTTACACTACTTTATATCATCTAACACAAAAATTAATCAATTCTCTTCTGATTATTAATTTAATACACCAGAAAATAAAAAAAAAGTATTCATTCAACACATAAATTAGATGAACAAATAAGTTTATGGTATATTCTAAAGTACCATTCTACATACATATCAATCATGTGCTCATAATTAGAAAATATCTGATTGAGTATATAGAAGATATTCAATACTCCCTCCGTTTCATTATATAGGGTTTATAAGAAAACTTTTCTAGTTTCATTTTATAAAATATTTTACTAGTTTCTATGCATATTTTAATGTGATTTGATAATTTTGTCCTTTTAAATTCCGTAGTCTTATATATGATTGGTTGAGTTATAGTTTTAATTAATTTTTAAATGATATTTTGTTTGTATTTATTGTTTTCTTAATTGATATGATCATGAGAAGTATCAAAGACATGAATCATAGCTCAGTCCAACCGAATGCACATTTCGAATCATACCCAAAAGGATATGTGCTCACTTTTCGAAGTGTATCTACTCAACCACGACGATTCAACACATGAAACTAGTTGGAATATTACCAGCTCATTTACAGAACACCTCGAAGAAAAATCAGAGCAAACGGAGTTCAATGAAGAAGTTATTCAATTTACAAGTGAGGTGATTTCCAGAATAACCGGTTCAGACGTGTGTGCATTCACTGAAGGATTCCGAGCGAACCAGGAAGAGTTAACCTACAATACGAATTGCTCTACAATCTTGATCCATTAGAGAAGCCCATGAAGTTGGATTCAGCCCAAAACAACAAGAGAAGAGTGAATTTCGTTCATAATCAAATCAACATTTATTTAAGGAGTCTCTCTCTCTTTCATGCAAATTTGAGTTGTATTTTGTTTTTCTAGATGCTTTGCATGTTGAGTAGGGGTGGGCAAAATATCCGGAACCGAAAACCGAACCGAACCCGACCAAAATTACCCGAACCGAATCCAAACCAATTTTTTTAAATATCCGAACGGATCCTCCATACTTAAAACCGAAAACCCGAAACCGAACCCGAACCCGAACCGAACCGATAACCGAATGGGTACCCAAAATATATAAAATATAGACAAACTTAAATATATTTAGAGTTAAGGTCGGGTGTGTTCATATAGTTTATGTAATTTTTATAATTTTTTCTTTGTGTTTTTATCAATTCGGATATTGTATATTCATTTCGGTAAAAATAAGCAATTTATGTAATATTACTATTTTTTTTGTTATATTGTTTAGAGTATTTTTGGATAATTCGAATACCAAATAATTAAATTGAACGACATGAAAAAGAAAGCAAGGTAATTATAAACTTTTGAAGTATTTTTTAAATATTTTTGACAATTTTTTAGTATTATGGATAATCCGAACCCGACCCGAACCTAACCGAAACCGAACCGAACCCGACCCAAAGTTTTCAAATACCCGAATGGGTATTATATCTCTAAACCAAAATACCCGAAAATCCGAAATACCCGATCCGAACCCGAATGCCCACCCCTAATGTTGAGCTTTAATTATGGACGTTTTTAATGTATTTTCCTCTATATAATGAGGCTGATTTTATGAAAAAAAAAGATAAGTCTTTCTTGTTATTTTTGGAACCTTTTTGAGAGTGTTTTTATTTCTTTCAATGGTGTGTAATATCCATTGATTGATTCGGTTGGTGGTGTGTAATATCCATTAATCAAATGTGAATCAAAATCAAAGTGTAGCTCGTCTTGGTGCGTCATATCCGAGGGATCAACCGGTATATCAAAAGTCTTCCGCAATTCTTGTGCGACCATTCGTTCCACATCCCTTGTCATCGGAGTTCACAGTTTCGTTGCAGCAAGGTTTATCCCATTACCAACTCTAGAGTGCAACGTCCTTGGGAGGATCTCATCATTAATTATCGCGAAATAAATCAAAACATCTTATAAAATAAAACGGAGGGAGTATTGAAAGGAGAAATATCTACATCAATATAAACTTAACGATTTTTAGGAATCACGAGATTTAATGAAAAACATATAAGTGAACATTAAAATTGCAAGATACGCTACAACTAATTTTCAAAAAAAAAAAAAGATACGCTACAATAGACATTTTTTTTTTGTCAACACGCTTCAATAGACATATTTCCTTAAATCGAGTGTCACTTTTTTTTTTTTTTTTTTTTGTTGGCACGAACACACTTCAATATTGATTAAACAAATACATTGTCTGTATCCGAACACCAATACGGAATTGAAGTGCTAATGTAGGAAAACATAGTATCTCGCGTGCGCGCAGACCTCGCTAGCAAATCTGCTCTCTTATTGTTCTCCCATTGCTGGTAGATGAGCTCGAATTATGGGAATGACTCCCTGAGGGCTGCCAAATCACACATTTCTGGTTGGAAGCAGGGCCAGTCTTGTGAGGATTCCACCATTCTAACCAATTCTGCTGAATCGGTGACAAAAGTGTCACTTTCTTTCTATTTATTTATTCTCATAATATCGACTAACATGTTGGTCCTAAAATTATGATCAAAATTTTGCAAGAAACTTAACGATATATAGAATCTTCTTTATATAAAAGGGAATGATTTTCTCTCATGGATGTCCACATCAGCAAAAATCAGCAAAAATAATGGGGAATATAATCCACCAATGAGATTAAGACATGCCATCCATTTTTCTCATTAATTCGGACTACCGAAAAAACAGCCCAAATACTTCTGAAATTAAATTGATTGCGCCCCAGCCCATAACAAAATTAGAACTCTTCTTCTTCTTTTATGTTCTTCTCTGCAACGTATAATCCCCAAATACGAAAACGCTTTCGACTTTTCAGTCACCGTTACAGAATCTCAACGCTTCGAATTCTCTAACTTCTTCCGTTTCAACGCTTCTCATCTTCGTCTTCCTTCTTAGATTGCTCCTCATTCTTTTCTACCTTTCAATATCAACAAACATTGGAACTCAACCTATTTGAAAGAAAACAAATGTTTTGCGAGAGATTATTCTATTATTATATTTGAAAGAAAACAAATGTTAAGATCGGAGATGTGAAGATAGATAGCTACAAGGCGTGGATTTGAGCGGAGACGGTGACCGGAGTACATTCGAGGATCCGCCATTAAACTCCTGGGAAGCGACAGATTTAGCTCCGTGGATCATCAGCAATGCTACCGTGGGCTCGTTTCCCGACTTACCGCAACGAGTCAAACATCAATCTTTATCTTATTTTGTCTTTCAAACTTCTTAGTCAAATCATTATTGTTTTTGTCATTTTCCATGTATTAAATGAGGAAGCTTGAAGGTTGTTTTAAGCTTCCTCTTCCCCTATATAAACTCATTTCTCTTATCAATAAAATCATCAAACATTTTTCTTAAAATCTCTCTCATATCTTGTTTGATCCGAGAAGTATGTAATATCTTTTCAACTTGTTCTTTTCTTAGTGCGTAATATCTAAGTTAAGATCGAGCCTCGTAGTCTAAGAGATTTTCATCTCTCTTGGAAGTACATTTTAATCCACATCAAGTCCGTTCATCTTCTCATCCGCTACATCCTTTCATTCCGATCATTCGTTCATCATCATTCCGTCCATTTTCAAGTTCAAAACCGTTGAAGTGTGTTCCTTGGGCATGTATCCTCACGAGGAGTCTATCATGTGGTATCAGAGCCACTTCGAATTAGATCTTTTGATATTTCAGGTACAATGGTTTGTTCCGAAGAAGAATCACCCACCTCTCCTAACAAGAAGTTGTTGGAATCACTTACGACTATCATGATTAAGATGTTTGATGAGAAACCTGGAGATTTGCAACTAAATCAAGCTGTCCCGGAACCTAAACTAAATCTTCAACAAGGGAAGAATAGAGCATGACAAAGGAGGGAACCAAAGCTTAATCCCAAGCCGCCTGACCACACACTATGACCAACACGGAGCATCCCACATAAAACCTCTCACGCTCTCAAATCTAAGGTTTATTTGTAATCTGATTTTCAACATGCTAATGAACTTGAACTCTATGCGTTTTTAGGAAAAATAAATTATCTAGAGTTGGAAAGAAACATGGAAGATTGGTTTTACTACAAGTGCATCAGGGAGGACAAAATGGTGTCTTGTGCAATTGGTCAGCTAAAAAAGGATATGCTTATAAATGGTGGTGTCAAGAAGTTGATGAACACTGGTACTACAAGGAGCCTACTATCACCTCGTGGAGAAAGCTTAAGGAACTACTAAGGAATAAATACGCACCCAACAGTTTAGTTCAAAAAGAATCAAAACAGTCTTCACCAATCCAACAAAAGGCTATGAAGAAGAAAGAAAACGTTAAAAGCAGCACCGCAACGAAAGAACAACTAGAGAACGAGCTACTAAATCTTCTTAAATCTTACAACAAATCCATGAAAGCTAAGTGTGCTCTTCCTTCTAAATTTGTGAAAGATAAGTTTGATTTTCTTCTGAAAAATCTGATTTAGTGCTTGAAAGTAATCAAACCTGTAAAAAACTAATCCTTTTCAAACCGGTGTAACTGAGTAGTATTGATTCTTTTCCACAGGTTCTTGAAGAAAAATTACTAGAAGAAACACCAAGGAGTTTTCCATTGATTTGTAACTTGGAGCATCCGACCAGCCTTGTCTTGGAACCAATCCTTAAGCCATTTCCTTATGACTACCCAAGAAAGCGTAAGGAATTTGATTTGGTTAGAAAAGAGCCTAATTTGGTTATGTTGGTTTCTCCTCTTGAAGAAAAATGTTTTGGTTTGGAAATTGTGAAAGAATTTTGTGTTTCAAATCCTGTTTTTGATAAAATGATTTGAACTTTTGAAACGCTCACACCTCAAAAGTTCTTTAAGCCAAATTGTTTAATATTTGAAGAATTTTGTGAATTTCAACATTCTTTGAGAATTTCTTTGTTTAGCTACACTTTTGAGTTGATTAAAACTAAGGCAGAGTTTGTTATGGTTAGAACTTTCTCTAAGTTAAGACAAAATGTTTCAAAACCATTTAATGAACTTTGCAAACCAAATTTAAACGATCCTTTAGTCTATAATCACACAGATATGAATCACTTGTCTTTGTGAAAAGAGTCAAATGCAGGTGTTAGAAGAGACTAGAAACACATAAGAAGTACGGAAAAGAGAGAGGAAGACAAACGATTCAAGCCACCTGATCAAAACCAAAATCCTGAAAAGAAAGAGGAAGACAATCGGCTTAAACCATCTGATTTGGACCAAGATATACACCAAAACGTCAAAAGCTTCATCTGAATCAAAGAAGGAACTCCTGATGAAACATACAAACCAAAGCCGAGCCAAAACATATTTAAAGGTATGCCCCTAATCCTTCATGATTATGTTTCCAACTTGGTTCCTTTCATTGCAGATGAATTGGATTTGAGGTCAAATTCTTTTCAAGTGGGAGATAATGATATGATCCTGGCAAGCACAAATAACATGAAACGTGAATAAGGACTTGAACCCAAAGACTAGCTTGTAGCTAAGGAAAATGGAACTAAGAAACCGCTCGTAGCCGAGGAGCAACTTGTAGTCGAGGAAGATCCTTCGAACTCCAAGTATTTGCACGTACCGGTTGGACCGGTGATGCAGTCAAGACCAAGCTACTTAATCAATCCGTCACTTTGCTACTCTACCGCATTGAAAGCAAGCTTGAGCCGCACACTTGTCCGATTAAACTGGTCGCGATTCATGTGGCTTAAGGGTCGATGATGAGAGATGTGTGATTCGAAGTTCAAAACCTTCAAAGTGTGTTCCTTGGGCATAGATCCTCACGAGGAGTCTATCAATGAGAGAATGGAAGCATGAGAGACATTTAATGGCAACTAGGTGGATGGTCCGCACTGTGTGCGAATATGAATTTTTAGATGTATAATGTGACACCCCGGTTTCAGAGCATATATGGTATATGCGGTAAGGCTTAAAAGAATTGATTTGGCTACCTATATCACCAAAGTGCACTTATCTTTTCGGTCACAGGTCTTGAGAGAACTCCATAGTGAAGCGTGTTTGAGCTGGAGTAGTTTCAAGATGGGTGACCTACTGGGAAGTCATTTCCAGTACCGTGTGAGTGAGGTCAAAACACGGGTAAAGATCGCGTGGTGATTTGCAGGGTCAGTAAACATGACTTCTGAGCCTCCTGAACTAACGCACCGACCGTCGGACATGGTGGGCCCACGGGCCCGAGAGTGGACGGGGGCCCACGGGAGGGGCGGCCGGGGCGTTACATATAAGGTGCTTTTAGTATTTTTTTTCTTTTTTTGTCAAAGCTTTTAGTTTTTAATAAGGAGAATTTAGCAAATTTCGAAACATTAAATACACATGATTATTTGTTTTTAAAAATAATATATGTTACATAATATACCTAATATTTGAGTGTTTTCTTGAAAGTAGAGGTGTTTCTCTTTTGTAGTTTTTGTATTTGTGTTGAAAAAAAACGGAAACGGTGGATAATAATACAAACAATTTTGTAATCTTTGAAAAGAAACTTAAAAATGGCGAAAAATTAAAGATACACATAAATGCAAAACGTCAAGATAAAAACATAAATCCAAACAAATAATTTTTGTTTCTTCTTTCCGGGTGATTCACCAAAGTTATGTACATACATAAAGAATTTGTAAACTCCGTTAATAATAATACATAATTATCTATGTTTTGTTATTATTCATTACCTTTTTTATTTTTACATTTTTATTTATATAAATTCATTTTGTTAATAAATATATATTTTTTTTGGACTTTGTTTATTTTTCTTCTTCATATTTTTTTCTTTTCATTTTCTTCTAGTTAGTATATAGAGATGTCTTTTGCACTGACACATAACAAATGATAAACTATGAAAAATTCACTTGAAAACTCAAAGTACATACTTATTTAAGATATGTAAATGCTTTTATTTTTAAACTATTTTCCAAATTATGGTAATGAATATGTTAAAAATGTGTGTTTTTAAATACATTGTTGTTTTAGTTTTCTACAAAATTCTTTTTATTAATTTTGTTTATTAGAGATTAGTGTCATTATTCATGTTTGTCATATCCCCTTTTTATTGTTGAAATAAAATGAAATTATGATTATACAACTAATAATGACTATTTATTTAGATTGCCAATCAATAACTTTGTGCAATTATTTAACATTTCGATGGTTGTCTATTTAATATATTTCACGTTTTATGAGTATTACTTTTTGGAATAGATCATGTTATAAGAAGATATATTTCCTTTAGCCAATCAAAACAATTAAAATTAAGAATCATGAATATCATTAACTTTTATTTATGTTTATGAAATTTAGTATGGAAGTGAGGATAATATTAGGTGGCTATAAAATGTATTATAAAATTTGATTAATTTGTTTTTATATTTAATGTATATCAGTATATATAACAATTTTATTTATATTAATATGGAGTGAATGTAAAATTATGATATTGTAATTCTATTTTGTGTAATTGTTTTCAAAAATGTTTTATCGGTTAATTTTTTTTTTTTTAAATCCGAAATTGGTGTGTCCAAACAAAAAAAATCTGAAATATTTTGTTCATTTATATAAAGGATCCAACAATTGTTCTTTTTTTTATCACTGATATAGTAATAAGAATTTTTTTTAAAAGATTATTAGATTTTTAAGTCATGTCATCTTTTACTAAAAGACATGTCATCATCCCATGTCATAATTTTTAGCCAATCAAATTAAAACAATTAAGTTTTTTTCACTAATTGTACTTCCCTTTTAATAGTAAGGGGATAAATAAAAAAAAAAAAAGAATTCTTAGTTGAAATAATAAAAATTTCAAATAAGGAAAAAACACACCATTTCAGACTTATTCATTAGTTTAGTTTTGCTGACTTAGTTTTAAAGTTTGAATTTATTTTTTTTAGGGTAAGATTTACAATTTTTCAGGTTTTTGGTTCACATTTTTAGCTAGTTTCTTTTAAACTTATGGATTTATGATATATTAAAATTTATTAGAATAATTACAGAAACTATTATACAACATACAATTTTATCCCCAAACAATCCGAATGACTCTTTTTACACCACACTGAAAATCTTATGTAAATTTTGTGTCCATTAATTTGTATTCTCTAGGACTCAAATACTTATTGGTGTAGAAGCATTAATGCTTATTTTGTCCAATCACTCGATTAAAGGGGTTTCCACAAATTTTTTCGCTATTTAGAATTTAGTTTTCTATAACTGTATAATATTTCGTTACTTTTGGTATAAATATGCATGGAAATGGCATTATAATTATGGGGGGACTGACTATTTCAAATTGATCAACAGAAAAAGAAATAAATCAACAGCAATAAGTACCTTAACTTTTGTATAGGGGTAGACAAATTAGCCAATTTGTTTTTTTTTTTTTGGTGGATCACCGGGGAAATATCCCGATGTTTTATTTAAAAGAAAAAAATTACAACCGAGTTTGCCTAGGCCACGTAGTGCCATTAGCATCCTCTCTCAACAGCACATCCACCTCAATGGGAACTGAATCAAAAGCATGAAAACCTAAAGGTAAAGAAAGTGCATAGTTTGCTAATCCATCCGCTACACTACAAGAAAACTGTATTTTAGCGTTGAATTTTTTTCGACGCTATTTTAGCGTCGATTTTGCGTCGTAATGGCGTCCATAACACAATTCGACGCTAAATCGACGCAAAATTCGACGCTAAATCGACGCTAAGTTCGACGCTAAATCGATGCAAATTTGGCGTCGATTTAGCGTCGAACAGATAGCGTCGAATATTGGCGTCGATAACACAATTCGACGCTAAATCGTCGCTAATTAGGGACAAAAAAATTCGAAGCTAAATTGACGCTATATCGCGTCGATTTAGCATCGATTTAGCATCGATTCTACATATTTTTAAAGTTAATTTTATTTATTAGTAATGAATTATCAATACCTACATTTTGTTATAAATTTGTAAGGAAATAGATTTAAGAAATATGTAGGAAATAGATTTTAGGAAATTTGTTATGAAAAAATTCATGTGATTGTTCTCGTTATATGTTGCGGTTTTAAAATCTTTAAATGGGTTAAGATTGTTATCGTATATGTTGCGGTTTCTTTACCCTAAACCCTAAACATAAAATTTGTTTGATTTAGAGTCGAATTAGCGTCGAATTCGACGCTAAATCATTATTATTTTTTATGTTAATTTTATTTTATATATTAGTAATGACATATCAATGTACATTTTGTTATAAATTTGTAGGGAAATGGATTTAGTAAATATGTAGGAAATTTGATATGTAAAAATACATGTGATTGTTATCGTTATATGTTGCAGTTTTAAAATCTTTAAATAGGTTAAGATTGTTATCGTATATGTTGAGGTTTCTTTACCCTAAATCATTTAGCGTCAAATTAGCATCGAATCACATGAATTCGACGCTAATTTTGTTAATTCGATGCTATCCGAACAAATTTTACGTTTGGGGTTTAGGGTTTAGGGTATGAAATGGGTCAAATTAATTTGATCCGACGCAAATTCGACGCTATATTGAATTAATTTGATTTAACCAATTGCGGTTAACCGAATAAATTCAAATTTTGTTTGTTAAACCAACGGCGGTAAACCGAATTAATTTTGATTTAGCTTCGAATTAGCTTCGAATTGGTGGTCAATTCGATGCTAATTCGACGCTAAATCAAATAAATTCGGATCGGTAACATTAACTCTGCGTGGGGAATAGAAATTATATTTAAATGTAATCCGACGCTAATTCGAATTAGCGTCGGTTCCCGAATTAAAAACGGAGACCGAAGTCTTCTTCTCTGGTTTCTGCAAATCACTCTCTCTCTCTCTCTCCCGCTCCTCTCTCCCTCTCTCTCTCTCTCTCTCTCTCTCTCTCTCTCCCGCCGCCGCATCTCCTTCCTTCCGCTGGAAACCGTCTCCTCCTCCGCACCTCCGGCCGCCGTCGCCCACCGCCGGAAACAATGGTAATAAATATATATTATTTTTTATTTAAAATTTTTTATATATATTTGCAATTAGTTATAAATTAGTTATATATATTAGTTATGGAATTTGAAATGAAATTGATTTTAGAAAATGGTTTTATGAAATATGTAGTAAATAGAATTTAGGAAATTTGATATGAAATAGATTTTAGGAAAAATGTAGGAAATAAATTTTAGGAAATGGAATTGAATTTAGATTAGATAAGTTATGGAATTTAATTTAGATTTGATAAGTTATAGATTTGAATTTAGATTTTATGAAATTTATTTATGGAAAGTCAAATAAAACAAATTTATGAGTTTTTTGAATTTAAAATATTTATTTAAAATTAGAACCGAATTTAAAAGTTATTTTTCGATAATATAAAATAATTTCATAAATGTTAAATTTATTTCGAAAATATAAAATTATTTCCTAAATATAAAATAGAAAAAAATTTCCAACATTATTTCAGCACTATAAAATTATTTCCTAAATTTTAAATTTATATTTTACATTTTTAAATTTAATAAATATGTAGTAAATAGAATTTAGGAAATTTGGTATGAAATAGATTTTTGGAAAAATGTAGGAAATAAATTTTAGGAAATGAAATTGAATTTAGATTTGATAAGTTATGGAATTGAATTTAGATTTGCTAAGTTATAGATTTGAATTTAGATTTTATGAAATATGTTTATGTAAAGTCAAATAAAACTAATTTAGGAGTTTTTAAGCGTCGAATGCAGTGGATAACCCGACATTAGCCACTGCCTTGCAAGGGATGAATCGTCCTCCACCGCCTCCTACACCTCCCGGTGCAACGCAATTCCACCAAGAGTTCGAAGATATCGTGAACCTAAGGACCCAACAACCGCCGTCGGATTAGCGTTTTAATTTCATTTGTAACGGATAATTTTATTTTGTATCGGATAATTTTTAATTTTTATTATAATAATTTTTAATTTATAATAATTTTGTATATTAATTTTTTTTTATAAAAAAATGTTATCTTTCGACGCTAAATCGATGCTTATGTAGCGTCGAATTAGCATCGACACCTGATTCATTCGACGCTAATTTAGCATTGATTTAGCGTCGAATGAATCAGGTGTCGACGGTAATCCGACGTTAATTTAGCATCGAATTACCATCGATTTAGCATCCATTTAGCATCGAAACGTTTCAATGCTAATTTGACGCTACAGTAGCGTCGAATTAGCGTCGAAATATTGTGTTGGATTAGCGTCGAACATCCGACGCTAAATTAGGGTCGAATTAGCGTCGAATTTCATTTCGACGCTAAAATAGCGTCGACGGTACATTTCGACGCTAAATCGACGCTAAGAGGTTTTAGCGTCGAAATTTGCCGACGCTAAATCAGTGTTTTCTTGTAGTGCTAGGCGATTAGCCTTCTTGTACACATGCGAAAAACGGACCGTCCAGTCCTTCAAAAGAAAGTCATGGCACAAACGTACCAGGAAAGACAACGGGTGCTCCTCACCTATCCGTGTCGTAAAAAACCCTACTACCACCTCTGAATCCACTTCTACCTCCAAGTGTGTCACTCGCTTCTCCCAAGCCATATACAAGCCATAGTAAACCCCCCATAACTTTGCTAAGGGCGCCGAACACCGCCCTATATGCACCGCAAACCCTCCACACCAACTCCCATTCGTATCCCGTAATACTCCACCCGCAGCAGCTAAACCCGAGTTTCCACGCGAAGCACCATCCGTGTTTAGTTTCAACCACCCGGTCACCGGCATCTCCCAACCTATCATACGTTCAACACCAGAAGCCTTGGACCCGACACAAGCATTCTTGACATTCGCCATATGCACTTCCTTGGCGATATCTTTAACAAAACGAACCCGATCCCGACATTTCCTATTCTCACCAAACATATTCCCGCATCTCCATTTCCAGGCCCACCAAATCGCCATCACAAACATCGTGGACCATGAACCATACTCGGTCAAGTTAACCTTCCCCTAGTTCTCGCAAATCCACTCAAGAATAGTCTTTTGGAAAAACACATGCCTTTGTCGGGCAGGGACTAGTCGATTCCAAATTCCTGCCATCGCAGGGCAATCCCGAAACACATGTGTTAACGTCTCTGCCCTGCCTTTACAGACTACACACATATCGTCCTCACATAAATGTCAATGTTTCCTTTCTGTGTTTGTCATAACCGCTTGGTGAAGAATTAACCATAAAAACACTTTTACTCTCTCTGGTGCAACGACTTTCCATACTCGGTTAAACAAGTACTCCACATTCTGCCTCAGCGCCTCTTCCCTGCTCAACATTTCATAAGCCGAAGTCACAGTAAATGAACCATCGACAGTACCATTCCATGCCAGCCTATCCCTCGCGCCGGTGATAGTATCAACTACAACAGACCTTAACTCCAACACCTTATTATGAGTTAGAAATGGCGCAATCCTGCTCCAATCCCAGCCCGAACCATCAATCCACAAGTCTCTTTCTTTAAGCTCTCTAAATCCAGCTGGTAACTCCCCAGCAATTCCCAAGAGAAGCGGTTCATTAATAAGCCATGTATCTATCCAAAATCTGATCTTACAACCATCGCCGATGACCCAACGATATCCCCTACTCACTACCTCGCGCAAACCAATTCCAACACTCCTCCAAGTAGACGACCAATTACTTTTCGCAATTTGCCAAGACGAATCAGAAATCTCCCCAACCTTATATTTACTCCTCACCACACGCGCCCATAGACTAGTATGGTCTTTAAGAGTACGCCATCCAACCTTAGCCACAAGCGCTTTATTCATCTCCCCCGACGTACGTATCCCTAAACCTCCCTCTTTCTTCGGCAAACAAACTCTCTTCCAAGAGACCAAGTGTTGCCGTCTCCTTTCTAAAGTACTCCCCCAAATAAAGGACCTCAATATTCTATCCAAGCCCTCAAGAGTAGCTTGTGGTAGTTTAATTGTACTCATGATATGAACCGGAATCGACGATAACACTGCTTTAGTCAATCTCAATCGTCATGCAACACTCAATGTTCTATTTTTCCAGCCGGCCAGCCGTGATGATACTTTCTCAAGAACCTCACCGAAAGTCTCTTTGTTAATCCGCCTTTGAAGAATCGGCATTCCTAAATATTTTCCCAACTCTCTTGTCGATTGAATTCCGCTCGCTTCTGTAATTGATCTTTCCACATCCCTTGACATGTTGCTTGAAAAAAATATTTTGGACTTCTCAAGACTAACTTTTTGTCCCGAAGAAGAACAAAATCGCTCCAAGACACTCCTTATCACCTGAACTTGAGCCACAGATGCCTCTGCAAACAAGATCAAGTCATCTGCGAAACAAATGTGAGACAACAAGGGTCCTCCCCGAGACAGGCGAATAGGCTTCCATTTCTTCAACACAATCGAGTCCTCAATTAAGTGACATAGTCGTTCCATACACAAAACAAACAAGTATGGAGAAAGAGGATCCCCTTGACGAAGCCCTCGAAGTGGTTTAAAAGCATCGGTCTTCTCACCATTCCAAAGAATACTCATAGATGAACCTTCTACACACCTCATAATCCATCTAATCCATGAATCTGGGAAACCTGATGCTATAAGCGTATCTTCAAGAAAATCCCAGCGAATCCGGTCATACGCTTTCTCTAAATCAAGCTTTAAAAGCATCCATCCTTTTTTACCCTTTTTGCGTCTCATCGAGTGCACCGCCTCTTGCACGATAACTATATTATCCGTACTTAATCGCCTAGGTATGAAGCTCGTTTGTGCATGACCAATCAATCTATTCATCAACCCTTTCAGCCTCCCAACCATAGTTTTAGTAACCGTCTTGAATAGCACATTACATAAACTAATCGGTCTAAACTGCGTTATTCTCTCTGGTTTAGTCACTTTTGGTATGAGCACAACCAATACGTCATTCATCTCAGCCGGGAGCATCCCAGTCCGAAAGAAATCTAACACAAATCTCGTCATCGACGGGCCCACAATCTCCCAACAATGTTGGTAAAAAACAGGCTGGTAACCATCTGGACCTGGAGACTTATACTTTCCCATACTCCTCACTGCTAATTCGACCTCCATTTCCGAAAAAGGTTTTTCAAGAGTCTCCTTCTCTTCCCGGAGAAGTTGAGTAAAACCATGTCTCGGTAACTTCTCCACTTGCGGCTCTACATCATCTAAAGAATACAACCTCCGATAATAAGTAATAGCAAGCTTCTCTAGCTCCTCACCATTAGTCACCCACTGGCCCATATCATCCTTTAACATTTCGATTTGGTTTCTTCTGCGGCGAATAATTGTCGAAGTATGAAAGAACGACGTATTTCTATCACCATGAACAATGTACTTTTCCCGAGACTTTTGAAACCATAGCACCTCTTCTTGCTCAAGCACCACCTCTAACTCTTTAACTAACTCAGCTTCCTTATTCAACAAAATGTCTGACTGCCTCTGGTCTAACACTCCTTGAATAGACTTAATTTCATTCATAAGCTTCTCTTTTCTCTTCTCAACTGACCCAAAAACCTCCTGGTTCCACCTTATTAGATTCACTTGCAGCTCTTTAAGAGCATTCGGCGTACTCAAGCTACTCTTCCACGACGTAGAAATCAAGTCTTTAAAGCCCGGATGCGTTAACCAAGCCGCCTCAAAACGGAAAGGACGCCTACTTGGGTTATTCGCCATAACCGGATTTAACTGCACATAAAGAGGAGCATGATCAGAAGCTAAGAAGGGAAGGTGTTTTACCGTAGCTTCTTGCCACTTTGTTTGGGGATCAACTCGTATTACTATTTATTATAACTAGTAATAATCAGTGTTTTAAAATTTTATGATCAACCAATCAAAACTAAAAAAATGCTGATATATTTAACCTTGAACGGGGTTTAAAAGGTAATATATCGACATCTTTTTAGTTTTGATTAGTTACTCTTACTCATAAAATCTGAAATCGCTATTTATTAATAATCATACAAAATAGTATTACAATATCAGAACATCAAAAACAAACATCAATAAATCCTATTTGTGACTCTCTTTTTTTTAAAAAAAATCAAAAATATTATGTTCACGTATATGGTTCGTAGGAAAAGGTATTACACCTCATACTAAGAACAATCTTAGAGAACATGGTAATTTTAGTGCAGAAAAAAAAATATTTCCATCAACATGAGTTATATACAGATTCAACAGCCGAAAAAATCGGGAAAGTATAAATAAACACACAAAATATGTGTTGACAATGAATCAGTTAGTTATATACATTGTATACATACAGAACAAAAAAAGAACACATTCAAATTATGTTCATTAGATGTAAAAAATTATAAAAGTAAAACGTATAAGGTATAATTAACATACAAAAGTTGTGAAGACAACTAAACACATAATATGTGTGTGCTGTTGTGTTTACGTGTAAAAGAGATGGAATTAACAAAAAAAATATATATGCAAGGTACATATATTTATATATATTTACATAACACAGAGCAAAATTATGTACACATAAAAACACCATTATGTTTGATATTTTTTTATATATTGTATACACGTGTATATGTCTGTATTAATCGTTTTGTGACTCTTTTACACGTAAACACATAAGCACACAATTTACAAACAATAATTTTTCCAAGTGAAAAAGACACGATATTTTACCATCTCTCGAATCATATGAGGTCTTGTATGGCGTTTTATGTTGTCATATTTCTCGTTTTGAGTCATCTGCAAGGTAATATATATAAATAATAGAATATTATATTTTATCTTATTATTATGTGTATGATAAAAATAATTGTTTTAAAAAAAATGTAAAATAATGATTAATTTGAAATGAAATTATTTGTCTTTTTAATACATACTGTATGGGCATAGAAATATAAAGTAATTCTCAATTATTTTAATATTAATGGTTACTAAAAATAAATATATTTATTTACAACTTTGTTACCTATATAGATTTGATAACTCGATAAACTATTTTATCTAAATATTTGGTTAAAATTATATAATAAAAAATTTATTTACCAAACAATCTCTTTCTATTTTATTATTACTATCATCTTTTTCTTCTTCTTTAATTTGTCTCGTGTATTTATATATGAAGCGTTAAGTTTATGTCTCTTAATATATTTTTGTTAGTTATGAATATGTGTTTTAAATCGAAAATTGCTACGTTGGGATACAGTAACCCATAATAAGGTATAAAAATACTCTTAATCATCTATTCTATTTTATATACGTATGTATAAAAATAAAAATTTTGTCCAAATGAAGAATATATTATTTTCTCTTTTTCTATTGTGCAATGTAATTTTATTTCTATAAATTAGTTAAAATAATATGATGATTTTTGTGAATTATTACTAATTATAAAATAATTGGGTAAAATGTATAATTTTGATAAATTAAAGATTAAACTGAAAAAGAATATATTAGAATATTCTCATCAAAGTATAAAATAGAATAATAGGTTGGAAAAAACCTTACTTTAAAATAGAATGATTCTATTTTGGAGTGAAAAATAGAGAAATAGGTTGAAGATGGTCTTAGGGCACATAAATTAAAAACCTTTCTTTCTCACCAAGGTACAAGTTTATGAACAAAGAAATACGATATTTGGAATAATCAAGAATTGAATTTCTTACATCCATGCGACAATAATTTTTTTTGATAATTAATAAATTTAAACTCAATAAACTTTAGTTATTCAAATATTTGTAATATATTAGTTAACTAAATGAAAAATCAAAAACTATTATTGTGGGTTTGTTATTCAATTTTATTTAAGATATTGTAGTTAATGAAGATATTGTAGTTAATGTAGTAATATTAGTTTAATATTTGACCAAAAAAAAAGAATTTACTAATTATATAAAATAAAATAAATATACATGACAAAAAAAGTAGATAGTACATGGTATACTCTCATAACTTTGGGTTGAGAAAAATTTTAAATATTATATAGATATAGATATATCAAAATATTTTAGTTTTGATTGGTTAGTCGGTAAATGTGAAAATGGTGGTGATTACTGATCACGTCAATCCCGTTAACCTGCCCAAATCCGTGACATATCCCACAATTAATAGATACAACTATTTTTGATGTGTGCTGTATTGCGGAAGTAAGAAATTAAAATACACTTATATATTTCTTGAATTATGCCGTTATGGATCAGCCAAATTCCTTTTTTGATTTCCTATCCCTCGTCTTAAATCACGCTCAAGGTACTATATCAACATTTTTTTTTTGAATTTGTTGTCTGGAAATTTAAAGACATTTACTATTATGTTGTGAAATGGTTTACAGCCTACCAATCACCGTTTTTTGACGAAACGTCATTACCAATCACCGTTTTTTGACGAACAAGATTTAGTCAAAAATTGATCAAAAAGCCCTATTTTTGACCATTTAGTGATCTATTTCATGGTCAAAAACCATCCTGTTTTATTGTAGTGATCAAAAACATAGTATATGGCTCAGTTTTGAGGTTAGCATTGCCAAGATATGTTTCCAATCGCATGTAAAAGGAGAGCCGAGCAGCTTTAGCATGGATGTAAAAAAACAAATGGTTACGTGTTTCCTCGACGTTAGAGCATCCTTATTCCAAACCCTTTGGGGTCTAAAATTAATAAAAAATTATTAAAACACACGTTCTTTCTTCCTTTTACTCAACTTTATATCTTCTCTTTTATTCTTTTACTCAACTTTTATTAATTTTATATTTAAACATTTTTTTTACTTTTAAACACACTCTCCAAAACATCTAATATTAGATCCCCCTCTCTCCTTTTTACTCAACTTTTATTAATTTTATATTTAAACACACTCTTTTTCTTCCTTTTACTCAAATTTTATATTTTAATATACCCCACAAAAACACTCTCTTTCTTCCTTTTACTCAAATTTTAATAATTTTATAAACACTTTAGACCCAATAATGATGCACTTACTGCGTAAACAACATTCCACCATTTGACCTGGACGTTTCTGCATAAACAAATGACGCTTGTCTCATACATATTTTGTTGAAAATTCTCATTCATAATTTCATATCATATGTCACACCTTGCGTTTCAAGATAAATTTTGGAACATTTACAAAAATATCACTGTTGAATTATTTTCTGTAAACATACCACTTTACTTTTTGTGAACATACCACTTTACAATTATCTTTTTACAAATATGTCACATAAAAAACTTTTTGGAAATCGTATATCTCAAAATTCTCAAATTTTTTAATTTTTTTTAATCTTTAACAAACTTTAAACCCTAAAAACTAAATCCTAATAGTTAATCTAAACAAAATAATATTTAAATTTTAGAATGGTATCATTATTGAAAAATAATATTTTTAAAAAATAGCATGTCAAAAGTGACATTTTTTGAATTTTTTTTTCAAAATATCCTATCATTTGCCAATATCTATTCCTATATCAGTTTAAAAATTGTAAATATAGTTTAAAAATTTTAAATGTAGTTTTTTAGTTAAAAATATAAAATCCATTGATGAAAAAAATCCATACGTAGCATGGATATAAATCCTAATCTCTTGATACAAAGTTTTTTTATTTTTAAAATCAATATATCTTGTAGAGTCGTTGACGGTCGAACACACTTTAAATGTATCGTATCATGCAGTTTACACCATACTTGCTGAACAAGATGTGTAATGTTGGCCGCATGCTAAATTAAATTAATTTCGCGTTACTTAATGGTAAAGTTACTGACCAGTGAAATAGTTGTTCGAATGCATTAATTATAAAAAAGTCAAGGCATACGAAAATAACATTTTGCGTGTCGGGGACAAACCATTATGTTTGTCTGCTTGGAATGTGAAAATAATTTGATTTAGGATGTTTTTCTGAACTCAACTTAGGATTACGGCATAAGAAACGAATTCAAATCAAAATTTCTTCCATAGGTTAACTCAATCTGAATTCGCGGTTTGTGAAAAAATCAAACGAACATACACATTAGAAAGTGATAGGAGTTATGAACAGAAAAAATAGTCGTGGAAAGATATAGATCTGTAGGACCAGTGGCGGAGGCAGGAAAATAATTCAGGAGGGTCATAAGGGGGGTTTAACGGATTTTTCAGGGGGTCAAACTGATTTTTGGTACTAAATATACACTAAAAAAAAATTCACATGGGTCAATTGACCCCCCTAATTCCATGCGAAAATTTACAAAATAATACGAAAATTTGTCTTAACGTAAGAACTTTTCCTCCATTGGTTCAATTCAAATCCTGTTTAATATCCATATATTAGTTTATAGTTTTCAGATATTTGATGTATGAAATATAGAAACCAAATTATTTTTGGTTTTTATGATTTAAATTTTTGTTATAAGTAGTTTTTGGTTCATATTGATATATACGTAAGGAAAAGCATATAATTTTAAAACAAATTAGGATTTCATTCGAGACAAATTATTCAGTTTTATTTCTGTATGTCCAACTTATAAATCGTAATCGAAATTCGAAACCATAGTTAACTGGATGTGCTAGTTTTTTTTCCTCAAAATTCCCAAATATCCTTTTTCTCTACTTTTCTTTTGAAATATTCATGGAACAAATACAAAAGGCATAATAATCTTTGGGACTCTCTTTGCACTATACATGGATAACCAAAGATGTGGTGGACGAGTGGTTAATCACTTGTAGTTCGTTCTGTTATGCCCCTAGTTCAATCTCTTTTTGGAATAGAGGTACTGTATTTTAAAAAAAAAGGACTAAAAGTTGACTAAGTCTACATAGATCAATATTTCGACCCGAATTTCGAAGTTATATTAAAAAAAAATAAACATGGATAGTTCTAAATTTCTATAGGATAAATATAAGGGTTAATAAGTTGTATAATAGGTTGGAGGTCTTTAATTAGGTGTATAATAGGGGTGGGCATTCGGGTACCCGTTCAGATTCGGATCGGGTATTTCGGATTTTTGGGTATTTCGGTTTAGAGATATAATACCCATTCAGGTATTAGAAAACTTCGGGTCGGGTTCAGTTCGGTTTCGGTTAGGTTCGGGTCGGGTTCGGATTATCCATGATACTAAAAAATTATCGAAAATATTTAAAAATTACTCCAAAAGTTTATAACTACCTCACTTTCTTTTTCATTTGGTTCAATTTAATTATTTGTTATTCGAATTATCCAAAATTACTCTAAACAAAATAACAAAAAAATTTTGTAATATTACAAATAATAACAAAAATTGGTTATTTATACCGAAATGTATATACAATATCCAAATTGATAAAAAAAATAAAGAAAAAACTATAAAAATTACATAAACTATATGAACACACCCGACCTTAACTTTAAATATATTTAGGTTTGTTTATGTTTTGTATATTTCGGGTACCCGTTCGGTTATCGGTTCGGTTCGGATTCGGTTTCGGATTTTCGGTTTTAAGTATGGAGGATCCGTTCGGTTATTTTAAAAAATCGGCTCGGATTCGGTTCAGGTAATTTCGGTCGGGTTCGATTCGGTTTTTCGGTTCCGGATATTTTGCCCACCCCTAGTGTATAACATGCCTTAATTAGAAATTAGGTGTATCTACTAAAGAAAATATGACTAAAATACTCTTAATGATCTAATTAATTATCGATAGTTGACTACAGTAAAACCTCTATAAATTAATACTCGATAAATTAATAATCACTATATAATAATTAATAAAATTTCTCGGTCCTGAGTCGGGTCAATGTAAAAATTTCCAAAATTCGATAAGATAATAATTATTTTTGAAAATCCTATGTAAAATATGGTCCAAACAACATCATAAATTAATAATTATAAATAGGTATAATATATATAACTAAGACGACTTAGTAATACATAACTCCAATATTGTTAGTTTTTTTCTTAAAGTTGGAATTACGTTGAAGCTTAACTCTAATTTTTTTTTTATTGCATCAACAATTTATTGTATTGTCTTCTCAAGTGTGTTTGAGATTGTACCTCTTGACTAATTTTTAGATTAAAATTTTCTTCAAACTGCGTTTGCAAATCTTTTCAGATGCATGACATATGATCTCTTTTGTACTCACATAACTCTTTGGGCATCTAATATGTCATTATTGATTTCGTAATAAATCTTAGTTAGGAAGCCATTGCAAATTATGGTGTTCAAACAATGTAGAATATTAAACATGAAGAATGCTTAATCAAAAACCTAAGAAGAATATTGAAACAACTAAAATTTCGTACATACAAGAGAAAATATCATTTAGTAAAAGAAAATTTGATATAAAATATGCAAGCAACAAAACATTTTGAAATTTAAGTAAAATATTATTTACTATAATATGAACTTTAGAGAAAATTTCTATTTTAAAATAAAATAATTTTGTTAAGATTAGAAATTGAAAAAGTATCTCTATAAATTAATAATTAATAATTTATTGATTAATTAATATTTCTCTACATTAATAAATATTCAAAGTCCCAACATTATTAATTTATAGAGGTTTTACTATATTATGTTAATTAAAATAGTTGACCATATGTTAATTAAAATAGTTGACTATGTAAAACATTGTCTATGTAAATCAGTGTTTCCTATTTTAGTTATAATATATCAAAATATAATTGACTATGTAAACCATTCTCTATGTAAACGAGTATTCTAGTTATAATATAGTTCATTTTGTGATTAATTCACTATGATTAAAGTTGATTACTTATGCATGCATAGCCAGCTATCTAGTCTGCGAATAACCAACTATCATATCAAAACATACTTGACTATTGTAACTGAAAAATAAAATAAGGTCAAAACGGTCATTGTAGATATAATACATGTTATTTATTTAAATACATTTTAGGTTATGTTAGATCCTTAATTATTGGTGTAATAGATATTATAATTGATGCCAATTTCCCTAAATATAAATGATCATAAATGCAAGCACTAAATGTATAGTAATGTGGCATGAGAAATTAATTTCGTTTGTAGACTTAGAGCTTGATTGGTACACCCGCTACCACCCGCAAACGCTGCGTTTGCGGTTCCTAGCGTTTGACAACAATCGTGGAAAACACTTTCTACCGCTCCGTACCGCTCTGTACCGCTCAAAACCAAAAGCTGCTTCCCTCGAGCGTTTGCGGTTGCGGACGGTTGCGGTTGGATTTATTTTTTATTAAAAAATAAAATAAAATCAACTTAAAAATCAGAAAATATATAATAAATTTTAAAAAATCAAGATTTGAATATTATAATTATAAAATATATAAATAATTTGACTTTTTAATTAGTAACCTATTATAATTTTATATTTATAAAATCTTCACACTAAAATTCTCATAATAAATTACGATCACAATTTTAAATAAATCTAACAAACTAAAATTTTAAAATATAACATTAATCTACAAAAGAAACAATTTCTCTATTAAATTTATAACTTTCATCCATAATAATAATAATAATAATAATAATAGTAATAATAATAAACGTAAGTATCATATACATGATTTTCTAGTATTTAAATTTATTGAATTAATAACTTTTATATTTTATTAGAATAATATGATTTTTGATATCTTTTTATAATTATTTAATGTATTTATATTGTTAATTTATTATTTAACCGCTACTGCACCCGCTGTCAACCAGTCGTAAGTATTCCACAAACGCACCAATTTTAAACCACTACACCAGTCGTTCAAATCGCTGAAAACGCTAACTCCCGCAACCGCCCGCTTCCGCAAACTCCCGCAACCGCAACCGCAACTGCTGCGGCTACACCAGTCAGGCTCTTAATGGTACATACACAAAAAAAATTTGTCTGTTAAGATCAAAACAAGTTTCATTGGTTAGGTAGATCAATTTGAAATCAGTATGTGAAAAGTTCATTTAAAAAAAAAAAACATCGAAGAGCATATCAAAGTAGTGAGAGATATGAGAGGTGGATTCTTCATCTTCGTTGTCTTAATTCTGCTTCTTCCTGCGTTCTCAACTGATGTCAATACTTTGTTGTCTGTCGAATCGCTAACAATCTCAGGCAGCGAAACCATCGTGTCTCCGGGGGATGTCTTCGAGCTTGGTTTCTTCAGGACAACCGCTAGTTCTCGAGATGGTGATCGTTGGTATATGGGGATTTGGTACAAGTTAATATCTGAGAGAACCTATGTTTGGGTAGCAAACAGAGACAAGCCTCTCTTCAATTCCAATGGAATCCTAAAAATCTCCAATTCTAATATCGTCCTTCTCGATGATTCCGATACCCTTGTCTGGTCCACGAATCTTACCGGAGCTGCGAGATCTCCGTTGATGGCAGAGCTTCTCGCCAACGGCAATTTTGTGCTTAGAGACTCTACAACCAATGATGAAGACGGGATTTTGTGGCAGAGTTTTGATTTCCCGACAGATACTTTATTGCCAGGGATGAAAATGGGCTGGGATCTCAAAACAGGGCACAACAAATTCCTTAGATCCTGGAAAAGCCCTTATGATCCGTCAAGGGGTGATTTATGGTACAAACTCGAACATCGAGGGTTATCTGAGTTTTTTCTTTGGAAGTTAGACGCACGAGTGCATCGAAGCGGTCCGTGGGATGGAATCGGGTTTAGTGGCATACCAGATATGCAAGAATGGAAAGACACTGACGTTGTTTTCAATTTCGTGGAGTCCAGAGAGGAGGTCGCTTTTACTTTCCGAGTTACCGACCATAACATCTACTCAAGACTGACGATGAGTTCATCGGGGGATTTAGAATTATCCACATTCAATCCAACATATCAGAGCTGGAACAAATTCTGGGCTTCATCAAATGAACCATGCGATGCGTACGAATATTGTGGAGATTACAGTTATTGTGACGTGAACATGTCACCGATGTGTAGGTGTATCGAAGGATTCAAGCCGAGGGACCCGGAGGAGTGGGCCGAGGGAGACGGAACGAGTGGGTGTGTGAGGAAGACGCAGCTGAACTGCGTTGGAAATGATTTTTTATGGCTGAGGAATATGAAGTTGCCGGATACTACGACGGCCATTGTGGACAGGAGAATTGGGTTGAAAGAATGTAAAGAGAAGTGCCTTAAGGACTGTAATTGTACAGCGTATGCGAATACGGATATCCGAGATAATGGGTCGGGTTGTGTGATATGGCTCGGAAAGTTCGTGGATATCCGAAATTTCGTTGTTGTTGGTCAAGATCTCTACGTCAAAGTTGCCGCTGCTGATCTCGGTTAGCTCCATCTCCTAGAATTACACATAGATCGATACCCCAAAAAGTACTCTCACTCTTCTACAAGAGATGTTAATCTTTCACCTTTTTTTCAGAGCACAAGAGTAACAGAACTGGCAAAATCATAGGTCTAATTGTTGGAAGCAGTGTTTTGCTTCTTCTCTGTTTTATCGTGTTCTGCATTTGGAAAAGGAAGCGGAAGCGGAAGCGGAAGCCAGTAACAGAAACTACAACACCTAATGGTAAATCATTGGTAACCTACATTTTTCCAAAAAATTATAATTATTATATTTCTTGATCAGTGTTTTCGTTTGTGAATAAACAGTGAATCAAGGGAGAGACCAAGATGTAGTAATGAACCAGATGGTAATACCAAGCGATCTTAACTTATTTAGAGAGAACACAACAGAAGATTTGGAACTTCCATCGGCGGATTATATACTTCTTGTTAATGCCACTGACAATTTCTCTGATTCAAACAAGCTCGGAGAAGGTGGTTTCGGTTGCGTTTACAAGGTAAAAACTATAAAACACCCTCGTAGAAATACATCAATCCGTTAGGTTTCATATAAGTTTTGAAATATATATGGTTATAGGGAATATCACTTAGTGGGGAAGAAATCGCGGTGAAAAGATTGTCAGAGTTATCACATCAAGGAAAGGATGAGTTCGAGGTTGAGGTAAAGATCATCTCGAGGCTTCAGCACAAAAACCTTGTCCGTATACTTGGTTGTTGTGCTTATAAAAAGGAGAAGTTATTGATATATGAGTACTTGGAAAATTCAAGCCTCGATCGTCATCTCTTTGGTTAGTGTCTCACTCTTTTACAAGCTGTAGAATACAATTTATAATGTCAGTAGAATAGAAATAAAGTTATCGTCATCTGTCTTTGGTTTTGTGATCAATTCGTAGGCAAACCCCGAAGCTACGAACTAAATTGGCAAAAACGATTTGATATTATCAATGGTATTGCTAGAGGAATTGTATATCTTCACCATGATTCGCGGACTAGAGTCATCCACAGAGACTTGAAAGCGAGCAACATCTTGCTTGATAAAAATATGGTCCCAAAGATTTCAGATTTCGGGATGGCCAGGCTCTTTTCAAATGATGAGCACGAAGCAATTACGCGGAGGATAGTTGGAACATAGTAAGCAATCAAAACAACATTATCCCTCAGAATACAAATTATATTTTGTATTGGTATTTGTAACCCTAACTTCGAGTTTAATATTTTTGATACATAGTGGTTACATGTCTCCTGAATACGCGATGGACGGAGTATACTCAGAAAAATCGGATGTTTTTAGCTTTGGAGTATTGCTTCTTGAGATTGTCACTGGTAAGAGGAACAGAGGATTCTGCGACTGGGACATGGATAGTAATCTTCTTAGCTACGTAAGCCTAAACTATCAAAATTATATCTCCTTTCATTCATTTTGATCAAACACTTTAAAAGCTTTAATTTTTAATGACAGGTGTGGAGGAATATGGAGGAAGGTACAGAGATAGAGGTCGCGGATCCGTATATTTTAGATTCATCATCACCATCACCAACATTTCAGCGAGATGAATTCTTAAGATGCTTAAAAATTGCTCTCTTGTGCGTTCAAGAATTTGCAATCGATAGACCGCTAATGTTGTCGGTAGCTTCGATGCTCAGGATTAAAGCAGAGGAGATTCCTAAGGCGGAAGCGCCTGGTTATTGCGTCGGAAGAAGCTATGATACTGATTCGTCGACGTCTTGGGACCCTTGGACGTTTGGATTCACCAAGTCGGACGTTAAGCCTAGGTAAATTTGAAAGTTTATTTACAAAGGTTCGTATGTATGATTAGATATTTACTAGTTTAAGTGATAGAAAAACCTTGTATAAGAAAAAAAAACAAAGACTAGATATGATAGATTTTTCTATAGCAATAAACTTGTAGCATGTATCTGCTTTGCTGCTCCTAACGTTTTTAGTCTATTATAGTATCTGCTCATAAAGTATGCTAAGTTCTCTCTTTTTTTTGTTGTAACATATTTTCAACAATTCCTCTTACGAATAAGATAAACGATATTTGGGCATACTTGAGATCGCACCGTTAGATTTCCACGATATGATATGTAATTTGAAGCTACCGTTTTCATCCATCTTGTGCTAAAATATGAGCTTGATCCAACGGTGGTAACGTCTTCATTTGATGCAAAACATTTGATGGTAATAATTTGTCGTATCTTAAAATTCAAACAAGCGAATTTGCGAGCTTTTATTACTTCAGGGAATCGGTTTAAATCATACATTTTCATTAGTAATCCTTAGGGCTGGGCGTTTTATCCGAACCCGAACCCGATCTTGAATGTGAAAATACCCGATCGGGTTTTAATTTCTTTAGGTTCGGTTACCCGTACCCGATCGGGTACCCGATTCTTTCTTTTTTTTTATATACACACATTAGTGATTAGGATTGGATGTCATTGATTAATTGGTCAGTATTAATAATACTATATGACAAACTCAATTCAATTTCTTATTGAAATTGAAAAGTTTTTTTTTTTTTTTTTTAATAACCCAAAGTGAATTGTTTAGATTTTTAAAATTTGGAGATGATTCCGGTAAAACCGTTGAACAGTTACCGTTCCTTTACACTTCACTGTTTTCACATGTTTCTTAAGAATTATAACTTATTCATTCATATGTAGCTTCGATTTCTTGACTTGATTGAGCATTGTTCCTTTACAATTCATATGTTCATTTTTAAGTCTGTTTTTGTTGATTACATTGCTATTTCGGGTTTCGACAAAAAAAAAGAAGCTATTTCGGGTATAGTTCGGGTATACCCGAACCCGCCCGAACACGAACCGAACCCGAACCGAATATATGAAATACCCGATCGGGTATCATATCCCTAAACAACGGGTACCCGAACGCCCAGCCCTAGTAATCCTGTTTGATTCGATGAATTTTTTGGTTTGTAATATAGCTTTACTTCTGTGTAAAGCTTAATTTGGCCTTGGGTTTATGATTGTGCTTGATTCTCCATTTTTTGGTCATGTAACAATGATGTATCAAACCCTTATTATATTCATTACAACTGAAAAAAAAACAATTGGTTGATACCATTGTTTGATATTAAAGCCGAGGAGTTAATCTCCCCTTAAAATAGGTACTGGCAAAATTGTAAGTAAAACAAAGATGGTGGGGTGACTTCTGCAATAATCACAAAGAACTTTTATTAACCGTTGGATTACAGCTCGTATCTTAACGGTCAATATCTCGCCACCTCTAAAAACCCAAAAAGGTTTCAGTGTACGTAGTTACAGTGGATCCAATTCCGATACTAACCCAAACCTCGTGCTTCAAAGATACACAGTAGCTTAGACCAAAGAGTCTCTCTTCTTCTTCATCATCATATCTTTCTTCTTCTCCACCAGAATTGTTACAGAGGGAAGAAAACAATAGAAAAATGGAGAACCTAATCCTAGTTTCTTCAGCTGCTTCTCCGAAGCTGTTAATCGGATGCAATTTCACTCCTTCCTTTAAAAACCCAGTAGGGTTTTCGCGTCGGACTCCCAAAATTGTTCTCCGTTGCTCCAAAATCTCTGCCTCTGCTCAATCTCAATCTCCTTCTTCGCCTCCGGAGAACGCCGGAGAAACCGGTTAGTTCGATAACAATTTCGTATTACTTGTTATTGGAAAATGTCAAAAACTTTCCGGGAAAATTTTCGTTCATTTCAAGCTCCTTAGTTCCGGATTGTAGTATTTTTCATGTGAATTTGTCTTTTGTATTTGCAATTTGAATTTTGGGTAGTATTGTTTGATTTTGGTTTATATATTTTGCAGTGGTTGTGAAACACAGAAGCAAAGCTTTTGCAAGTATTTTTTCTTCGAATCGTGATAAACAGACAACTTCTGTTGCTTACCCTGATACATCACCAGTGCCACCACCATCTTCATCAACCATGTAATTTTGTAACTATTAACTTTGTTACATACAAAATTTGAAGCATTTTTTAGGCAATGTGGTTTGTTTTTATATGTTTTGATTCTTGATAGTTATAAGTATTTGTTTATCTTTTGTAGTGGATCACCACTTTTTTGGATTGGTGTTGGGGTTGGGCTATCAGCTTTGTTCTCATATGTGAGTATGAAGATTCCTTTTAAATTTATTTCCTCTACACAAAATTCTGTCTTGTTTCAATATGGAACAATAGATATCTGATTCATGTTTTTTTCTTTTTCTGATGATATTACAGGTAACTTCAAATTTAAAGGTGAGTGTTTTTATCTTCCTCTTCGCCTAGGTACCAATTACTAAGGCCTTGCGGTTTTACGGGGCTTTTGCTCTCTATGCAGAATTTAGCTGTTCTTAGTGTATAGTGATTATGTATCTGAAAATAGTATTCTTAGATTGGTTATCTTAATAAGGTGAACTGTTTGGTCACTTTTATTGAACCATATATTTAAGCATCGAAACCTACACACCGTTATGGTTTTAGCGATGCAACTCAGGTATTTACACCTATAAGCATTTTCATAACTTTCTCTAACTGGCTGTTGTACTCTCTGGACATTTTTGCTTTGGCTTCAGAAATATGCAATGCAAACAGCTATGAAGACGATGATGAACCAGATGAATACGCAAAACAGCCAGTTTAATAATCCTGGATTCCCAGCAGGATCATCACCTTTTCCGTTTCCATTTCCTCCTCAAACAAGTCCTACTTCCTCGCCTTTCCAATCTCAACCCCAGTCTTCAGGTGCTACTGTTGATGTGACTGCTACAAAAGTAGATACACCTCCTTTTGCTAAGCCGCAACCTACTCCTTTTGCTAAGCCACAACCTACTCCTGCAAAAGATGTAGAAGTTGATAAGCAAAGTGTTGTTTTAGAGGAAAATAAAGCAAAGAAAGAAGAAAAGAACTATGGTAGGTTCTTCTCTGTTTCAGAAGTCAACCCCCTCTCATTTGTATCCTCAGTCTTGAGCTTCTTCTTTTCTGATTTTCGAATTTCTAATTTGGAAGTTGATTTAACTTTGGATTCAGCCTTTGAAGATATTTCCCCTGAGGAAACTACAAAAGAAAGTCCATTTAGCAACTATGCTGAAGTCTCTGAAACTAGTGCTCCCAAAGAAACTCGCTTATTTGAGGATGTAAGTTTCTTTTTTCATTTGTGTCTGCACTGCACAGTGAGTGGATATTTTAAAATTGACTTGATTATCTAACTGACTAGGTTTCTGTGTTCTCTCTTTTGATCTTTGGGTGAAGGTTTTGCAAAATGGAGCTGCACCGGCGAATGGTGCCACTGCTTCAGAGGTTTTTCAATCTTTGGGTGAGTTAATGAATTCCTCACTTGATTACCACTGTTTTTTCCTTGTCTTATGTGTTTATGTATTATTCTCTTTCTCTTTCCTTATTCTAAGTTTATAAATTGAATCCTTAGTCTGTCTATTGTTTATACAGGCGCTGGGAAAGGAGGGCCAGGTTTGTCTGTAGAAGCGTTAGAGAAAATGATGGAAGATCCAACGGTTCAGAAGATGGTTTACCCGTAACTACTCTTCCCTACCTCATTAAGTTTCAATGCTTCTCTTAAGTTTTTTTTTGCTAAGTGAACATTTTACATGTATGAATGCAGACATTTGCCTGAGGAGATGAGGAACCCAGAAACGTTTAAATGTAAGTCACTTAATGTTTAATCCTGTCTTTATTTTTCTTTGTTCTCAATGTTTGCTTATTTCTCAGTTTTAGATAAGAGTTTTGCTTCTAAAGGTTTAACTGTTAACCATCTTTGAATGGAATTGTGCAAACCTTAAACTAGTCACAATAATGCTCTAATTGACATTGAATTTTGGGTTAGATGTTGTTGATCCGATACTGATTTAAGATGCAGTTGATATTTATTTTATTTACTTTCTCTGAATTGGAATTTCGTAGGGATGCTTAAAAATCCTCAATACGGTCAACAGCTACAAGACATGTTGTAAGCTCCATTTACAACATTTTTTTCCTTTCCATTGCTTTGAAGAATCTCTAAACCATGTTTGTTTTACGTTGGATTTAGGAACAATATGAGTGGGAGTGGTGAATGGGACAAGAGAATGATGGATACCTTAAAGAACTTTGACCTGAATAGCCCTGAAGTCAAACAACAATTCGGTAAGCAAATATCTCAGTTGCTACGCTATTATGGTAGTGGCATAGATTCAATACTGAAACGACATTTTTCAGATCAAATTGGATTGACTCCAGAAGAAGTGATCTCAAAGATTATGGAGAACCCTGACGTCGCAATGGCATTCCAGAATCCTAGAGTCCAAGCGGCGTTAATGGAAGTACGTTTTTTTTACTAACTTGAATCAAAAATATACTTTGATTGATATGATTTCACTCAAATTTGATTATTGTTGTTGTTGTTGCAGTGTTCAGAGAACCCAATGAACATCATGAAGTACCAAAACGACAAAGAGGTAAAACACTCAATTTTCTGCTACTTAGTTCTTGCATCCTTGAGTAACATGTCAAGAGATGACATTGTAAGAATTTGTGGGTCTTGTTTTATATTTGTTGTAGGTAATGGATGTGTTCAACAAGATTTCACAGCTCTTCCCAGGAATGACGGGTTGAAAAAGGCTCAAGAGTCTTTTAGGTTTGATCTTATTGGATCAAATGTCATTTGTCTTTAGCTTCGTAGGAGAAAAAACTTTTTTTTTTTTTTTTTTCTTTTGTTACTCAAGGATGCTTCAGTTTTGCTCAAGATCAAGAGAGACACACACATATATTGTTGTGTATTTTTATTGTAAGCATATTAAACAATACTCTCTCCGTTTCATATTAAGTGTCGTTTTGATAAAATGCATCTGATTAGTATTTGGATGTATTTAACTCAAAAACATCCAAATACTAATATGAAACGGAGGGAGGAGTAAAAAATGACATTTAATATGAAAATGACATTTAATATGAAACGGAGGGAGCAGTAAAAAAGTCATCTTAATCTAAGACTAGTTTGATTATTAATGGCGACACAAAAAAGAGAAGTGACGTGGCGAAACCAAGGCCGTTAATTGTTATGATGGGCCTCTGATCTTTGCAGTCATTTTTTTATTTTTAATTGTTTTTTTAACCCTTGCGGTCAATTTCACCGTTCCAAATTTCTCGACGTCGGTATTTGTGGCGGTTTGTTTCTCGGAGAGGGTTCTTTTCCTTACGTTAGGTTTGGAGATTTGGCGCGTGAAAAGAATTCCTTTGCTCTGTCGAATAGATTCTGTCTCCGACGACCGTTAGTGGCGGAGGAAAGTGAATCCGTGTGATTGAATCTTTGGTGAGTTTTCTTGCGACCTCCAATTTGTTTCATGACTCTTGGAATAGTCCTGGAGAAAAAGACAACTCCTTGCTTGAATTCGAACTTGTTAGTAATTTATGTGTAAGCGATTGAAAAAGCTTCTTCCTTTTTGTTAATTTTGTTCTTATGCTACATTTTATTTTGGAATTGCAGAGGATTTTCTTGAGAAGACTAAAAAGATGAAGCCTAGAAGTGAAAGTGGTAGACTTGCAGCAGCCTCGAGAGATTCAGTGAACAAACTTCTAGATAGAAGCAATGCTCGTGCCACTCGAGCCAAGAAGAAACGTGATGATAGTGCACAGAACTGTGATTCCGCAAAGGTCGGTTTCTCGACATTAATGTTATGCGGATTTCACTAAGAATATAGATTTAGAGGATATTTTAAGATGTTAGGATTTGCTGGCAAGATTTTGTTAAACATTAAGAAGTCTGCGTAAAGATTTACTGGGGCAAGTGGTGATTCTTGTCTTATATAGTTCCTCTATTGTCTGTGAGTGTTAAATTATTTTAGTTTCCTATCATTGCAGCGAGATAAAGGCGAAAAAGACAAGGGGAAGCAAGTTGTCAAGGAAAAATTAACCGATAACCTTGTAGTGGACTTGGAATGTGGTAAAAGTGTAGGCTGTGATGATGATGATGATGAAATGAATGATTCAGACTGGGAAGACTGTCCTCTTCCTAGTTTTGATAACACGGTTGATGTTTGCATTGATGACCCTAAAGAGTTAACCATTGAAATTGATGATGATGTGCCTGGTACTAAGAAGCAGAAGAATGCTTACCGCGCCACAGCAGAAGACAAGGTATACAGTGCTTAAGATAATCTCAGGAAATGCAATATATGATTCTGTTTATTCTTTGAAAATGAGTGGTAGCTTAAGACATCTGTGTTTTGTCGTAAAGGTACGGGCGGAACTTGTCCATAAGGTTCACTTGCTCTGCCTGCTTGCAAGAGGGAGGATAGTTGATAACGCTTGTAATGATCCCTTGATTCAGGTAAATAAGTTGTATCCATTTACCACAGCGTTATTAGCGGTTGCTTTAAAGTTATATGTTTCTTATTGCGTGCTTAGTTTGCAACCTGTGATATCTTTTAAATTTGATGCGCAGGCTTCCTTGCTTTCGCTTCTACCATCATACTTGTTAAAAGTTACAAATCTCGAGAAAGTTACTGTCAAGGATATAGCTCCTCTTATTTGTTGGGTATGAATTTACTGACCCGTAGCTTTTAATTTTGTTCTGATGGAAAGTTAAACAACTTTTTCCTGGCTTAATTTGTAGGTTCGCGAAAACTTTTCTGCTAGGTGTACTCCCAGCTCTGAGAAATCTTTTCTTACTTGCCTAGCGTTTGCCCTTGAATCTCGTAAAGGCACAGCTGAAGAGGTAAACTTATGGTATCATTCGCTATCTGGGGATTTAATATAGTCAAATAAGTTGGTTTCATTTTTCCAAAATAGTTTGAATCTATGTATGTGAAGATTGCTCTGTTTGGTTTTTCCAAAGCTATTTTGCCTTTGAGGAAAGTAGTGGTCTAATATTGATCAAAGCTAATTCTATACGAACTTACGGAATCATTTATGCAGCTTGGAGCCCTGGCCGTTGCTTTGCTTAGAGCATTAAAGCTCACAACTAGGTATGTGATACTTGTAGTATTCATATTTTGTTTGTGAGCTTGGTTTGAATCTGTTTTTGCTCTCTCGATCAATGAAACCTTGTCTAACGTTGCATATGAGGGCTTTGTTCTTGCACATCTAATGAGTTTGCGGATTAATCTTTGTCTGATCGTTATTCTTATCATAGTTTCTGCAGTGTTGCATATGTACATTACCTACGGCTTAATATCCCAAGAGTGTATTGAGTTTTCTGTACTAATTTGAGTTTCACAGGTTTGTGTCTATTCTTGATGTTGCATCGTTAAAACCAGAGGCCGATAAGGATGAATCTTCAGGTCGAAATAGAGGTAAAATGAAGCATGGGATATTCAAGACCTCAACTCTTATGGTACCAAAACGGCAAGCCAGCTTGTCATACCCAAAGAAACCATTTTCCCATCTTCACAATAGAAGTGTCTTTAAAACCTCAAAGCCTCAGGTTGGGAATCCCCTGGGCTCTGAATGGTTGCAAGATAATACGGCCAACTCATCTCGTGAAGCAGGAATGTCCATCAAATCTGATGGGACAAGGAGAAAAGCAGATGTTGAGTTTGAGATGCAGTTAGCCATGGCTTTGAGTGCAACTGCAGACAATGGACAGAGCTCTAAAGTGAACGAGAAAATGAAAAGTCGAGAAATAAGAAAAATAATTGATCTCTCGTCAGACTCTGACCAAATAATGTCCACAGCTATTGGTTCTAAAAAAGTAGATTCTCCTCTTTGTTGGGCTGAGGTGTATTGCAATGGGGAAAACATGGATGGGAAATGGGTCCATGTGGATGCTGTTAATGGAATGATTGATGCGGAGAAAAGTGTAGAAGCTGCAGCTACTGCATCCAAGACCCTTCTTAGATATGTTGTCGCCTTTGCTAGTGGTGGAGCCAAAGACGTCACTCGCAGGTACATTTCATTTCCATGGCTATATATTTGTTTTTACATTTAAGATTCCTTTGACACTTTTCTTATTCAGGTACTGTACAAAGTGGCACATGATATCTTCCAAACGGGTAGATTCAGTGTGGTGGGATATGGTATTAGCACCGTTAATAGAATTAGAGGCCACAACTGGAAGTTTAGATCCAAACAAACACGTTGGTCTGAGAAACTTCAGTAGCGTAAATTCTGTTGCTAACAGAGCTTCCTCGAGTACCTCGTCCTTTGGTACAAGGAGTGCCCTGGAAGACATGGAGTTAGCTACGCGGGCACTGACCGAGCCTCTTCCCACTAACCAGCAGGTAAATTGGGTGCAACCTGATGCAACAAATTTAAAGCTCATGTTTTAGAATTTAAGCTCCCCTCGTTAAACCTTTTGCAACAAACACGCTTTTTTAATCTTGTAGGCCTATAAAACTCATGAACTTTATGCTATTGAGAAATGGCTTCACAAGAACCAGATACTTCACCCAAAAGGTCCGGTTTTGGGATTTTGCTCTGGTCATTCCGTCTATCCTCGAACCTGCGTGCAGACTCTTAGAAGTATAGAAAGATGGCTTCGTGATGGGCTACAAGTTAAGGCCAATGAAGTTCCCGTAAAGGTATCAGTGTTTTTTTCTCTTCCTGTTTATTATCTTTATTGGTTCCCTCTTTTTTGGGTTGGATATAATCAACTTTTGAAGTCCATTATTATCTTTAGATTCTGAAGCGTAACTCGAGGTTCAAAAATGTAAAAGATTCTGGAGATAGCAACAAGGAGGTTGAAAGTGGTTCTCAGTGCATGGAACTATATGGGAAGTGGCAAACGGAACCATTGTGTCTCCCTCATGCTGTTAACGGAATTGTGCCTAAGGTAAAAACAAAACACAATTGTGCATGTGCTTCCATTAATACTTCAGAACAAAACATAACAAACATTGTGGACGGAAATAATGTTAATACCTAATTGTGTGTGTGCTTGTTGGGTATTCAGAATGAGCGCGGTCAAGTTGATGTGTGGTCTGAGAAATGTCTCCCACCTGGAACAGTCCACTTGAGGCTTCCTCGAATATTTGCGGTTGCTAAGAGATTCAAAATAGATTACGCACCTGCAATGGTTGGTTTTGAGTACAGAAGCGGACGTGCTACTCCGCTTTATGAAGGTATAGTGGTCTGTACCGAGTTCAAAGACACGATCCTCGAGGTACATTCTCCATATTTTACAATCTGAAACAGAGAAATTTTAATGTTTTGAATATGGATGGATCTCTGGTTAATTTATCTTGCTTTTTTTGTTGGTTTTGGTTTTGGTTAGGCCTATGCAGAAGAACAAGAAAAGAGAGAAGAAGAGGAGAGAAGACGAAACGAAGCACAAGCAGCTTCGAGATGGTATCAGCTTCTTTTGTCTATCTTAACCCGTGAAAGATTGAAAAACCGTTACGCTAAAAATAACAACTCAAAGGATGTTGAAACGACGAGTTTGGAAGCGAACGCAGAGACTGTCGTTGAGGCGGAGAATGTGAAATCAACTAAAAAGCAAGGAGGGGTTAAGAGAGGAAGGTCACGAGTGACAACAAAGTCTCGTAGTGGAGATGAAAGCCAAGAACATGAACATGTGTTTCTTGATGACCAAGAAACCTTTGATGAGGAAACCTCAGTGAAAACTAAACGCTGCAAATGTGGTTTTTCCGTTGAAGTTGAACAAATGTAGACGCTTGCTAATGAATTGAGTGGCAGATTTGTAATCTATAATGTTTTTTTGGACTTTTTATTCCAAACTAACAGTATCTTCAAAAGAATGGTTGTTGACAAATAACTGACGACCGTTAATTAGATTTATTTTTCAAAATGCAAATCAGAACTAATTATTTGGTACTTTTATTCTTTACTGAAAAGAAGTAATTCCATGGTAGATAGAAAAATGTGAGGACGAAACCGGTGGTTGTGGTCCCTGTGGGCACAAGAATCTATTTAAGGTGATGTTTCATTCATTTTGAAAACACAGAACAAACCTACCACCTCCTTCTTCATTTTATAGATACAAAGAAAGATATTTTGTCCACATGGAAATCATGTTGATGTGGCTGCTTCTACTTCTTTCTTGTTGAGTCGATATGTTTAATTATGAAAATTTCTCTGTATTCAATATAGCAAGCTCATAATAACTCTTACTCAAATAATGCATAACAAATTCCAAATTTTTGTTATTAAGATATACCAAAACAAAATTAAGAATTAGTTTCATATTAATGTTTGTAGCCTTGTAATTATAACGTTTGCGGATGGTTGCTAGAGAACGAACCAACCATAGTTTTAATATATTGACTGACAGAGCCATGCCGTAGTGTAAAATAATTAAACAATGGTTTAGACCATCAATTTTTTTTTTGTCAAGCTTAGGGCATCAATTTGTAAAAAAACCTTAATAACATATATTTTTGATAATTATTAATTTCAAAGTAGTAGAATATATATGAACCTAATTTTGAAATATGTAATAATATGGATTGTCCACAATGAAAAAAAGTGTATTAGCCATATAACTAATAGTTAAGTAATGGGGTTAGAGAAACAAAATAATTTTTGCCGACGAAAGAGACTTCTAAAAAAACATTAATTTTGAAAGATTGACCAATGATTTTGTAAATAATAACGGAAGAAAAAAAATTGTTTTAAAACTATTATTCAATTTGTTGTTTTATTTTTGTCCAAATATAATATATAATCTTTACTATTGTAAAACATTTTCATAAATAAAGGCATTTTATTTTTTTATCGCTATTAGTGTTGGCAAAGCTGTGTTGACTGAATTATATGTTTTCTAAGGTAAAAGATTTTTATTTATTTTTGTGGTTGATAGAAACGGTACGTTGGGAAGATAGTGGACATGAATTGAAACAAAACGACTACCTACCCTTTCTTATATTAAATTTTATTTGCAAGAAAATTATCAAACAAAAACAGAAATGGCTAAGCAGTTGCTTCTGCTTCTTCTACTTGTCTTGAGTAATCATGCCAATTCTGGCTCCATTGTCAAGTTTCTTCCTGGTTTTGAAGGCCCTCTTCCTTTCGAGCTCGAGACCGGGTTTGCGCCTCTTTATGTGATCAATCTTCTTATGTTTTTTTTTTAATGAAAGATATGAAATCCAGTTTTTGTGTGTGAATGAAGGTACATTGGTGTAGGTGAAGAAGAGGAAGTGAAATTGTTTTACTATTTCATAAAATCAGAGAGAAATCCTGAAGAAGATCCTCTTCTTATTTGGATAAGCGGAGGACCTGGTTGCTCTTCCATCAATGGCCTTCTTTTTGAAAACGGTAAAATCTGAAAATTGAAAATGGTGTTAACACATTGTTTTGTGACCCAATTTCCGGCTAGAAAATTGATGATTTAGCGTTACTTGAACGGATTTTGAGTCAGTGAGATCAAAACCAATTGGAAATGAGAAAAGAGATCATTTATATACTTAAGTGTTGAATTATCTTAATTTCTGATGTACGATAATCTAAAATGAGATACACATGATAAGAGAGTGTAGATGTTGTAGTCATCCATATATCTGAAGAGATGTATTTACCAAAGACCTTGGCCGTTACAAAAAAAAAAAAAACAGGGCCCGTGACTTTCAAAACTGAGGGTTACAATGGAGGTAGTCCTACTTTGGTGTCTACTACATATTCATGGACAAAGGTAGTAACATAGCAAATGCTTCTCACGTTTAATCTATTTTTTGATTTTTTTTTTTCCAAAGTTTTGGATAATTGTTTCTTTTAGGAGGCGAGCATAATATATTTGGACCAGCCTGTTGAGGCTGGATTCTCCTACGCAACAACTCAACATTTTGATAAACCTAGTGACACAGGAGAGGCTAAGCGGATCGATGAGTTTATTCGTAAGGTATACTGTATACATACATTCTTGAAGCAACCATGTACATTTAAATAGATATTATTTTGAGTGTTTTATGTTTGTTTTATTGTTGTTGTTATACAGTGGTTAAACAAGCATACAGAATTTATCTCAAATCCGTTCTATGTCGGCGGAAATTCTTATTCCGGTATGGTTATTCCGGCCGCCGTTCAGGAAATCTCTAAAGGTGTGTTTCATCTCCTTTTCTCTAAGTGTATGATTTATTCGTTAGTTATTTTGCCACTTTTTTACATTATGATAACAACAATGCAGGAAATGATCTTGGATTCACACCTCAAATAAATCTTCAGGTTCCAATATATATATATTTGGATGCTTCTCATCCATATTTTATATAATTTATCTAGTTTTATTTTCTATTCAACAATAGGGTTATGTGCTAGGAAATCCGTTAACTGAGCCCGAGGTTGAGTTTAACAACCGCGTTCCATTTGTTCATGGAATGGCACTCATCTCTGATGAACTCTATGAGGTACGGATCTCTTACATGTCTTTTTTTTTTTTCCTGTTACAGAGATCGGTTTAAAAACTTTTCTTTTGCAGTCGTTAATGAGAAGTTGCAAAGGAAATATTCAAAATGTGGATCCACGTAACACAGAATGTTTAAAATCCGTTCAAGAATTCCGAAAGGTATTTATTTTTATAAGTTGTGATTGTGAAAATTATCTATACATGTTAGTAAGGTAGTTGCTCTGTTTTTTGGAAACGCATGATTCCTAACATTCGCATGTATGTCTATACAAACATATCTAAAGGATATTAATATGCATTTCGTTTCATACTCGATTTAGCGTTTACAAAATCATTAAGGATGGTATACAAACTTTTAAGGATTGCTCTCAGACTTTTTAAAATCGTTTTCATTTCAAGTTTCAAATTGGTAACATGTGTCATTTTGTTTTTCAAGTCTTGTATCATGTTGGTTTAACATTTCAACCCACCATTTTATAGGATTCCATTCCTAGCATATACTAAGAAAAATCATAAGTTATTAACATTTTGGTTGTTGTTTACTTGTTTGCAGTGTACTTTTGGTTTAAATGAGGAACATATTCTAAAACCAACATGCGATGTTGAATTGCCGTCACCTTTATCCCTAAATGATGGCCCAAGAAGATACCTTAGAGGACTTCTCCCTCCAAATCTTTCTGTTTCATCTTCCATTTGCTTTGTAAACAATCCATTTCGTCTTCATCTTCTTTGTTCTTCGTATGTACGTTAGTTACTAAGCCATTTGTTTTTGCAGCTATATACAAATCTGTTATCTTCCTTGTGGGCTAATGAAGAGAGTGTGCGCACAGCACTTAATGTGGTAAAGGTACTTGCATTATCATATTTACTAGAAGATATTAACATATCGTACAAACAAATAGAACCTCATAACTTTAGTAAAATGATACGTGTTGCTAGCTAAAGACCATACATTAATGTTAAATCAACATTGTTAAAACTCTATAAGATGATTTCCAGGGGAGTATAGGGGAATGGGTTCGATGTTATTCGTTTATACCTTACGATTACAACATTAAAAGCAGCGTACCATACCATATGAATAACAGCATCAAAGGTTACCGATCTCTCATCTTCAGGTTAAAATTGATTTTCAGCTTCTAATCTTACTACACAAATTTCAACAGTTTATGTAAGACTTTTTAAAAAGATTTTTGTGTGTGTTTGTGTGTGGATAGTGGTGATCACGATTTGCAAGTGCCTTTCTTATCAACACAAGCGTGGATCAAATCTCTCAATTATTCCATTACTGGTGATTGGAGACCATGGATGATACACAATCAAATTGCGGGATACACTCGGACTTATGCCAATAAAATGACATATGCTACTGTCAAAGTAAGTCTTTTCTTCTTTTTTTTTTTGACATTGTGCTTATATAAATCTTTTCACTTACATTGCATAACAAAATGTTTCTCCTTTTTGTTTAAAACGTTTGATTTTGATTTACAGGGAGGTGGACATACATCACAATATAAACCAGATGAGAGCTTTGTCATGTTTCAGAGGTGGATAAATGGCCAATCTCTATAGAAACTAGAGAAAATGAGTTATGAATCTATGACTCAACTCAATCCGATTCATGAATTCAGATGGGTTGAATATTTTGATTTCTTAATCATAAAATAAAATGAAGAAAAAAAAAATTATTTAAAATGAATATTTTTCTATGCCGTACGTAATTGGATATCATCATATTATGATTAATTAAAATATTTCTAATGATGGTGTAATAGTCTAATAGACAAAAAAAAAAGTTATAAAAGAAAATGAAGAAATTAAAAATTATTTAAAATGAATTTTTGAAACTACAATCTTTTGATATGCAATGGTGTCAAGGATTTTTTTTTTTAAACGAACAAAGAGTAAGCTGAAGTAAAGGAATATCCGGATATCCCAACGAAAAGAAACTCGGAAAATATGAAAAGTCAAGTTTATAGCTTGTTAGGATCAAATAAAATTCAACTTTCACAAATCATACAAAAAATGAGGCGTCTTGGATTTCAAAAATTGAATCACCAAAGAACAAGGAGGATAATTACCTCTTCTTCGATCCTTGTTCCTCAAGAAACCATTCTCTCATCCAAAATTCCAAAACCCAAAACAAATCATCCAAGCAGTTTCAGCTTCCTTAGAGAATCAAAGTCATCAATTTCTTGTCCGGTACAAAGCTCTTCTGACTTTTCCAACAAATTTTGAGGTATGTCAGTTTTTTCAAAGTCTAACTCATGTTGTGGAAACAGATGAATCAAGTTTCAGATTCAATAGACAGAGTTAAGCTCCGGGATGGGAGATTCCTAGCTTATAAAGAGACAGGTGTTCCAAAGGATGGAGCCAATTACAAGATCATTCTTATTCATGGCTTTGGGAGCTCCAAAGAAATGAACTTCTCCGCTTCAAAAGTAGTATATAATTTCACTCACTAGATTCTTTTGGTCTCTTTGTTGGTTTTATTTCACTAGGATTTACCTTTTTTTTGTTTAGGAGTTGATAGAAGAGCTAGGTGTGTATTTTCTGCGATACGACCGTGCTGGATATGGAGATTCTGATCCAAACCCGAAACGTTCTTTGGAAAGCGAAGCTTTTGACATAGAGGAACTTGCTTGTAAGTTGCAGATAGGACCCAAGTTTTACCTCATTGGAGTTTCCATGGGATCATATCCTATTTGGAGTTGCCTAAAACACATACCCCACAGGTAAAATCATCCACAAAATCCCCTAAACAAAATGCAATGTTTATGGAAAACTAACAATGTGGTTTATGCTAGTGTTATCGGTGTGTCATCATCCAGGTTGAAATCTAGTGCATGTTGTTGACAAAAAAATATCATAACATAAGACTTTGATCGTTTCAAATGTTAATTTATGTGAGTAGAGGAGGCTACACGGGTATTCTTCCCGCATTAAAATATATATATATATATATATATATATATTTCAAGCTTAATGTAAATCCAAATGCCGAATGCAAACCAAAACGGAATGCTGTTAGGAATTGGTGTTTGCATTTACATTTAAAAAGAAAAAATGGTTCAAAATACAAAAGTTGTGGTTTCATTTGGAAAAAGAAATGTTCTAACTAAAACGTGTAAACGGAAACAAAAAAATCAGACAAACAACGGAGGCCTAAATACTGGATTTTTTGCAGGCTAGCGGGAGTGGCGTTCGTAGCCCCGGTAGTGAACTACGGGTGGCCATCGCTTTCAAAGAAGCTTATAAAGAAGGATTACAGGAGAGGTCTTCTAAAATGGTGTTTCCGGATATCAAAATATGCACCGGGACTGTTACATTGGTGGATCAGTCAGAAGCTATTCCCATCAACTACTTCAGTCCTTGAAAGCAATCAACTCTATTTTAATAGCAATGATATTGAAGTACTCAAGAGGATTACCGGCTTTCCTATGCTTACAAAGGTAATCAATAATTTATAGCGTAACCTATTTTCTAGTTGCATTGCAGCACATAGAACTAAGAGTAAGATGCGGTTTAGTTGTTTTTGTTTTGTTTTGAGATATAAAAATACCAAACTAGAGCCCCAATATTTTTGTTTGGTTTCACCTCCGCTGCGATTGGGTTTAAGATGAACAAAAAAAGCAGAAAATAACTACATAATTATTGGAATAATTAGAGAAATTATCTTGAATATAGGTTGAACACTTCAACAATAGAGAAATACATATTTTTGAGATTTTACCATTGAGTTTAAAATTTTTAGGGGTTAAATTTTAATATTTCATATTTAAGGTTTAATTAGAGCTTAGTATTTTAATTTAGACTATTTTTTAACTTTGATATAAGACTAGAGGATACTATATGATTTACAGTATATTTAATAAGAACAAATATTGTTCAAACTCCTTGTAGTTAGTTTATGTATAAACTACTTTCAAACTGTCTCATAATTAATTTTAATTACTCAGTTTGTATGGAGAGTCCTAATATAAATTGTGTCTTGTTTACTTTTTTAGAATAAACTACGTGAAAGGAATGTGTTTGACACTCTAAGAGAAGATTTCTTGGCGGGATTCGGGCAGTGGGACTTTGATCCAGCAGATGTAATAATTAGTGGAGAGAGTTCAGTACATATATGGCATGGTAAGGAAGACAAAGTTGTGCCGTTTCAACTTCATAGATGCATCGTGAAGAAGCTACCTTGGATAAAATATCACGAGATACCTCAGGGTGGACATTTGATCGTGCACTATGATGGTACTTGCGATGCGGTTCTAAGGGCGTTATTGCTCGGGGAAGATCAAAAGTTATATCAACCCGAACCTGATTCTTCGAAGATAGAACTCTCTTGTGTTTTGTGACCTTTATTTTTAAATTGTTAATTAATTAGGATTATAAATCGAAGACACACTTATTTGAAATGTAAGAAATGTGCATGGATGTTGCTAAAGTTAAATGTAATATCTATTAAAAGTGATAATATTTCTTTAGAAACAAATCTTTCGAACCTCAATACTATAACTTCTTTGTCAAAGGCCGTGAAATTCAACTCTTTCATGTTACTCCTAGCTTCTGAGACTGTCTCGGAGACTTTTTAGGTATGGAGACGTTACGGGGACGGCTTGAAAACGTCCCCTTAGACATTTTGACCATGCATGAGAAGACATTTTGTTTTGTGTAACTTACTTTCTTAAAAATACTAGAAAAGAGAAGGAATTGGAAATACAAAACTAATTTATAATGGTTAACTAAAGCTACACGCTCCTTAACAGTTCCAGCTACATATCATATTACTCATCCGCTGGTGGTTTCTCCTTAACCATTAACTAAAGAAGCTCGGAACTTTGGGCTGAGTTTTTGTTTACAACAAAATTGCTTTTGGCAAAAAATTAGAACATATAAAACTCTTAAGAGGAAGGAAAATTGATTTTTTTTTTTTTTTTTGTTTAGGGGTTGTTGTTTTAAGGCAGATGTTCAATACCTCTGACATTCAAGACCGAGGGTTAAAAGGGAGGTAGGCCTACCTTGGTTTCTACCACATATTCATGGACAAAGGTAGTAACACTAACAAATGTTTCTCACGTTTGATGAATTGCTTGATTTTTCTTTAAGTTTTGGATAATTGTTTCTTTTAGTTGGCGAGCATAATATTTTTAGACCAGCCTCTCGGAGTTGGCTTTTCCTACGCAACAACTCAACTTTTTGATTCACCTAGTGACACAGGAGAGGCTAAGCGGATTGATGTGTTTCTTCGTAAGGTAAACTGACTGTTGCGTATCTTAATTTATCTAAATACACATTATTTAGAATGTTTTCTGTTGTTGTTATTATTATACAGTGGTTAAGCAAGCATACAGAATATATCTCAAATCCATTATATGTCGGTGGAGATTCTTATTCCGGTAAGGTTATTCCTGCCGCCGTTCAAGAAATCTTCAAAGGTATGTGTGTGTGTGTGTGTGTTTCATCTTTTTTCTCTCTAGGTATTTCGTTTTTAATTAAGTTATATATTTTCCCACTTTAATTAAGCAATCTTTACATGATGATAACGACAATGCAGGAAATGATCTTGGATTCAAACCTCAAATGAATCTTCAGGTTCCATCTCTATATCTGGATTCTACTTATCCGTATTATGTATATTTTAAGCTCATTTGTTTTTCTATTTAACTACTATAGGGTTATGTGCTAGGAAACCCGGTAACAGATATAGATGTTGAGTATAACTACCGCGTTCCATTTGTTCATGGAATGGCTCTCATATCTGATGAACTCCACGAGGCACGAAATCTATACATGCTTTTGTTTTTTTTTTTGTTACAACCACAATGAAGTTAGATATATAACGACCGGTTTAAAACTTTCCTTTTGCAGTCGTTAAAGAGAACTTGCAAAGGAAATATTGCAAATATGGATTCACGTAACACAGAATGTTTAAAAGATTTTCAAGAATTTCGAAAGGTATGCACGCTTGATAGTTGTCAAATTATCAATACATGTTAGCAAAGATAAAAAAATAAAAAAAATTGGGGCCATTTATATTGATTTATTCAAAAAACAAAATTGTTAAGGAAAATTTACATAAGTGATTGGAACCCCTGTCCTCTACTTTCAACTAACATGTGTATTTTCTTCTATGAGGTATCATGTTGGTTTAACATTTCGTCACACCATTTGCAGGGTTCCGTTCCTAGTATAGACTGATAAATATTCAATACTTTTGATGTTATTTGCAGTGTACATCTAGTTTAAATGAGGAACATATTCTCAAACCAACATGCGATGTTGATTTGCCGATACTTTTGTCCCAAAACGATGTCCCAAGAACTTACCATAGAGGACTTCTTCCTGCAAATCCTTTGGTTTCATCTCCCGTTTGTGTTGTAAATGATTCATCTTCGTCTTCTTATTCTTCTTCTTCTTTGTATGTAATGTTACTAAACCATTTGTCTTGGCAGCTATATAATGACTTGCTATCTTCCTTGTGGGCTAATGATGAGAGCGTGCGCAAAGCACTTCATGTGGTGAAGGTATTTACAATATCATAGATCATATTTACGAGAAGATATTAACATATATCTAATTCATATAAGCGGAATGTCATAATTTTAAGAAAAAAAAAGATAAGAGTTGTTAAAGACCATGGTTTTAATGTTAAATAAACAATTTCAAAACTCTATAAGATGATTGCAGGGGAGTATAGGGGAATGGGCAAGATGTTTTCCGTTCGTAACTTACAATTATAACATTAAAAGCAGCGTACCATACCATATGAATAACAGCATCAAAGGTTACCGATCTCTCATCTACAGGTTAAATTGATTTCCAACTTCTGATCTTACACAAAGTTTCAATAGGTTATGTAAGACTTTGTTGAGTTTTGTGTGTGTGTGTGTGTGAATAGTGGTGATCACGATTTGCTAGTGCCTTTCTTCTCAACACAAGCGTGGATAAGATCTCTTAATTATGCCATTATTGATGACTGGAGACCATGGATGGTACATAATCAAATTGCTGGATACACTCGCCAATAAAATGACATTTGCCACTGTCAAAGCAAGTCTCTATACTTTTTAACATTGAACTTAGTTAACTCTTCACTTTATACATTGCATAAAGTTTTTGTTTTAAACGATTGATTTTGATTTACAGGGAGGTGGGCATACAGCACAAACTAAACCATATGAAAGCTTTATCATGTTTGAGAGATGGATAAGTGGCCAGTCTATATAGAAATTAAGGGCATGTGACTTTGAAGAGTGAGAGTTTTCACTCGATTCATGAGCAAAATGGTCTGGATTCTAATAGGTTGATGGGATATCAATTTGAAACATTAGTATTTTCCCCAAATTGAATCAAAGCCAAAATATATTGAAGATTTGGTTTTAAAAACCGACTTCAAAAGAATTTTTGAGAGATTTCTTTGGCAAAAATACAAAGTATTTATTGAGTATTGTGTTTAATTTATGTTGTGTAATTTCAAGAGGATGGTTAATTCCCTCTTTATGTAAGATTGAAGTCTAATGGAAAAAGAATATGTTGAACAAAAAAAAAAATGATTTGAGTATTAATTTATAAAAGTTATACTGTGTTTGAACCAAATACAACATCATTTTAACTTCTTTGAATTGAAAGTGAGGACAAACTATACAGAAATGTATAGTAGAGTAGCTCCGTGCTAGTTGAAAGAAATAGAAACTATAATTAAATACATCAATTTTTCTTATTGTAATGTTCTACTTACTAGTCAGAATGGTTATTCTAGTCCAACTCTGAACGTTGCATAAAAGTAAAGTTCGATGTGGTTCTAAATGATGTAACATTCGGAAACAGAGAAAATAATTCACGTCGCACTTAGTGATAAAAACATTATCTTAATTTTCAGTGAAAAAATCCGAAAATTTCCATATTTATCAAAACCACTTTCCAAAATATTTCCTTAATTCAACCCAACATATTGTTTGTTTTTGTATGAAATCGTAATATTTAAATTTAGAAAAAAATGTGGGCCAACCAAAACTCACATTTTCTTAATTCTCATTCGGTTTGGTTTAACACTTTTTGGTACCGGTCGAATTCTAAATCGGTTCGAAATTTTTGGGGTTTAACCATTTCTCCTCAAGCTCTCTCCATTAACAGCTGTGTGAATTGCATCTTCTAAACATTGATCAACTTCTCCCATCGGTATGCGGAACTCCACATAGCCTCAACTCTGCATCTAGCGAGAAGCAAGTAAATATGCCGAAAAAAGAGCATGAACAATCTCAAAGCTTCCTTAAACAAACTGATTCTCCGAGGTGTATAGTACTCCTCCAAAGTTGCCGGAGACGGGAAACGTTCAACAACAGCAGCAAAACGACTCTCACAAATAGCGAATCTAAGGTCTAACTCAGGCCGGAAAGGCGGGTGTACAAACGTAACCTTTTGAATAGAATGTATCTGTTGAAGAAATGTCTCAAGCTACAAAACACAACAACCACGTAAATTAACTCAAACCAACCACAAAATAGTAAGACTAATTAAAAACCGAGCAAGTATGGAAATACCCAATTGAGAGCCGAGGTGAGATTGGGGTCTGTGTCGAACAGGTCCCGTGCAGCCTGAGGCCTGACAGCAAAAGTAGCCCTCAGTCTGGCAACAGTACCATCCATCAAGTCAGCTCTGTTCCAATGAGTCTGGATGATCGGAAGCTGAGCAAATCTCGCAGCATCATCAGCGAAATCAAGGCGATTGTCCCATGCCTCAGCTTCCTCACAGTGTGAAGGAAAATGGTTCATTCTGTTGCATTCAGTGCCGGTCCATTCATTTTGGATGCCCTATGCATATATGTAAAAAAATGTCTTTTTCGTGCGTTTTCCAATATCGTAAAACTAGTAATCTAAATAAAAAACATATGAAAACTCCATTAAACCGTTTATAATTCCAAATAGTTAGTAAGAAATAAAAGAAAAACAACAAAATAGAATTTATTTTTGACATATTGCTCTCCTTGTATTTTTGCCTGCAAAATCATTAATTAAACTCACGTTGTCGATTTTTCAACCATCTATGTTTCAATAGATGACAAATCTTAACCCATTCAATCTCTCTTGTCACATGGTAGATCACAAATAATTTTGTTATCAGCTTCAACTTTGAATTTTAACTAATAATTTCAAATTATTTTTTTTGAAATGAGTAATTAACATGTTTGCTTAGAGAAGACCATAAACATTAAAAAAACATTTGAAAAACAAAGTCTTACGAATATTATTATTGTAGAAAAAGTTTATAGCAAAAATTTAACTAAAAAAGCCTCTAAATTTAGGGCCCTAAGCGGTGGCTTCACTGGCTTGTCCTCTGGGCCGGGCCTGGTTGCACTGAAATCCACTCAACAACACAATTATAGAGTGTTGAACAAATTCAACAATGATTCAATAAGTGTTGAACAGTAAACATGAAAGTAAACATACCACACGGCAACAAAATTGCTGACAAAGGGCACATAAAGTGTGGAAGATATTCCCAGGTACATCCAAGTTACCTAGATAAGCGAAGGCTGGACACTCTACACTCAACCTGTGATAATCGGAAAGATCCAATATCAAATAGATACATTAAGTATAATATCGCGGGAATAAGCAAAAGTAATACGCAACCATGTTTGAGAGATGGATAAGTGGCCAGTCTCTATAGAAATTAAAGGCATGTGACTTTGTAATAGGTTGATGGCATATCAATTTGAAACATTAGCATTTTTTCCCCGAATAAAATCAAAACCAAAATATATTGAAGATTTGATTTTATAGTAGGACTTCAAAATAATTTTTGAAGATTTATTTGTTAAAAATACAAAGTATTTACTGAGTATTAATTTATTGAGATTATACTGTGTTTGAACCAAAGACAACATCATTTTAACTTCTTTGAATTGAAAGTGAGGACAAACTATATAGAAATGTATAGTAGAGTTTTGAAAATATAAACTTCGTTCTAGTGTTGACAAAAAAAAAAAAAAATTACTTCGTTCTAGTTGAAAGACATAGAAACAAGGGATAATATTCCTATCTACCATTTTTTCGTAATTGACTTCCCATTTCTACCACTTCACAAAACATCTTTCATTTCTCTACCACATTTCACTATTGGCTAAAGCAAAAAGACAATTTTAACCCTGCCATAAGTGAGCTGATTTCGTAGACAATATTGTCTCCGGTACAGACGTCGTTGTGGTCTCCGACGTCGGATTGTCTCCGGTGCAGACTTTTTTGTCTCCGACGTCGTCTCTCCGCCGTCGGATTGTCTCCGGTGCAGACTTTTTTTGTCTCCGATGTCGGAGAGACGACGTCGGATTGTCTCTGGTACAGACGTTTTTGTCTCCGACGTCGTCTTTGATGCACAGATCTGTTCGCCGCCGTTGTCTCTGACGTCATCTTGTCTCCGGCGCAGACGTCTTGTTCACCATTGTTGTCTCCGACGTCGTCTCCGATGCAGACGTATGTTCACCGCCGTTGTCTCCGACGTCGTCTTTTCTCCGGTGCAGACGTCTTGTTCACTGTCGTTGTTTCCGACGTCGTCTCTGATGCAGACGTTTGTTCACTGTTGTTGTCTCTAGTATGGACGTCTTCTCCACCATCACTGTGTGCATCACTGTTGTCCCCTGTTTTTGTTTCTGTCGATTCTACCGCCGTTGTTCACCGGAAACCGTCATTTCCGGCCATTATAAGAGAGAGAGGAGAGAGAATGAACGGATTTGTAAAAGAAATAGATAAGAAATGAGAGGTGGAGAATGGGTGATGAGAAAGAGAGAAGGAAGATAAATGAAGGGTAGAAAAATCTTTTCATCTAGAAAAGAGAGGAAAAACACAAAAAGTAATAGAAATTTGAAAGAGATTTTGGGTAGTGGTATTTTCCAATATACCATTTCCAAAAAATGATAGTAGGTATAATTTTCTCTAGAAAGGACTATAATTTCCATATATACCAAAACCACTTTCCAAATTATTTCAGATTCTGCCCAACATTTGTTTGTTGTAGCATAAAATGTGGGCCAACCAAAACTCACATGTTTTTTTTAATTCTGGATTAACTGCTTGATTCTGATACGGTTTTGTTTACACTCTTTAGTACCGGTGGAATTCTAAACCGGTTCGGAATTTTTGGGGTTTAACCATTTCTCCTCAAGCTCTTCTCCATTAACAGAGAGATTGGGAACGAAAAAACTCAAAGCATGAGGAGATCGATTTCTTCAAAAGCGAAATCGTTTCTTCACCAGAATCTTCTAGATAAAGGTAACTCCGGTACTTCTCCTTCCTTTAGCATTTGCGGTTTCTGCCTCTCGAGAAGAACTTATTCCGGTGATGGTGGTCGCAGCGATTACCGAAAAATACTGAGAAATGGTCTTCGCTTTATGAAACTAGATGATTCGCTTGAACTCTTCTTTCACATGGTTCAATGTCGTCCTCTTCCTTCAATTGCTGATTTCAGTAGATTACTGAGTGCGATTTCGAAGATGAAGAAGTATCATGTTGTGATTTACCTCTGGGAACAAATGCATTTGTTAGGGATTCCTCATAATCTATGTACCTGCAATATTTTGTTGAATTGTTTCTGTAAATGCTCTCGATTCGCTCTCGCGTTGTCGTTTCTCGGGAAAATGATGAAACTTGGTCATGAGCCTAGTGTAGTCACGTTTGGTTCGTTGCTTAATGGATTCTGTCGCGGGGATAGGATTTATGATGCTTTATCGATGTTTGATCGGATGGTGGAAATGGGATTTAAACCTAATGTTGTAATCTACAACACGCTCATTGATGGTCTTTGCAAAAGCAAGAAGGTGGATAACGCGTTGGATCTTTTTAACCGAATGGAAAAAGACGACGGGATTAGACCGGATGTTGTTACTTACAACTCGCTCGTATGCGGTCTTTGTAACTCCGGTAGATGGAGCGATGCGACTCGGATGGTAAGTTATATGAGCAAGAGGGGAATCTACCCTGATGTATATACGTTCAATGCGTTGATAGATGCTTGTGTGAAAGAAGGGAATCTTATAGAGGCTGAAGAATTGTACGAGGAGATGATACGGAGATCTTTGGATCCTGATATCGTCACTTACAGTTTATTGATTAACGGGCTTTGCATGTACAGTCGTTTAGATGAAGCGGAGCAAATGTTCGGTTTTATGATTAGCAAAGGTTGCTTCCCGGATGTAGTAACGTATAGTATTCTCATTAATGGGTTTTGCAAGTCGAAAAAGGTAGAGCACGGGATGAAACTCTTCTGTGAGATGTCTCAAAGAGGAGTGGTTAGAAATACCATCACTTACACGATTCTTATTCAAGGTTATTGTCGTGTGGGAAAGCTTAATGTTGCCGAAGAGATTTTCAAACAGATGGTTTTTTGTGGTGTGTTTCCTAATATTATCACTTACAATGTTTTGTTACATGGTCTATGCGATAACGGAAAGTTAGAGAAGGCATTGGTGATATTGGAGGATATGCAAAAGATTGGAGTGGATGCTGATATCGTTACGTATAATATCATCATTGGCGGGATGTGTAAGGCTGGTGAGGTCGAAGATGCTTGGGATTTATATTCTCGCCTCGACCACAAAGGACTTATGCCTGATGTTTGGACATACACTATAATGATGTTAGGACTATACAAGAAAGGCCTTCGGCGTGAAGCGGATGCACTGTTTAGAAAAATGAAAGAAGATGGGTTTGCCAAGTGAACGTGTATAGCAAGGCTAAACTTGAACCAACTGCATTAGCATAAGTATCTCAATGGAGTGGAGCTTGCAAGATTTTTATATCAGGGCCAGGCTCCTTCCTATGGGATATTTACCCCTGGAAAGATCAACTCAGATCTTCCAAAGCCGAGGTTAATGAGCTGATTTTCACATGTTCATTATCATATTTTTACGGAGAAAGCATAGGGATCATGACCTATAGCGCGTCAGCTGCATAGTAGCACAGTTTTGACAGACATTGCAGAATTGAAGCTTGCATCGTATCTGTATCTGGTTTCTCTCCTACAGGATAATTGCCCTTGAAATGAAAAAAAAAACTCAGTCATTCAAGACCAAGTTGGGATTCTATGAGAAGAGCTGAATCTATCACATGAAGCCATGTGATCAAGTCACTGGCTTGTCTCAGTTTGAAATTGTACATTCTTTCTTATACAGTGTACCAATGTTGAAACTGTACCAATTTTTTTGTATGTATTCTTCTACAAAGTGTGTGTACCATTTGTCAGGTTGCATTTGAATCAAGATTCCAGAGCATGTTGTTTAGAACCATTTTTACTTTTATGTAGCATTGTAATCACAAGTCAAATTGTTGATGTATCATAAGCTTGAACTAATTACAAACAGCTACAAAGCCTGAAATACATCTCCAAGGTTGAAGCTTCCATTCATAGACTGTATTATTATTATTATTCACTTGAATGTCTCAAGTCTGAAAACAATGAATGATGACAGTAGTAGTAGTAGTAGTACAAGGCCTAAACCATCACCAATGTGAGAATGTATGAATAGAAACCAGAGACCATATAAGCTTCTCTAATTCTACATCGATTCAGAAACAATACATCTAATCAAAACATTTCAATGCTTCCTTCCTTCTATTGGCTCCAGTTTTGTACAGCACAAACATACCTTGATTAAAAGCCGGTGATCCGGAAAAGTGTTTGAAAATCTTCACACAAGTTTTACACCTCTCTTCTAACATCTGGTTTATACAATATCCTTGCTAGTCTGTTGTTTTGTTGGTGGTCTCAGACAATTGATGTGTCCTGAAATAAAAAAAAATTTACAAGCTACTACATAAATATACAGTTTCATGAAATGATATATAAGAATTAGACATTGTGGAGAAACAAAAAAAGGTGAAATCTGAATAGGGTTATTAATTACCATGGTGATGAGGACTGACTGATGCCAAGGCCATTGCAAGTGAGTATCATTCCCTTAAATCTAGCGAGATATTCCTACACAAGAAAAAAAAAAAAGCATTACGATATCATAGCTACAAAACTAATTTTCTAAATCACGAAAAAATTATGATACATACCCGTAAAGTATACTTGTGGATTTCATAAATACCGGTTAAATCATACTCAAAACGTTTAGCAGGGTCCATCAACACTGCCAAAGAAGCAACAAGAAGCTAAGTCACATGAAGAAAGCATTTGATTCAATCACTTGACTAGAGACTACGTTTATTTACCGTTATAAGCTTCATTTATCTCTTGAAATTTTTCTGTAGCAGCACTATCACCTTTGTGCTTATCAGGATGCCACTTCTGTAAATGGAATCACAAAATACATTCTCAGCAAAAAAAAAACTTCATTTCTCTCTCAATCTAAAGGGTTTTTGAGTTAACTAACCAATGCAAGCTTCCGATAATTCAATCTGATCAATTCCTCGGTTGCGTCGTAATCAACTTGTAGAATCTTGTAGTAATCCTTCAAACAAACAAGTTCCATATCAAATCAAAAGAAAACATGCAAAAACATAATCATTTTTCAAGAATCTTGAAAAGAAAAGAATCCACAAATAACCATAATTATCCTTGAAATTAAGAAGAATACTCAATGAAACAGTATCAGATCTTTTCATATTCCACACAAATCAGAACCAGACAATTATTTCATCGAAAGAGTCGTGATTGTACCTTAGGGGGAGACTTATCTTTATCTTCCATTTGACATAGACACGAACAGAGAAAGAAACTCCACGCACATCCTCAAATTGAAACCACAGAACCCTAAACTGAAAGGGGGATTTTTTTTTTCCGTTTAACAAAATTAAGATGGATTGAATTGAAATCGAATCGTGTGGATTGCTTTCTGGGTAATTTGGAATCGGAAGAAGAAAGGCTTTTGGCTTTTTATTTTGTATTTGAGTTTTGGATATTTTGTTTTGGATTTGTGACGAGGCCACCGGCCAGTGTTTATCTATCTCTCTTGTCTTTTTATTTCTTTTTTTTGTATTTTTTTCAGAGTTTTACAAAACCTTATCCAAAGATATGTAATTTAATTCTTTTACAGCTTTATAAAGATAACAAATTTTGTTTTTTTTTTTAAAAAGCAACATTTGTGAAAAAATACTGTAAACAAAATCTTGTTTCATGAACTGATTAAAATACTTTAGAAAAAATCTTTGAACCAAAGATAACATTTTTTTGTTAGAAAAAAAAAAAACAAAGCCGAAAGCTTGAAACCATCTGAAGTAAACAAAATTTAAAATTTCATAAAATGTTTAGTACAAAAATTTAAATTTAGGTAGTGTTAGTTGAGCAATTCGATTAACTCAGTCTCAACTCTCAAATGTGTTAAAACCAAATTAGAATTCATATTCACCTCAAAAAAAAAAAAAAAAAAAAACTGTATATTTTCACTTTGCAAGAATTCTATGAGCACAAAAACAACAACAACAAAAAAACATTGAACCACCAAATCAAACCTTATGGAGTTGTTTTCATCTCTTCTGGTTATACAAATGAATCACAGAAGAAGAAAATAAACTATTTGTTCTTTCAAGTTGTAGCTTCAACTTCTGGATCAGTTTCAGCTGGTACATTGGAACTGTTCTTTTCTCGACCTCTCAAACGCGAAGAGACATTGTCAATTGCGGAATTAAGCTGTCCGATTTTCTCGTTCAATGTCTCTCTTGTTTTCTCTAAACCTTCATCGTAGTACGTTTGCGGCTTCTTGAAACCATACTCATCCTCGTCCTCATTCAAAATCGATCTTCGTATCTAAATCACCAACCCCAAGAAAAACAAATCTTTAGCTAGATGATCCCACGCTCCAAGAATCGAATTCTCATTCCGAAGAACCAAAAACCCAATCAACTCATCATTTCAATAGAGTTCATAGATGTATTAACAAAACCGATAAGCAAGAAACCGTAGAACAAGAGCTAATCTCTATTTCCAATATCGTAATATTAAGATACATATATATACCTGCGGAGCAAATAGATATGCAACGGTACCAAACAAAGCACCACCTAGAAGAAAACCAGCTACGAAATCACCACCGCTTCCGCTTCGACTCCCGTCTCTGAAAAAAGTCATTAAGAAGAATCAAAATCTTCAATGATTATACTAAGTCAGTTCAAGGAGGCACACACCAATACATACCGGTACCCTGCAGAAACCGAAACCTTGTGAATCCGGTTTGATTTCTTCTGAATTGTCAATGCAGAGGTTTTACAAACCGAATTAAGCTTTGTGGTATTTGATTTCACATGATGAGATTGAGATCCACCTGTATCCACACACACACCAGAAATTCAAACAAGGAATTGATTCTGATTCTAATCTAATTGATGCAAGATCAAACTCAAGTACAAATCAAAAGAAGAATCCGGATAAATCTATCTTCTCTTCGGAATTCAATCGGAGACCTCAAAGATGAAAACCAACAATTCGAAGATTAAAGGAGAGAGATGAATGGAATGGAATGGAATACCAGAGAGAGAGAGAGGAGGGAGGCAGGACGCCATTGGAATTGCGAAACGAAGAGATCTGATGAACAGTGGGGAAGAAGAAGAATATGCTGCTGACACATTTTGGATATCTTTCTCCTCTCTAAATTACCAAACTACCCCTTTTGTCCTTGCGTTCTCGTTGCCTGGCATTTTGAGTTATCCGATTCCGTTTCCGTAATAAACAAACAATGTTTTTTTTTTTTTTTTGTAAAATATTAAAATTCATACCATTTTTGTGATTTTTACGGCGACATACACGAATAATTTAGAAAATGGAAAGACCAAAAATTACAACTATGTTATAAAACAAAATTGGGTATTTATAGTGAAGAAATTTTAAGAATTCGTGAAAGAATTATACTTTTAGAAATTTAGACACTCAAAGAAGAGAGAACGAGAGAGATTTCTTATTATGTTTCGAAATTGTGAATGTTACAAAATGAACATACGAAATGTTCTTTATATAGTTAATTAACAGATAAAATTTACTGTACATGTATAGTGACAGTGGAGTATAGTGACAGTGGAGTCCACACAAATTAAACGTATAAGGTAAGTTTTTCTTCTCCAAGCAGAAAATGTTGACTTTCACTACAAACTATGGATAAAATTAAAACAAGAAAGAAGTCAAAGACAACTGAGAAAGTAGGCATAACCTAGTAGATTCCTCTCGAGGAATTACCGATTCCAAACACTTCTACTCGGACAATTGTGTTGTTGCCAAAGTTCTCTAGAATCCGAGTCCTCAGAATCCGAGTTCTCATCAACGTTGCCACGAGTAACTCCCACCCGAGGCAAACCCTCAAACCTCGTATGTAACACCGCCTATAGCTTAGCGTCTCGTATGTTTTTATTTTAAACAGCTAAACAAACAAGTTTTTAAATGTTTGACGTAAAACAAATGTTTTAACTTTTAACACTATAAATATGTAGCCAACATTCGCTTTATAGTCATCTTACATTATTTGTATTACAATCATTATTATCAGTTCATTCACATCTTTGTCTAAATCGCCACTTTAAGATCTACCTTTTTGATTACACACATAAGTAAAAATATAACTTTTGAAATAACCGTATATAAAGTATCCATCTAAACTTGGAACCAATCACCTCAAGGCAAACATATACAGCTAACACTAATAGATATTAACCGAATATATATTTAATTTGGCTATTATCCGTAATATTTGAATACTGTCTAAAGTATACCCACTCTACAATTTCACTTATGTTGCTTAACATTGTATGTATCCAACCCTTTTCGAAAGATAATCAATCCACATTATTTTTGTTACAATCATTAGTATCATTCACATTACATGAACTTATGTAACCTCGGTACGATCTGATAGATTTTCCTCTTCCCGCTAAAACTACAACACATGCGCTATCACCGAAGCACACTTCCGACTAATCATACATAGTACATACGGTCAACATTTTGTATCTTCCCGATTGTCAACTTAGCTACTTTACCAATTATTATTGTTCGTTTCATGATTTTCAACGTAATTCTCTAGTATAAAACAAATGAATTGATCTTTAATAGTCAAGTACAAACACGAAGAAGTTATTAAACCCTTGGAAAATTAAAAAAGTCTCCAAACCGATGGGTTGAAATTTTCGTTGGACGCGTCACATGTGGGGTATCTTCAGCCGTTATTGATGAAGTCGAGATGAATAATACTATATAGTAGTATAATAATAATTAATGAAGTGGAAAGTCGTCGTCCTCTCTGCTCATAATCAAAGCTATTGACCAAACAAAGCCCTCTCCATTTCTTGAAAACATTGTGAGATACTTCATTTTCTCTTTCGATCTTTACTCTAATGGATTCTTTTTTTTCCCTCACGACGTGTGCTGCTGCAACATCCTTCTTCACGCTTTTGGTTACACTGTTTTTCATGTTTTACAAAAAAAAAAGTGTCCATGAAAATAACGAAACAGAGAATTCAACTTCTTTATCTCTTTCGCCTCCTCCATTTTCTTTGCCTCGTAATTGGACACACAATGTCTTCCCGAGCTTCCACGGGGCAGATGTCCGAAAATCTTTTCTCAGCCATTTTCTCAAAGAGTGTAGAAGTAAAGGAATCGACCCATTCATTGACAATGAGATCACTAGAGGGGAATTTATCGGTCCTGAGCTCAAAAAGGCGATCCGAGGATCTAAGATCGCGGTTGTATTGCTCTCGAAAAAATACGCCTCTTCGTCGTGGTGTCTTGACGAATTGGTGGAGATTATGAAGTGCAATGAAGATTTGAGTTATACGGTGATGGTCATTTTCTATGAAGTGGATCCATCTGATGTAAAGAAGCAAACCGGAGAGTTTGGAAAAGTCTTCAAGGAAACTTGTAAAGGTAAAACAAATGAGGTTATTGGGAGATGGAGTCAAGCTTTGGCAAAAGTGGCCACAATCGCTGGTTATCATTCAAACAATAGGTTTGTCCTTTTTTCTATATTCACTTGCTCTCTTAATCTTTATAACAACATCAAACTATATAGTATATTTTGTAGCTTTTAAACAATATGGAGCCAAGAAATCAGGATATTAATTTTGAATATGTGACTTTTTCATTGGCTTTGAAAGTACTCTTGAGAGGAGACCATATAAATTAATGGCCTGGTCTTCTAAAAAAAAATATATATATATATATATATATATATATATATATATATATATATATATATATATGCGAATTTCTTGAGATGACTATTTAACTGATGTATTCATCTCCCACTTTGTTAGTGAAAATGAGGCAAAAATGATTGAAGAAATCGTCACTGCTGTATCAAACAAGTTGTTTAGTTCCACGCGGTCAAGTGATTTTGACAGCTTTATTGGAATAGAAGCTCATATGGCAAAGATGGAGCACATTTTAGATTTACGCCCAGATTCGGATGAGGTGAGGATGATTGGGATTTGGGGACCTCCTGGGATCGGCAAGACCACCATCGCGAGATATGTCTTTAACCAACACTCTGGCAGTTTTGATTTGAGTGTGTTCATGACGAATGTTAAAGCAATGTATACAACACCAGTGAGTTCAGATGACTACGATACAAAGTTGTATTTGCAGCAAAAGTTCTTGTCTCAAATAACTAACCAGAAGGAGGATTTCAAGATTACTCATTTAGGAGCTATACAAGAAAGACTCCATGACAAGAGAGTTCTTGTTGTTCTTGATAACGTTGATCAGTTAATCCAACTAGAAGCCATGGCAAAAGAAACTCGGTGGTTTGGCCATGGAAGTCGGATTATCGTTACAACACAAGATCAAAATCTTTTGAATGCACATGGGATCAATCACATTTACAAGGTCGGTGTTCCTCCTCTTGAGTCTGTTGAAATCTTATGTATGTATGCTTTCAATCAAAAATCCCCTCCAGATGGTTTCAAGCTTCTTGCTTGGAACGTTACATTTCTTGCGGGTCAGCTCCCTTTGGGGCTAAGGGTTCTTGGTTCCTCATTCCGGGGAAAGAGCAAACAGCAGTGGGAAGATGCACTACTAACCTTAAGGAGGAACAGCCTTAATGGAGAAATTGAGAATATTTTAAAGTTTAGCTACGACGCCTTAGATGAGAAAGAGAAAGATTTATTCCTTCATTTAACTTGCATTTTCAACAATGGAAGTATTGAGTTCCTAGAATTTTTTCTTGGGAAGAAGTTCCCGAACTTCCGGCAAAGGATTGACGTTCTAGTTGGTAAATCTCTCATATCTATTAACTCTGGCATATATTTGCACATAAATAGTTTGCTAGTCCAGCTAGGAAGAGAAATTGTGCGGAAAAAATATGGCAGTGATGCCGACATTCATAAGCCTTGGGAACGCCGGTTTTTGGTTGACGCAGCAGATATCAATGAAGTACTCAGCGATTATACAACGGTAAGTTTTGACATTAATATTGCTCATAAGTCATAACAAATTGAGTATATATTGATAACTAACCATCTCCATTATTTTTTTTTTTTGTGTCTTTTCTTTTTTCCAGGATAGTAGAAGTGTTGTTGGATTAGATCTCACGTTATTAGAGACCGAGGATGAATTATATATTACAAGTGAAAGAGCTTTTGAGAGAATGACTAATCTCCAATTCTTAAGAATCCGCGGTAGACTCCACTGTCCGCAAAAAATGCGCTCCATATCCGAAAAACTTATATTACTAGATTGGGAGGATTGTCCTATGATATGTTTGCCTTCTAATTTTAATCCAATGTTCCTCGTGGACCTAAAAATGCGGTGTAGCAAGCTTGAGAAGCTGTGGGACGACACTCGAGTAAGAGATATTTTTATTTGGGTGCAATGTTTTAGCTTGAAAAAAGAGAAATGATCTAAATTATTGCACCTTCACTGATCGTATCAATATGTTATTGGTATTTTAACTTTATTTGTATGTTTATACAGCCGCTTGGAAATCTCAAGTGGATGGATTTGAGTGAATCTGTAAACTTGAAGGAGCTTCCTGATCTCTCAACTGCCACTAACCTTGGGTTATTGCGTCTCAATGGATGTTCAAGTCTAGTGGAGCTCCCTTCGTCCATTGGGAATGTTATTAATCTATATAGATTAGATCTCGAGGGATGTTCGAGTCTGGTGCACCTCCCATCCTCTATTGGGAATGCCACTAATCTCGAAACACTAGAGCTCAGTGAATGCTCAAGTCTGGTGGAACTCCCTTCCTCTATTGGAAACCTCAAAAAAATGTTGAATTTGTTTTTAAAAGGTTGCTCAAAGCTAGAGGGTCTTCCGATCAACATCAACGTGGAATCTCTTAACAGAGTCTACCTCACTGATTGCTCATTGTTGAAAAGTTTTCCTGACATCTCCACGAACATTAGCTATCTCGATCTCAAAGGAACCGCAATAGAAGAAGTGCCTCCGTCAATCAGCTGGTGGAATCGCCTTGAGTCATTACATATGTCATACAGTGAAAACCTCAAGAAATTCGCGCATGCGTTTCACAGCATCACACAGCTGCATTTGACTAATACAGAGATACAAGAGATTGGTCCATGGCTCATGGATTTCTCTCGTCTAGCGGAGCTTCATGTCAGTGGTTGCAGAAAGCTTGTATCACTCGCACAGCTTCCGGATTGCTTATCGTTCCTAAATGCAGAAGGCTGCGAGTCCCTGGAGAGACTAAACTGCTCTTTCCGCAATCCGAATATTTGTCTCAACTTTCTAAACTGCTTCAAACTAAATCAAGAAGCCAGAGATCTCATCATCAAGGTATCGAATCATAAACATGCAGTCATACCCAGAGGAGAAGTGCCAGACTACTTTACTTACCGAGCTACTGGAGGTACCGTAACAGTGAAGTTGAATGAGAGGCCTCCTCAAGTGCCTTTCTCCTTTAGTTACCCAGTTAATGGACGTACCGTAACAGTGAAGATGAATGGGTTGCCTCTAAGATTTAAGGCTTGCTTCACGCTAGTTAAGAAGGTTGGCAGTGAGGCTCGTCATCCAGAGGACGACTTGAATTTGTCATTTAAGATTACTGATAAACAAAACAGCCTTGTTGTTCCATATAGCTGGAGATACCTACGTCTTCCTCCTTTAACCGAGCATTTGTACACCATTGCGATTGAAGCAGCTTCGACTTCCTCCAATTCGCTTTCCTTTGAGTTCAACCTCGGCGGTTACATATGGGATGTAAAAGAATGTGGAGCAGTCCAACTCTCTTAAGTCACTACATGTCAGATTAGTTCATGTGCAAAATTTATCTTGTATTTTTGTGTGATTATCATTTAGTGATGTTGCCTTGTTTTATGTGTAATTGAAAACCTAATTATGTGAGTGATGCCTTTCTTCTAACCCATTCATCATCAAGCAAACAATAATTTTCTGATCTAAAACAAAACAGAATCAAACAAGTATCGATTTCAATTATATTATGACCTATTTATTTTGAAATAAACCATATATTCTAAAGCAAAACAGAATCAAACAAGCATCAACAACTAAAGACACTTTTGTTCTTCTATAGATTTCATTTCACCAAATTATTATTTTTAAAACATTTGATATCTTTTTATCTCAACACCTTTTTTTCCTTATATACAAAACCTGTGATTTTATCTCGTCACAGTCTTCCCCAACCAAAAAAAACAACTAAAGAAAAGACACTCATAAATATAAATAGACTTACTATAGCATTTATCTGGGAAGGTCTCTGAACAGAAACAACGGAGCATTCACATTCTTCCTCTCCTCGGTTGGAAACGAGAGCGATAAGGAGAGAGAACCATCATCTTCTTCGTCTTTCTTTTCTTTATTCATGCTATGACTACTTTGTTCACCAGAGTTGCTTCTTTCAGTTAAGAAAGGCAATAATCCCATAGTGCCTGGACTTGTTTCCTCAGCTCCTAATGGCAGCTCGAGATCCGGGACTGTACCGCTTAATTGTCCCGTGTAGCCATTGTTATTGTTCTTGTCAAGTGAAATGACATCATCGTCCAGTTCCATGTCTTCTTCCACATTCAAGTCCAAAGGGAACACGACTCTGGGACTCTTCTTCATGATCCCGGAATCATTACCAGATGTATCTCGGGAAAGGCTGCTGCTTCCGTTCTCTGTCTTCAGCTTCTTATTTGCAGATCCTTCGCATAAATCGTCATTATTGAGATCCACTTTCTGGTTCATGGCAGAGGAATCCTCAGTGGTGGGTCTTGTCAGTTCCCAAAGTGGACGCGTTCTGGGACTAGCCTGACTACAGTTGAGATCTTTTCCTATAGGATTGTCTTGGCCTCGGAATTGGATCTCTGAACCCGTGACAGTCAGAGGCAGATCCTTTCTACCACCTAATTCTTGTTCGTCAATTGGCTGAACCTTCTTCACTAAACTATCTCCAGAATTGGATACTGTAGTTTGACAAGGGATATGATTTGCACCTGACTCAACCTCTTTAACAGCAATTTCCTCCTGTATTAAGGAATTCAAGAGTAAGACAACCAGTGAAATTAAGAGATTGAAATGTAATACTATGAGTTCAGAAAGGTAACAACCCACCTTCATGCTCGATGATCTCTCAATAGAGGATTCTCTGTCACTTGGATTCTCATGGCTTGGTACATCTGTCCTATTTTGAGTTTCAATTATGTTGTGTGAGCCCTCAAGTAGAGAAGACGCTTTCTCCACATGCTTGGAAGGAGAACTTGTTTGGCACAAGTAATTGGGTTCTCGGTCACGCGGCAAAACATTTGAAGTAGGCAAAGATGTGTTCTTTTGTGGGCTAGTGCAAATCTCTTTTCTTCCTCGGAATACACCCCAAAGGAAATATAACATGTTCCAACCTGCAATTAGTAAAAGCTGTAAGCAGTGCTACTTCCATTCAGAATAAACTTTCATTAAGGGTTTAGGTAAGGATTCTTACGCTGGCAATTTGGAGGAAGCTGGTTGGATGGAAAAATCAAAAGCTCAACATTATCGAGGTTTCCTTTCAGGGCTAAATCTTTCTTGATCATGTTGTCTACCAGGGGCTTATAATTTCTCTCGTAACTGTACCATACAAGCAACAACGAAAACTCTCGTAAGCAAAGAACATCAGAAGACAAAATAAAAGTGTGTGAATAATCATGAATGAGACCCACCTCTCAATGTCCTTTGCAAAGAAGAATAGAGCTATATGGTCTTCTTTAGTACCTATATCTTGAAATTGTGCAGGCCAAGTACTAAGCCGAGGTACTTCATTCAAGCTAAATTTTTCTGGAAATTTAGTAACCGCTTCAGCAACCTTGGGTGATGCTAAGGTTGATAAATGTGCTTGCATTCCACTATGCATAGCTGACTGATTTCTGGTTTTCCAAACCTCCAAGTCTCCACTATAAAAATGATATTAAAACTTTCAAAAATATTCATATATGGACATATATAAAAGGTATGTTCTTGAAAAAAAGGAAAGAAGACCTACTGCCATATAGACTCATGGTCTGGAATGGCTGAGCTTCTCAACAGAGCAGGTGGGGCTACTGTTGGCCAATCTCTCACGACAGGTTTCACAGAGGGAAAACTAACTTCAAGTTCCACAGATCGCGGAGGCATCACATCAGCACCAAAGGGTAGAAGCTGCTTCTCATTTGTTCCAATTGTCTGTTTGTACGGGTCAGAAGGAGGCCAAAAAGTCGGATGCCCTCCTTGCACCTTTTCGTGTGATACATCATTCTTATGCATCTTTGAAGGCAATTCATTTCGTAAAGTCTTATCAGAAGTAGAATCCATGTTAGACACATCAGATTGCTCCAATCCTCTGTTCTTGCCAAAGCTGGGTTTTTTACGCAGAGCAGCATCGACTGCTGCTCGCAACCTATTACCTTTGTTTATATCCTCCCTAACATTTTTCGTGGTAGAGATATCACTATCAGAAACGCCTGAGCCAGTGTCACTAGATTCTGCAGTCTGACCTCCCTTTTGAGACGATGGTAACCCTTTTGCACCAGATAACAGACTAGACCTTTGGCGCTTACCAAAGGCTTCTTTGCTTTTCTTCCCTACCTCTCTAATTTCCCTGGACCGTGATAATCCATCCTGTGAAGCTACATTGCCGTGCCTTGGCACATCCTCACCAGTGCAAGAAGTGGATGGCAATTCATCCTTACAGTCGGCATGACCTGAACTTTGCTCGCTGACACTGCAGTTATCATTTGTGGAATTATCACCTTCTGCAGAGAGAGAAAAAAAACAGTGGAGCTCAGTTATGAGCACAGATCATACAGGAAAACAATTAAAAACATATCTAAACAAAGCACCATCAACGATAAAATAACAGAAGTACCAATCTATAAACAAAATGATAGGAAACATACCAGATGCAACTGGATTTTCTAGACGGTTTCGGTTTAGATTGCTAACTTGCTTCAAGCTACCTCGTTTACCATCAGACCTCAAACCTTTGGTATTGTTTGCATATGAAGCAGACGAATTGCTGCGCGAAATCAGCTTCTGGTCAGTGGAGGATGTTGTCGCATTAGCTTCTACATTACGATCTTTCAGTAGCTTTGAGCTTTTGCCTTCTCGTGAATGATAAACTTTCGACGACGTTTTTGCGTGTGAGTCGGTTCCACTAGAAATCCCTGTGTCTGTTGTTCTGCTTGACATTGATTTGCCTACATTTCGAAAACCCCCCTCCTTTATATCAAGTGAAGTATATTCTTTCCCAGCCTTCTGTCTTGGGACAATCACATCATCCATAAGTTGAACTTTTGGTTTAAAGCTCGAACAATTGAAGAAACTGGATTTCAAAAATGCACCTGGACAAACAAACCAGAAAGATACTGTTATACAACCTGCAAAATCATCAGAAATACGAAAAGAGAAAAGGCAGAGTTACGATTAGGGAGAGCAATCCCATTATGCAGCCTACCTTTTGGAGGTTGGAGCTGCGAACCAGTAGATCGTGCACTTTCTGTGTCATCACTGAAAGATGTCTGATGATTTAGCTTTCCTCTGGGCCTGTCTAAGCCCTTGAATGAAGTTTCCCGAGATAACGCGCCTATTCTGGGGAGAAAAGATTTCTTGGGTGACCCAATTGAAGTCTCAATTGCCTGTCTTTTAGCATCTGGAGCTGCCTCAATTTTGTCTATGTGCCTTTTGCCAGAGCTATTTGTATTGAGAGGTACCTCAGTTTTCCTCTTAGCTTCTGCATGTTTCAACTCCAAGTTCGTTAGACAAAATGGAATCAGCAAGTGTGGATCCAAATTTTGATTATTAATTTTTACGATAAATTTTTTAACGTATCACATGTTAAATATTCAGCCTTACCTTGCTTCTGCTTTTCGGCTTCCTCAGCAAACTTGCATTCTTCACATAGCCAATCACACTCAGGAACTTCATTGAGCCTTTCCCGCATGCAATAGCTAAGTCATGGAAAACACAACTATATTATTAGCATCGAAAATGGCATGACAATCAAAATCAATCCCTAATATCCAGCTAAAATCAAATTATACTACTAGCATGCAAATAAGTTCTAAAGGGAAATTGGCCAGTATGCTTTCTTTTCCATGAACAGAAGAGCAGGCTTACGTGTGTTCTGCACCATCACTGCATTTACTGCAGATAGCGAGTAAATCTTCGCGACCAGCATCTCCACAGATATCACAAACTTTTACCTATTGAACAAAAAAAGAAAACCATTCACATGAATTTTTCCACTGAGCAATCAAGAGTAAATATTGCAACAAAAGATAAAGTAGATCTGTTTGCTTATTTCTAAAATGAGATTAAACAGCATTACTTACATCATGTAACACCATTTCAGAATCATCACTCTCGCTTTCAGACATAGCTGATGAATTTGGCTCATCTGATTTATCGAAGGAAGTGTTTTTACTTGACTTCCCATCCTTCCCGTTCTGGCCGGAAGGTGTAGATCCTTCAACCGAAGATTCCTCTCTGTCTTTATTACCACCTAGTTCTAGTTTTTCCTTCGAACTTCCCCTCTCTGAACTGCTTCCGTCTTCATGGTTGGATGATGGATTACGCAAATATTGTGATCTCACTTCATTTGGAAGAACATTAGAAGATTCTATCATTGTCGAATCTTGATCTTTCCTAGATCTACCACCTGGAACTGGATCAGAAACCAGAGCTGAACCAGCTGCTGATTCCTTATTGACTATCTTGTTATTTGGAGAACCTGATCTTAGATTTTTTGTTTGATCATTAGACGATATCCCATCTTCCTGGCCTTCAATACGGTTAGAGCTCTGATTTAGCACATTAGCTGATGCAGGCACTTTGTGTTTCCTCCTGCTCCCAGAAACATATGTCTTAGAAATCACTGCAACAGCTCTGGAATCTTCGGAAATCCCAGAACCTCTTATTGTTTCTTGACTCTCTGCATTCTCCGAGAGAACATCATGACTAGAATTAACAAGATTGCTTGCTTCACTAGCAGTGTTATTTGAACTGTTGCGAGCATTAACTAGGGAAGACCGCAAAAGACCATCCTCGTTTCCTGAGCACTGGCTACCAGCTACTCCATGGGAGTTTTCATCTGATGACTCGTCCAACTTTGATGCTGTGAAACCAGTGTTATGATGCATGCATGATGAACAAGGTGCAGAACAAACATTACAAGTTCCAGACTCCGCTTTCGAAAAACCTCTCTGATCCATTGAACGCTTACCAACTCTTCTATCAGCCTGCAAGTGATATAATAACATAGAAAATGTTAAAAAAGAAAGAAGTGATTTCATCAAAAAACACCATCATTCCTCAACAAAAGCTGCCATGAACACACCAATCAGACATTAAGTAACCAAAGATGCATGACCTCATGATCCCTAAATATGCCACTTCTTCTCACCCAGGTAACAGACAAAGAATAACACAACAAAAGGAAAAGATGGATTTAAGCTAATCTCACCATCTTACATAAATTAATCTGCTTCGACTCACAAATCAATTCCTATCCAGCTCTTCCAACTGTTACAAATAGACAAAACTTCATATTAAAAACTGCAGAACATTTTTAAACAAAATCGAGATGACCAAATTTATACAAAACATCGGATAATTATGCTAATTGACCCAGAAAACAAAAACTCGAATTTACAATCAATTACCTACCAATCAATCAAAATTCATAGAGTTTCGAAATCAATTTCTTCTTAGGAGATCGAACCCATAAAACACGGAATCTTAACAGAGACAATCTAACAAATATATATTAAAAAAAAAATGGAAACAAAAGAAAAAAATCCCTAAAATTGGGAAATAACATTACATGATTCAGGTCTCAAAAATCCTCTCCCTTTGAATTCGCTTCCCTCACCATCTCAATCAGCTAATCACGAAAAACGAAAACCCTAATTTTCCCCTCTTCAATTCTTACAAACCCTAACTTCTCTTTATCCAGATTTGATTTTCCCCTTCACGCGAAAATGAAAAAATCTCTCTCTCTCCCTCTCTCTCTCCCTCTCTCTCCCTCTCTCCCCTTCACTGTTCTTAGATTCAGTGATGGCTATTATAGCTAATTTCCCTTCTCGGTTCTCGAGTTTCTTCGTGATATACAGAAACAACACGAGCCAGAGATGAAAACTGTAGATATATCCCTCTCAGGATCTATATACGCACGCATATACATACATATACAATTTATTATTAGTTTATTAGTACTATATTGTTTTGACGTATATTTGTTGGATTAATCACCCAAGTTTAGAGGTTATTATAGGATTACATTACAGTAATTAAATTACCTTATATTATTGTCTTTGTGTCTGATTCGTCTAACGTAAAGAAGAATCTGTCTTCCTTATCCTTTTTTTCTCTCTCTTTTTTTTTACGTTTTTTTGTGTGTGATAATGTATAAACAACCACAATCGAAATAAATAGGCATTGTTAACACTATTTAGGAAGATTCTTTTTTTTTTGTCGAATGTAACGAAGACTCTTCTAAATTACATTTTCATTGTATAGTTTTATCTACTTAAAAAAAATATTTGTGGACCTTATTTGGTCAATAGGAAAAATATGGACTTGGTTTTTCAATAACTCGATTAGAATTTAGAACTGGTCCAATTCCGGTCCAATCTGGTTTAGTTTTGAGATTTCTCCTTTGGTGATCGGTACACGCATTTTCCCGCCAAAAAGAGCGGCACGAGTCACAGGCGCGTTAAAACCCTAAAAGGTCCAATCGCGATCGATCCCTTCCAACGACAATCTCCCATGGCTCCCTCCGGCACCGTCGCCGATCCTCCGCCATCCTCAACCACCGATTCACTCAGTTCCGGCGCCACAACAGAGAATGATATTCGGGTTCTCTTTCTCTCCCTATCTCCGTCAAATTTTGTGCCGTTCGGAATTTCAGTTTGAAATTGGAGATCGTTTTTTCGATTTGAGGTGGTTATGATATGATTTTCGTTTTCGTCGCAGCCATTTTTTGTCCTCCATAAGGCTTCGTCTGGGAATCCCAATGTGAAATCAACTGGGGCGGTGAAAAGCAAACGGAGAATCGATTCACCTACGCCTAAAATCGCTAAGAAATCTGAGGTTGAAAGCGTGGAAGAGCAAAATGGCGATTTCTTCTCAACGCTTCGCTTGAAAGTTTTCGAGACTGTCTGGTCTAAAATCGAGAAGAAAATCGAAGTGGATCTCAGTCTTTTTTTTTCTCTAAATTTGATCCATTGTGTTTGAATCTTTAATTTTTGCTCTACTAAGTGAAATTTTGCATTTTCAATTTTTTGAATTGCAGGATGTTCTGAGAAATTTCAATTCTAAAGTATTCAGTGGGATTCATGGTTGGATACGGGAATCGTTTGAATCGATCGTATCGTCTAGAGCACTGAGGTTATCGGAGCCAGTTCGATCTTATCCTGTTTTAACTCAGGCTTCTTCCAAGCTTTTGTTTACTGCTTTGGTTCACACCAGTAAGTCCCTAAAGATTAGTGTTATTCTTTTACAATTACTACCAGGTGGTGTGTTCTTATGTAGTAACCTTATATTGTTGTCAGGGAATCTGGAAATGGTTGATGATTTATTGACATTTGAAGAACTGGATTTGCACTTGAAGACTCAAGGATGTCATGTGGCTAAGCTTTCATCTATGGACTTCTTAGCCAAAAATGGTGTAGGAGGTTGCCTTAGAGGTTTGTTACGTCAGTTTGTGATGCCAACCATAGATGTTAGTAAACCTGATCAGATTTTCATGTCCTTTAGTTTTGTAGCATACTTGTACAGTTAGTTTATCCACTGAGTCATTTTCTTTGTAACGCGTTCAGGTGGCTGATGTAACCATTCTCGCATCATGGTACAGAGAAAACAAAAACCATGAGAATCCCGTGGTTATAATTGTGGATGATACAGAGAGATGTTGTGGGTCTGTCCTGTCAGAATTGATTCTTATATTGAGGTATTAGCACACTCTATGCTTGCTACAGTTACACTGCATCGTGTTGAGGTTCCTCTGCTCACTGGACTGAATTTTTTTGTTTTTTAGAAACATTGAACTTTTTCTACTTTCAGTTTAATCATTACCATATCAAAGTGTGGTGACCTGCTCTTTCATTTTTTTCTTTTCAGTGAATGGGCAGTCAAAGTTCCAATTTTCTTAATAATGGGTGTGTCCACGGCACATGATGCGCCTAGAAAGATACTATCAGCGAACGCGCTGCAGAGACTTTGTGCTAGTAGGTTCACTCTGAGTTCTCCGGCCGAACGGATGGATGCAGTTCTCGAGGCTGTTTTTTTAAAGCCGTGTTCTGGGTTCACTGTTAGCTATAAGGTGGCGCTTTTTATGAGAAGTTACTTTTTGTGTCAAGATGGAACGCTGACATCGTTTGTCAGAACTCTAAAGGTTTCTAGCTCTATCCTTTTATGCTGTACTAGGTTTCAACTTGTTTCCGATTGCTAACTTTTTCTTGTTCATTTGACTATACATTCTCTTCTCAGATAGCTTGTCTACAGCATTTCTCATTAGAGCCTTTAAGCATCATGCTAGAGCACTTTTGTCAAGATGGTGTTAATCAGGTATGCTTGATGCACCTGTCTATAACTTCCTTTGTTTTTTTAAACAGACCTTCAGCTTTCTTACATATCATATTTTACTCTGGTTAAGTGGGTAGTGCTGCCATTCTTATAATAGCGTAGTTGATAAATGAGAACTTTAATTCATGTTTCGCGTATTGAAAATTTATGGAATTCCAAATTGTTCATATGTACCTCATAAAGAAAAGATTTGAGGATCTTTGGTGATACATTCTGCATCCCTCCATTGGTCATCTACAGCAGTAGACCTTTATTCCCTGGATGTCTTTCCAAATTACGCATAGGATAAACCGCAACTCGCTTTTTTCTGAGGCAGTTTTTTTCCTGTAAAGTTGTCAGGTGAAGGTACTGGGCTATTGACAGAAGCAACAATGAAGCATGCTTTTGACTTGCCATCTGTGACGAGGTACCCCAGAGAATTCACCATCTGGTATTAATTTTTATTTCCTTGTTTGTATGTTGGAAGAACTGATGGACAGGTTACTGATGTTTGAATTCTACGATATCCTTGTTGGAGCTCGTGGATTAATAGGAAATTGGATGTACTAATTTCTGCTCATAAACGTTTGACTAGGAATAAAATAACTCGAAGTACTTGTGAAATGCTGCCTCAATTTTTGTTGGACTTGCAAAGGATGCCAAATCCTTGGAGCATAGTAGTTTTGGTGAGTTGACTCCCTTTTTCACGGCTCATCATCATAGGAAGAACTTACATGACTTAGGGATGCCATTTGTATGTGATATTCCTCATTTTATTAATGAGTAGATAGGAAATATCGAAGGAAAACCTGTTTGGATCATTAAAAACTTAATGTTTTCCATCTTTCATGTGTTTTGAGTTCTGTTGCTAAATTGTTTCGTTTCTGTTTCTCGATCAAAGGCAATTTTTAATCATTTTTCTCTTAACATAGCTTTTCTGGCCGTTTAGTTACATTCTTGATGTATATTATGCTTCTCCTTTATCGACGACGAGAGGAAATATGAGGCAAAGTTCTTCTTCTGATTAGAATATTTTTACTTCCTGGATAAAATTATCAGCAGATTCTTTATCTTTATTTGCAGTGCATGTATGAAGCTGGAAAGTTTGATAAACTTCGATTGCTGGACATATTCTGTGAGACACTTGACCCAGAAGCACGTTACTTGAAATACTTTTCACCTTCAGCAGTTCTCAACTGTCAGAGTCAAGCTTCAGGGCGTAATAGTGTTATGAAACGAGTTCTGCGCAAGCTTAGGTGAGTTGTGCTGTATAAACTTATGGACAGCACATAACTTGTCTTATGGATCTGTTCAGATGGCATCTTTGTGTATATGTAACTTCTCTATTCTCAAGTTAGTAGGCCTGAAAATCTTGGGTCGTTGTGAGCATGTGTTACTATTTCGACAAGGAGCTTGTGTCAAAAGTTCTGAAGCTCTTGAATTCATTTTTTCAGGGATCTTTCACCTTCACAGTTGTCTAGCTTGTTGAAAAGATGGGAAAATCTCACTGCAGAGTTCAGTGAGGTAATCATTGACTAAAATCTATCAAGCTTATACCGTTGCACTTGACTTGCATATTTTGTATGTGATTTAACTTTATTTGTCCTTAAAATTTTATTTTGTTTTCTGGTTAGCATTCTTTCATTTTCTTTTAGCTAAACCATCTTAAACTGTATCCATGTTCCTAATATCCCCTTGTAGGAGTTTTGTCCTGTAACCTGTATCTGAAAATTGTTGCTTGAACTAGAGATATGACGTAAATGATCATGAAAAAGTGAATACCCAGGATCGTTTTGGAGAATTTTTGTGATATATGTTTGTCCATTTATCAATTCTTAATACACAGTGGTTTTAGATGGTCAATTTACTTGTACATTTGTTCTCTGCTGTTAGATCAGTGACAAAGTAATGGAATTGCATCCGTTCATGAGATCCGTGGAAGCAGCTGGTCAGAGACAAGGACTCCCGAACAGCCCAAAGTAAAATCTCTAATTACCGTTGTCTATCCAAATTGAACACTATTCTATTTTTTCCTTTTAATTTCTTGCTATCCTCCGGCAGATCTTCTTGGAAAGTCTCTTGAAATATATTTTCCTTCATCCCCATCGTTCTTGTGTATGGGGAAAAGGTTGATGAGGACACTTAGTGTCTTATTCAGCCGATGTGTATTTTTTATAAATTCCTCTTCTCATTAGTTTCAGTTGCTCATCTCAATAACCCTGTACACTAAATTAAAAAGTTTCACTTTGATGTGACAGAAAGCATGCATCCCGGAGCATTTCAAAGCTTGACAAAGAGCTTAAGGCCATGACTGATAAGGCTGCCACAGTCATGGAATTCATGCTAAGGTGAACTCTACTTTGTCATGGAGTCTTTTTACTTCCGAGGAAACAAGTTGTTTTTGAACTCTATGTTGTCACCTAAGATATCTTGTACGCGTAGGTGAATTCTACTAGCTTTTGATTTGACAGCCAGAATCGAAAATGTTGTCACCTAAGATGTTTTGTACCTGACATGCCAATTAACTGTAACCTTTTTGTATGGAACAGGGAGTATATGAAGCCAGTTGAGAATGTTCCTTTCCATGAAATTTTATGTTTCAAGAATGTCGATAAACTTCAATCTGTAAGTCTTCAGCATCCGTATTCCTCTTCGATTCATGTATACGTCCATTACTAATTGATAATCAATTATAATGTGCTGCTCCTGTTGTATCATTTTGACCAACTTAAACCAAACCGGTTACAAGATCAGTTCTGAGACGCTGAGCGTCATTCTTTTTCAGCTGATTCATAGAACGAATTGTGTTTTGTTGTGGCTTCTCTTGGTGCTTAAGACTTTACAAATGGCTTTCTCTCTCATTTTTCCTTTAATCTGATGTTTATACTTGTTTTAGGCTTTACTTGGAGACCCGCGAGGCAGGATCCAGTCTGATCTACTGGAATCTCACAATATCCTCCACTGTATGTGCTGCAGCCAGAAAGGCACAACTATATTGCCTTCCATGCACGATACATCGATTGTGTGAGTCTTTCTTTACTTTATTACATTTGCTTTCTCATGGTTTTTTTTCTTGAAACATTTTTTTTGGTATTACGATTTCTTGTCCGGAATATGATCTGATTCACATGAATACAGACCGGATTCTTTCTCCTTTCTTTGGTTCAATGTGTTACAACTAAAAGGTATGTGATAACTGATTATTTAGGTACACGCTGGCGCAAGAGCACGCTGATGTTATAAACCTTCATGACTGGTATCAATCTTTCAAGACGATACTTATTCCCCGGAGTAGCAAACAAAAATCAAAGGCGTCTTCAAAATCGAAAAAACGGAAGGACATATGCGAAGAGCCGGAAGTACCTTCTGAAGCTCTTATTCAGTATCCTTTTTTGGTATTCAGATTCGGTCCTTCAAAAGACAAAAGAGAAGCAAGCAAAAGAAATTGAATTGCTTCTTTGATCTAATAAGTTGTCTAATATATAAAAAGAGTGCAGGAATTGGAAACAAGATTAGTAACTGATGATCCACAGGTGTTCATCCTTGTTTATTTGTTCGTTCTGCAGGACATTTACATAAATGCACTCAACCAAAGATTCCATAATTTTTTTTATAAAACTTTCGATTCCTTAACATTTGTTTCCAACAGAGCTCGATTTTGCAGAGCTGTAATGGAGCTTCAGATTGCAGGACTTATACGCATGCCTTCAAAAAGACGTCCAGATTTTGTGCAAAGAGTGGCCTTTGGTTCCTAAGCATAGGTTCAATACTTCCATTGTATGTTTACTTTTAATCTATATGTGTCCATAACCTGTTTCCATGAATCTGATTAGACATCCGTCGTTAGAAATTAGAATTGACATAAAATTGTTTCTTTGAAAATTATTTCGTGGAAACATTTTCCATGAGTCTATTTCTACAATCTGAACAAATTGTTAGGAATTAACGTCAAATCTTTTGATAAATCAGATTTACGGAAACGATAAAACACACAATTTGTTAACGGAGTTCGGCCAATATTGCCTATAGAGGTGGGCAAAAATTCCAAAACCGAAAAACTGAACCGAACCGCACCCGATCCATATTATCCGAATGGAACCCGAACCGATTCTCTATAATATCCGAACGAGTCCTCTACACTTAAAACCGAATATCCGAAACCAAATCCGAACCGAAGCGAGAACCGAACGGGTATCCAAAATAAACGAAACATAAACAAACCAAAATATATTTAGAGTTAAGGTCGAGTATGTTTATGTAGTTTATGTAATTTTTTTTAGTTTTTTCATTGTTTTTTTTTTTATTCAGATACTGTGTATACATTTCGATAAAAATGACCAATTTATGTTATTATTTGAACTATTACAACAAAAATTTGTTATTTTGTTTAGGGTATTTTTGGATAATTCGAATAACATATAATTAAATTGAACCAAATAAAAAAGAAAGCGAGGTAATTAGCAATTCTCGAATAGTTTTGAATATTTCTGACAATTTTTTAGCATTACGGATAATCCGAACCTGATCCGAACCGAACCGAACCAGACCCGCAGTTTTCTAATACCTGAATGGGGTATTATATCTCTAAATCCGAAAATCTGAAATACCTGATCCGAACCTGAACTAGTACCCGAATGCCCACACTTACGTCTCTGGACCCGCTGGAGATCTTTTATTATTAACCAGGAAAGATTACAACACTCTCAACTCACATCCAAACTTAATTACACTCAAGAAATTAATCTTAATTTCTTACAAAGAAAAATCTCTATTTTTCTTCTTTTCTCACTCTCACGTACTCTGTTTTTCTTGTATGAGATTTTGGGATGATTTTGACAGAATAGATCACTCATGTAAAAAGCCACTTTTTTGACCTTTTTGACCTCCTTCACCGTTCCAACAATTATATCGTGGGTGTGTGTGTTGACTACCAGTAGGATGTGTGTGTTGACTAACACAAATCCAGTCACCAAACGCTAATATCGTAGGACATAATTGAGACTCTTCAACACACATTAACCCCCTTTTTCTTTTTCCACAGATAAATTTTCAAAACCATGAGACAAGTCGAAAGCTTTGCGTGTGAAACGTGGGTGTGTGTGTTTTCAGTCATATACTTTCAAGTCTTCTCCCTAAACTCCTTTTACGGGGCAAGAGACGACCTGTGACTTGGGAAGTCTTTATAATTCCCCCCATGTTCAAGTTTTGTTGATTGTAACAATTTCCACTTTTCATTGCTGCTAAGACCTCTCCTTTGTTATTTTCTTTTGGAAACCCCATAAAATCGCACAAAAAAATGTCCATGATAGCTCTGGTCGCAACTTGTTTCTGGTTCTTGCTGGTGTCTAACTTCACAGGTGCATCAGACCAGGCCAACATAAATTGATTGATCGCCATAAAATCTCAAGTCGAAGATCCAAATGATTATTTGTCGAGTTGGGTATTTACCAACCAGACTAAAGGGTTTATCTGCAAGTTCACTGGTGTGACTTGCTGGCATGATGATGAGAATAGGGTTACGAGCCTTAAGCTCTCTGGTTTTGGTCTCAGTGGAAAGTTTCCTCATGGGATTAAGGAATGTACTGATTTGACATGTCTAGATCTTTCTAGAAATAACTTCTCTGGACCTTTACCATCCAACATGACCTTCTTCACTCCACTTGTTACACGTCTAGACCTCTCTTACAATCAATTCTCCGGTGAAATCCCTCCTTCTCTGTCCAACATTACCTTTGTAAACACTCTTATGCTTCAGCATAACCAGTTCACGGGTCCGCTTCCTCCCCAGCTAGTTCAACTCGGACGGCTCAACAAGTTCTCAGTAGCAGACAATCTTCTGACCGGTTCTGTTCCAAATTTTGACGGCTCATTGCATTTTGGACCAGAGAGTTTTGCTAATAACCCGGATTTGTGTGGTCCGCCTCTGGACGCTTGCCCTGGCCCGGAAGAAGAACTGATGCGGTTAGGGAAGATTGGTGCAGTGGTTGGGGCGGCTATATTTGCACCAGTAGGTGCGTTCGTAGGATGGTTCTTTAATGATAGGAAGGAGAAACAAAGAGATAAAAGACACCGGAGCTGGATTTTCCACAATGATGATTGAACACACATGTTTTCATCAATGTCTTAAATCAGATTTTAATATAACGAATAATTGAAAAGAATATATATACATTACGCTTTAATGATATTTGAGAATGTAACATGGTTTGATCTCAATTTGAACTTGATTTTTTCCACACACAAAAAACTAGAATTATAGGACCTTTTTGTTATAACAACGAAAGAAAATAACTAAAAAAGTTTTCCGGACAGAAGTGGGGAGAAATTGATGATTAGTCATAAGTCTTTTGTGTCGGATTAAAAATCTAAGATTATTTATTTTGAGTAGTCCGAATTCACTACACGAGGAATTGCGTTATAGTCATTTGGTTGGACTCATTTTTCTGTTTTATTTTTCGTATCGGTTTACTTGGATCACTCAAAAGTTTGAGAGTCTCGTTGAGGTACGTTCGTTTTTGTCATCAATATTAATTTTTGGTGTCTACGTATTTTGTTTTTCACTTTTGTCTTTAGTGCTGGTTTGTTATTACATAGTGACTCCATTTGATTTTGCTTATATATGACTTTGTCTAAGAGGATATAATGGTTTTTCGTCGGCTAAATTTCTGAAGTTTATAAACGCCTATTTTGTATATCTTGCTGATTTCTAAGATAAATCTTAGATGCAACAAAAAGAAAGAAAAACACAACCAAATTTTATATGATTATCATCTTGTTATAAAGAGATAAGTATAGAAACCAAATTTACCGTTATAATAATGTGATTTACTTTTAAAAGTTCTCCAGAAATATACAAATGTGGATTATTGGTTTTTCCTTCTTCTTACAGTTACTATTCTAATATTAATTATTCTTAAAAAAAAATTTGTTGGAAAAAACCTACTAACCATAAACACGTATAACCTGTCAAGAACCAGAAACTAAACCAACTTCTCTTCATTATAAATTACAAATCAACCTTAAATCCAAAGTAATCAAAATAAAAAAAAATCAAGAAAACACACACAAAAAAAAAAAAAAAATATGGGGAGACTAATCTATCTTTGTTTCTTCTTCTCGTTCATTTCTTCCGTATCAAAGCTAACCACAAGCTACCCTCCCTCAACAAAATCTCGATGGATCGTGGACGAGAAAGGCCAAAGAGTGAAGCTAGCCTGCGTGAACTGGCCGGCTCATCTCCTGCCTGCGGTTGCGGAAGGGCTAAGCAAACAACCATTAGACTCCATCTCCAAGAAGATTGTCTCAATGGGATTTAACTGTGTTAGGCTCACTTGGGCTCTTGATTTGATGACTAACGACACATTGGCTCTTAATGTTACGGTCAAACAGTCTTTTGAAAGCTTGAAGCTGTTTGAAGATGCTGTTGGGATTCAAACTCACAATCCCAAAATCCTTAATCTTCCCATACTCAATGCATTTCAGGTAAAACTAATTAATACTATCAATTATAGCAATATTGGTTTATTAAAATCCCAATTGAACATATTCTAAGGGAATTCTCAGCGTCATTCAAACCAAAACCAACCCTATTTCCATTTGAGAAACTCTGATAGTTTAGTTAACCACATAATGTATGGATAAATATTTAAAATTCTGTTCTTTTCAATAACAACCATTAATGTATATATATACTATAAGCGTTACCATTTGGATTTTTTTTTTTTTTTTTGTGTAATCAGGAAGTGGTATCGAACCTAGGACAAAACGGAATGATGGTGATTCTAGACGGTTACTTGACCAAGCCAGGGTGGTGCTGCAGCGACAACGACCTCGATGCGTTCTTCGGCTACCCTCACTTTGATCCCACCGTATGGGCCAATGGTTTGAAGAAGATGGCTACTCTTTTCCGCAATGCCACTAATGTCGTTGGCATGAGCCTTAGGAACGAGCCACGTGGGACTAACGATTACCCCGACCTCTGGTTCAGGTATGAACTCAATTTATTAGTCATGTTGAAAACCTAAAATTCACATAATTGGATTCACTTATATTATCATATATGTATCTAGGTCATATATTAAAAATAGTTTGCTATATAAGTTTATCTTTTTTTTATAATATTGCTTGCTTCGATTTTTGTTTCTTATAATGTTCCATAAATGCTACTTTTGATTTCTTATCCTAAAACAAAAGGCACATGCATATATATTTTGTATATTAGAAAACAAAACCCACAGAATTACGTTTGAAAACGATAATTCTTACAAAATTTCATCACACATTAAAAAATAGTAATAGTACACACTATACATACATAGGTTTAAATGAGTTAATTGCATGCATGGTTACGTGAAGGTTCATGCCAAAAGGAGCAGAAGCAGTGCACGCCGGAAACCCTAACTTACTAGTGATCGTCTCCGGCACTGACTACGACACAAACCTCTCTTTCCTCCGTGACCGTTCCATCAACATCAGCTTCACCGACAAACTCGTCTTCGAGCTCCATTGGTACAGCTTTACCGACGGTGGAGGCGCGTGGGCAAAACACAATTCCAACGATTTCTGCGTCAAAATCATCCAAAAAGTCACACGAAACGGAGGATTCTTGCTCCAAAGAGGCTTACCTTTGATGTTGACTGAGTTTGGGACCGAAGTGAGAGGTGCTGACATCAGTGGAAACCGGTATATGAATTGTTTGGTAGCTTGGGCGGCTGAGAATGATTTGGATTGGGCGGTTTGGGCGTTAACCGGAGATTATTATTTGAGAACCGGTGATACCAATATGGTTGAGACTTATGGTGTTTTGGATGCGACTTGGAAAGACGTTAAAAACACTACTTTCTTGCAGAAGCTCTCCGGAATTCAATTACCATTTAGAGGTCAGATCACGTGAAAACTCTTTAAATTAATGTTCGATAAATTAATAAACACAAATGTGATTATTCTTGTACATTTTGGAGTCTTAATACTGAATCTCTTTATATACACGCAGGACCCGGTTTACAATCCAAGAACCTTCTCTTCCATACATTGACTGGGCTATGCGTCGCCAAAAATCCCTCGGACAATGCACCCACACTTCGATTAGAACCATGCCCTAAATCCGAACCAACGACCTTTAATCCCAAAGAAGGTATTCTTTGGATCAACAAAATGTGTGTCCAAACACCAAATGTTGCTGGGCAAAAGGTGAAGCTTGGAGTTGGCAACCAGTGTTCTCAATTGGGACAAATCGCAGCTACGAAGATGCATTTATCGTTCAAGGCAAGTAATGGTTTGTTGCTATGTCTTGATGTGGACCAACGTGACAATAGCATTGTCGCTAACCCTTGCAAGTGTTTGACCATGGATGCTTCGTGTGATCCGGCAAGCCAATGGTTCAAAGTTCTTTGATTAATTTATCTTTTCTATGTTTTATTGTTGAGAAAATGTATTTGAAAATCAAGACTACGATGGATGGAGGAGGCTAAAGAATTTTTAAGTTTGAAAATAAAATTTCATGATTGAAACAATGGTGTCAAAAACACTCAGATAACTAAGTAGTTTTCGATTTCCCAATCGAGAAATTAAATAAAATAAAACGATTCAAATTACTTTTATAAAATTTGGTAATAACTAACCAACGGTAGCTTAATCACCTGATAATTATAATTGAAGAAAAAATATATTTACCGATTCATCCAAGAGATTAATGTTTGTATGCTTTAAAATTCGAAAATTAAAATCAAGGATTAATTTCACAATACGAAATTACGAATACTATAGGAAGAAACAAAAATGTTTCTATTAATGTAGTCAACTTACTATGACTAAATAAAAATGGGCTGAGATTTGAGGAAATTGAGGCCCATTATGATCGTTGTCTTAAATTGGACCACGTGTCAGTCAACTTAGCCACTGAGAAATTTCCAGATTATCTGAGTCATCTGACTAGTCCACGGTTACACACACAAAAAATGATAAGCCTCAGGTTTCAACCAAGCACCGCCGGTGTTTTATCGGCGTCGGTCAGCCGCGCCGGCTTTATCAAGCGGTGCGGTTCGACTAAACCGGTAAAGAATTTCCGGTTCAGAACGATGGCGACGGCGGCGACTCCTCTCGAAATCTGCGTCAAAGCTTCCATCACTACACCAAACAAGCTCGGAGACTGTTAGTTCTCTTCTCTTCTCTCTCTCTCTCGCCGGAAAATTTGAAATGTGGATAATAATTTACAATTTGATCCCTCTTTCACTCAATTTCGACTTGTGGATAGAGAATTCGTCACGAATTTCGTGTTTGTGTGTGAAATTACCCAAAAAATTTCGAAATCTGGATGATAAAGCTGCAATTTGATATATGTTTCGCTCAATTTCACTTGCAGATTGATACTTAGACTTACGAATTGAAGAATTTCGTGTTAAACCTAAGGTGCTTGGATTGCTTCTATGTCTAGCTACTTGGTCTTGACGGTTATTTTATTCTTCATGAGCTGATTGATTATATGGATAATTGTTGTTGATAGGCCCTTTTTGCCAAAGGGTGTTGCTAACTATGGAGGAGAAGCATGTACCTTATGACATGAAATTGGTGGATTTGAGTAACAAGCCAGAATGGTGAAAGCTAAGATTCCTTTATGTGTTTCAAGTAGTCATTAACAGTGATTTCCTTTTAGTGTTTTTTTCCAATGTGTTTGGGTTCTTGTTTAATGTTTTTAGGTTCTTGAAAATCAGTCCAGAAGGTAAAGTCCCAGTAGTGAAGTTTGATGAGAAATGGGTTCCGGATTCGGATGTGATAACACAGTCTTTAGAAGAGAAGTATCCCGAGCCTGCTCTCGCAACCCCACCTGAAAAGGCTTCAGTGTAAGCATTTGCTTTTCTCTCGGTCTTTTGATGTCGTGTTCTTGGTTGATGTCCGATAAATGTGACCATTGGCATACTTCTTCTAGTTAAGAATTTACGTGTGGACGTTTAATTTATGTATGTAGTGGGTCGAAGATCTTCTCCACGTTTATCGGTTTCCTCAAGAGCAAAGATCCAGGCGATGGAACTGAGCAGGTTTTATTGGATGAGCTTAGTACATTCAACAACTATATCAAAGAAAATGTAAGTCCTCGATGTGTCCGTAATAGTTATGATGATCTTATTGTGAGAGCAAAACATGTATTTACCGGTCTTTTCCTCCTTACGATGTAGGGTCCTTTTATAAACGGTGAGAAAATTTCAGCGGCGGATTTGTCTCTAGCACCAAAGTTATACCATATGAAGATTGCATTGGGACATTACAAGAACTGGTCTGTTCCAGATTCACTATCTTTTGTTAAATCATACATGGAGGTAAATATCTGAATAACCAAGCTACTCGTTGGATCTTTGCAATTGTTCTCCTTTCGTTCATTTCTTCTCGTTTGGTTTAATTAACCGCTCGATGATGATTTACAGAATGTTTTCTCGAGGGAATCATTCGCGAAAACAAGTGCGCAAACAGAGGATGTAATTGCTGGTTGGAGACCAAAGGTGATGGGTTAAGAATTTTAGATGTTGGCATCAAGGGATCATCTTCTTCGTCATTGTACTAAATGTAAAAATATATAAATAATCAAATCTTCTTCAAATGTTACCAATAAATCAATAATTTATATGCATTGCTTATATAGTGAAACTATATAGCGACACACTAATGGGGATTTACCTTGCATATAAGTGTCATTGTACAGAGAATTTGGTACATGAATGATGAATCCTTTAAATTGGACAGACAGTCAATGGTAGAAATGAGAAAACATGTCGTCAGTTTGATTTAGAAGGCCTAGATGTTCATTATTATTACCGTTAGCAAAATATTTACCATCAGTAATTAGACGAAAAGGATGGCAATAATGACAGAATTGCCCTTGCGTAATCTATTCATTCCCTCGTCTAATTCAGTGACACCTGTTAAAGGCCATATAAAATTATTAAAATACACTCTCTATTTCTTTTACTCAATTTTATACTTTTTCTTTCATTTTTTTACTCAATTTTTATTAATTTTATATTTAAACACTCTCTCTTCCTTTTAAAAACACTCTCTAAAAAATCTAATTTTAAACACTATTTCTTCTTTTTAAACACTCTCTACTCTCTTTACTCAAATTTTATTAATTTTATATTTTAATATACCCCACAAAAACATTCTCTTTGTTTCTTTTACAACCATTTTAATATTTTTATATTATAAAAACACAATCGTGTTACCAATGAGATGCTGTTAAACCCGATTTGACCATTTCCTTCACCGGCTTATCTTTTTCCTGGGAGTTTCAAAAATTTTCTCGCCCCAGATTTTCTCGGGAATCTGTCGGCGTTTCTTCAAAATCTGCCATGATTCTCCAAACGAGTTTCTCTCTACCCGCAACTACTACTTCTGCAACGATTTTGTCTCCCTCATGCCCTCACCGGCTCAACACTCTATTCTTCAACTCCCGTCGCCGTCGATTAATTTCTCCATCCCGCTTCGATTCAAGTTTCGCGCAACGCAGATTTTCCCTGGTCGGTATGTTCTTCGCCATTTTATCTCCCGCTTGGTCGCCTCGAAAGTCGAAATCTGATTCCTATGGCCTTTGTTATGCATTGATGTGAAAATTGAGCATGCTAATAATCAATCGTATGTTCGTATGCCCTCTACATGAACTTCCCTTCTCTTTCAGTAATCCGAATTTGCTCTTTTCTCTTCAGTTGCAGCTTCAGGAAATAATGTCTTCACTTCTCCTGAGACATCCAAGACCTTTGATTTTTCCTCGGAGGAGAAAATATACAAATGGTAAATTTCTGCTTATGAGTATGGAAATCATAGTGCAAATAATCCAAGGTGAAGTGAACATACTATGGATTTTGGGTTTTTTCAGGTGGGAATCGCAAGGTTACTTCAAACCAAGTTCGGACCAAGGAGGCAGCCCTTTTGTGATACCAATGCCACCTCCTAATGTTACTGGTTCGCTGCACATGGGCCATGCGATGTTTGTGACTCTTGAGGTTGTGGAATCGATATTCAGATAATTGACGTTCATTTGGGTATTCTATTTATGTTCCTGTTTTCATTTATGCTTCTTGGTTTGTTCTGTAGCTTTAGCTCGTGTATTGCTAATTGTTTGGAATATAGGCACTTATAGTTAAGTTTCATGGTAGTTTCCTCCCTAGTTGTCAATTACTTTCCTTTTGGGTTTTATGATTGCTTCTGTGGTTTTTCAAAAGCGAAGAGAAACGCCATGCTGATAGTGGAAGAAGATACGTAATATGTTGGGGAACGTCATGGATATTTTAAAAACAAGAGTCCACTTTATTTTATTTTCTATATTGAAATGCCTCTGCAGTTTTTAAGTTAGCTTGAACGATTTTTTAGTAATACCATGTTTCTTTCTGCATTAGCTGACTTAGGCTCTAGTTCTTATATTCTCATCATTTTCTTTTACAGGATATTATGGTTCGATACAATAGAATGAAAGGGAGGCCAACACTTTGGCTTCCTGGGACTGATCATGCTGGTATTGCCACTCAGGTTCATTCCCCCGTTCAAAGTTCAAGTTTTGCATCCTATTCCTATTGAGTTATTGTTTTGTGCATGAATTTTACATCTCCCTTCTCCACACTCCTTTGCTCTCGTTCCTCTACCAATCTCACACATTTTCTTTATTAAAAAGTCATTTTCTTGTAGGCTATATTGTGTAAAGATAATATTTGTATTGTTTGGTGAATAACTCTGAAATATTTCACTGAAGCTACTATTTCTTTACAGTTAGTCGTGGAAAAGATGTTAGCATCAGAAGGCATTAAGAGAGTGGAGTTAGGTAGAGAAGAGTTTACCAAAAGAGTCTGGGAATGGAAAGAGAAGTATGCTATCTAATCACTGCAATGGCTTATTTCAAATGATTTTTAAGGGTAAGGCTGGAATTATAGTTTGTGTGGGTTTTCTCAGGTATGGTGGAACCATCACAAATCAGATTAAGAGACTGGGTGCTTCATGTGATTGGAGTAGAGAGCGCTTCACTCTTGATGAGCAATTGAGTCGTAAGGCGGCTTTCTGTAGTTTCAATATCTTTTAAATGGTGATGTTAAAAAAAAATCTTTAGGTGGTGCTCAAAGTTGACTTTATGATTTTGAGTGGTATTGTTTAGAATCCAATACCCGTCAAGTAATATAATATGCAGTTTCTAGGTGGTTCATAAAGTTTCCCGTTTCTCATCGTTTTCAAAATCATTGGTATTTACATCTTGAATTCATTCTGTATATTCCTTGATTCATTTTTATCCCGAATTTGTAGGAGCTGTGGTCGAGGCTTTTGTGAAGCTTTATGACAAGGGGTTGATATATCAAGGTAAGCTATTATATATTTTGGGTTTTGTTGTTGTAGCTGTAAGTACTTATGTGCTACTGCTGTACTCGTATGAAGTTTGGTGATTTTGACATAATGTTCTTCCAGGATCTTACATGGTCAACTGGTCCCCTAATTTACAGACTGCTGTTTCAGATTTGGTGTGTGATGTTTCTTATCTCTCACTCTATTGTTTAATTATGTTTCTTCTTCTAGAAGTGACAGTGTCTTGTTCTTACCAGGAAGTAGAATATTCAGAGGAACCTGGATTCCTATACCATATTAAATATCGTGTAGCTGGAAGGTATTGTCCAACTACCAGTACTGCCTTTATTTTTCATTTTCTACTCTGTCGTGTATGGACCCTTTGAAATTGTTTAATTATGTGAAAAGATAACTTCTTCGTACTTCAGTTTGATTATTCTCTGCTATTGAAAGAGCTCACAGAAGCATGTTTTGGTTTGAAATGTGTATCTACTGAGGCTTTAGATTGTGTCGTCTGATCATTAAAACTTGTCGAATACAATTTTGGGTCCGTAAGAGAGGCTTCCGCAGTAGTTAACTTTAGTTAAATTTGTGCTAGTTAGTTACCTTTGTTCTATTCATGGAAAAAGGCTAATTTGATTTTTCCTCGTATAGTCCTGATTTTCTTACTATAGCAACGACTCGTCCAGAGACATTATTTGGTGATGTGGCCATTGCTGTGCATCCTGAGGTAGGTGGTGATATTTCTTCTTTTTTTCTTTAACATTAGGATATCGGGAATGACAAATAGCACTATCAAAGTCTGTTTCACGTGTTCTCAAGTTTTGGTTTCTTTTTGAATGCACAGAACTCAGTTAACTTAGAACACGTTTTACTAGGGAGGAAAAACTAAACAGTTTTTTCCACATTTTATATTCTTCTTCCTTTTGAGGTTTCCATGTATATTTCTGCTACTTAAAAGATAAACTGAAACTAAATATCTCGCCTTGTCAGGTTGCTATGCTAATTTAATGTAAGCAGATGTAATCGACAAAGTAGATGATAATTTTTATTGGATCTCATGTGAATGTAGATTTTTTTTCTAATCGTTTCCGATAATAGTTACTCTCGTTTAGGCATCTTTTGAGGATTAATGTTGTGGAATTTTATTTGGCATCTGGCAGGATGATCGTTATTCTAAGTATGTTGGCCAGACAGCAATCGTACCTATGACATATGGCCGCCATGTCCCAATTATTTGCGATAAGGTGAACTCAGATATATTGCCTATTGACTCTGTATGATATCTTTTAGGATCAAATATATTATTCTAAACTCAACAAGGAAAAAGTTGCACTGTTTTTTTTCTTTGCTGTTCTCATGCCTTTCTCATCTGTATTTTTAGCTGGAGAACTTCTATCTAGTTACTCAGTAGCAAGCAACTGAAGTTACCTCATAATATTTTCTTTTGCTGTTCTTCATCCCTTTTTCATCAGTATTTTCTGTGTTCCATGGCAGTATGTTGATAAGGATTTTGGGACTGGTGTTCTTAAGATAAGTCCTGGGCATGATCACAACGATTATCTTCTTGCAAGAAAGACAGGTCTCCCCATTCTGAATGTGATGAACAAGGATGGGACACTAAATGACGTTGCTGGCTTGTTTTGGTAACATTTTGCTATAAACCTATATGTTAGCTGCATTAGTTTCAGCATTTTAAAATGGAAGACCCTAAGGTTACTTCTTAACGTCCATAGAGCCTTAACATACATCGTATTTTCAGTGGCCTTGACCGGTTTAAGGCGAGGGAGAAACTATGGGCAGATCTTGAGGAGACAGGTTTAGCTGTTAAGAAGGAGCCTCATACTTTACGAGTTCCAAGATCTCAGCGTGGTGGAGAAGTATTTTTCTGCTGTCCTAGTACCATTTTTTCAACTTCTTTAGAAGTTCATATAATTTCTCATGCATGGTTTAACTGGTGCTAGATTATTGAGCCACTTGTAAGCAAACAATGGTTTGTCCACATGGAGCCTTTAGCTGAGAAGGCTCTTCTTGCTGTTGAAAAAAAGGAACTGACCATTATACCTGAGAGATTTGAGAAGGTATGCAAGCGACTGCTTGTGTTTTATTAGTTACTGAGCTGGTCTCTCTTTTTCCTCTCCTGTCAGTTTGGCAAATTTGTTGCAAGGTTTCGATTTTTGATCGTTTACACTGCATACTTCTACTTTTACATACATTTCCTGTCTCCACTTGCAGATATACAATCACTGGCTGACAAATATTAAGGATTGGTGCATAAGCCGGCAGCTATGGTGGGGGCATCGCATACCAGTTTGGTATGTGGTTGGAAAGGATTGCGAGGAGGACTATATAGTTGCCAAAAATGCTGAAGAAGCCCTTGAAAAAGCCCATGAGAAGTATGGAAAGGATGTTGAAATATATCAGGATCCAGATGTTCTTGACACCTGGTTTTCCAGGTTAGTTGCTCAGTTGGATTTATTTGGAGAGGTTTTTTCTTCTGTGCATCATTGTTATAGAAATAGTCTCTAGTTTGATCATGTGAAAATTTCAGGTCGTTTGGAAAAGGCGCATATGAGTTACTGTTTTCCTTTAACGAACATATGCTGCTGAACATATCTTCCTGATTTTACAAGAGCTTCCTATATAATTTACCTAAGATGATTTTTCATCTTTTTTCTGCAGCTCATTGTGGCCATTCAGTACTCTTGGCTGGCCTGATGTATCAGCAAAGGATTTCAATGACTTCTACCCTACAAATATGTTAGAAACAGGGTATATTCCTTTCTATCCTGTCGATCTGGAAAACAATGATTTCTACCATCAGTGCTAATGTTAATGCTTCTACCCTTCACTAGTAAGGAAAACTTTTAGGACCAGCAACACTTTTTCGGTTACCAAGAATTGATGTCTTAAATTAAGTAAAACTCCGAAAGAACATGTGCTTTGTTGCACTTTGCTTCTTTGAAATTCTCATTACTTCCTTTTCATAACCAGTGTCCATTTGTTTTGACAGGCATGACATACTATTTTTCTGGGTTGCAAGAATGGTTATGATGGGAATAGAATTTACAGGGACCGTTCCATTCTCTCATGTCTACCTCCACGGACTTATACGGGACTCTCAAGTAAGTTTAGGCTTTTTGTCTGTTCTAGTCAATGTTTTTTTTGGTATGAGATAAATAGTCAAACCTTGATTGTTGAGGCATTTCATATCGTTATCTCTCACTTCTGTCTATTAAATGTTAAGTAGGGAACTAGTATTCTCGTTGTGTATACTGTATGTCCTTGTAGTCAACCACATTGTTTTGAAATTTCAGGGGAGAAAAATGTCGAAAAGTCTTGGGAATGTGATTGATCCGCTTGACACAATCAAAGATTTTGGCACTGATGCTCTGAGATTTACGATTGCACTAGGAACTGCTGGTCAGGTTTGATCTCTAGTGTGTTTAGACAGCTGAACCACTTTTTTTTTTCGGGCTTATATTAAGATGTCATATTTATGTCTATTTTCCTTTTTATTCCTCATTACCTTTCTGTTAGGATCTGAACTTATCTACTGAGAGGTTAACTGCAAATAAAGCATTCACCAACAAACTGTGGAATGCTGGAAAGTTCGTACTGCAGAGTCTGCCTAGTCTAAGCGATACATCTGCTTGGGAGAATCTGCTGGCCCTCAAGGTATGCTTGCTTTTCCATCTCCACTAGAAAGTATAAGGGAACTGTAGTATTCCTTTGTCCTGCTAGTAACAAACTAAGTATGATGTATAGTCTAAACTCATTTGAAAGATGTTTAAGACTATATTTGTGTTAAGATGGGTTGACGGACTGATAAAAGTCTCAGTAAAAAACGAAGTAGCATTAAATATAGGAGATTGGTCTTGTCTCCTTCTGCTTACCTTTTGCCATAAGTTAAAACAGTTGCAAAATCGCATCAGAAGGGAGAAGCTATCTTAGGCTGATTAAGTTAGATAAATCACTGCTTCTCTCTTAGGATTGATTATGTTGTCAAATATGGCTTATCATATATTTTTCTGACATTCTGCCATTGTTTTTCAGTTCGACAAAGAGGAAACCCTCCTCAGTTTACCCTTACCTGAATGTTGGGCGGTATAATATTTTAACCCTGGAGTTACCAAATAGTATCAATCTGCCTACCTCACCTTACATTCCTTTTGTATCACTTTCAGGTATCAAAACTCCACATTCTCATTGATTCTGTAACAGCAAGCTATGAGAAGTTGTTCTTTGGGGATGTAGGAAGAGAGACGTATGATTTCTTTTGGAGTGACTTTGCTGATTGGTATCATCACCCACCACCTGAACTCTTAACAGCCAATACATGTTTCTTGGACTTAACTGACTCACTATCTTACTTTCTACTCTTAAGGTATATTGAAGCCAGCAAATCACGACTGTATGGATCTGGAGGCAATTCAGTTTCTCTGGTTTCTCAGGCAGTTCTGTTATATGTCTTTGAGAATATACTCAAGCTTTTGCATCCATTTATGCCGTTTGTAACCGAGGATCTATGGCAGGTAACATGCTCTCAGTTTTGCTACTTAGGTTTTTCATTCCTACATTTAATGGCCCTTCACCATTCACTTAGGCCAACTGCACTGGGCATGATTGTCCTTATACCTTAAGAGTTTTAGTGTGCTCATTCGACGTTATTAAACCAATGCATTCTTATGCTGTTATCTCTGAGGTTTTCTTTGGTACTGTAGCTTTGTTTTGAGCATGACATAACAAGCTTCTGAATGCATTTGTATTTGCAGGCACTTCCCTACAGGAAAGAAGCACTAATTGTGTCTCCATGGCCACAAAATTCACTTCCAAGGAATGTTGAGTCAATAAAAAGATTTGAGAACATACAAGCTCTGGTCAGTATGAATTTCTGCCTTTATATATTCTGCAAACATCTAAAAGAACCATACATAAAGGATTTAATATTTATTATATTATAAGTTCAGAAAATGTTGACACCTTGCCTGCCAAATCACAGACTAGAGCAATTCGAAATGTACGAGCAGAGTATTCGGTGGAACCAGTAAAGCGTATTTCTGCCTCAGTTGTTGGAAGTGCAGAGGTTGTTGAATATGTTTCAGTAAGTAACTTTTGCCTTTGATAGCTTGACATTTTTTTTTAGCAGTTAAGTTATTGCTTAGTTCTAGTTTCGAATATGCCCTACCTTGCTTTATCTTTGTGTGCTATCTTCATCCTCTTCCAAATTCATAACTATGGACGCTCTCTCCACGATTTCTCGCATGAGTACAAAACAATGTTTAAGCTAGGAATCCCACATTGAATGTTAAAATGAACTTACAAGGACATTGAATTCATCAGATGGTATCAAAATTTTCATTTCAATGTGAAGTATGGACAGAATTCCACCTTTTTTGTTCAGTTATACCTGATTGAGATAACCTGGTGCATATATCATGTGATATTGATGGGTTTCCAACTAAAAAAACCAATTGATTACAACTGGGGGAATCCTTATACACTACTTCCTCACTTTTAATGCGGGAGTCCTAACAGTTTAATTTTCTTATGAATGAGGTTTCTTGATCTGCCTCGTGTTTCCTGATTAAAGGCTGTGTTTTTGTCTCGGTGCAGAAAGAGAAAGAGGTGTTAGCTCTTCTATCAAGGCTTGACTTAAACAATGTCCACTTTACCAATGTCCCTCCTGGTATACTAATCTTTAACCCATTTTCCTCTCATCTAGCATCTTATCTCAATTGTTTACATTTTCGCGGATTCCCTTTCCACTCATAGTCACTATAAAATTCCGCATGGTTTGGTCCCTTCAGGTGATGCAAATCTATCAGTCCACGTTGTAGCCAGTGAAGGACTAGAGGCATATCTACCTCTTGCCGCGATGGTTGATATATCTTCTGAAGTTCAACGCATTTCCAAACGTCTCTCCAAGATGCAAACCGAATATGACGCCCTCATAGCTCGCCTCAACTCACCAAAGGTAAATAAATACCATTACCATCCAAAGAATTCTAAAACATTTGGTAGTTTTCTTTGTTTTCGCTTAAACGCTTTGTTAAACCACTGTGCATCGGTTTTGAAATGTTTGGTAGTTTGTGGAGAAAGCTCCAGAAGAAGTGGTGAGAGGTGTAAAGGAGAAAGTAGAAGAAGCAGAAGAGAAGATAAAACTGACTAAAGCTAGGCTTGATTTACTCAAGTCAACTACTTCTTTAGTGTCATAGTCTCAGTAAATTCACAACCTCCAGGTAATTACTGTGCTCTCATTGTCCGGCTTGGCTCATGGATCATCAAATCTCTGTTTATTTTTTTGATCATTTGAGGCTCAGATAATTGTCAATAATACATACAAGGCTACAATTAATCTATCCTTTTTGAAGTACCCCACAATTTAGTTTGAAAATCTCTCCCCAAAAATGATTTTTGTAGAGAATCAATTATCAAACTTTATTTTACCAATGTCCTACAGTCCTATATAATGCCCCTTTCAAAGCATGAATAGTTTTCAAGCAAAAAGTGGATATTTTTATATTTGTTGGTTATGCCACAAGTGTATTTATTACTATTATTTAACATCCTCACCAACTAAGTTTATTATTACATCAACAATTTATTTGGGGTGGGTCAAAACCTTTTGGTTTTTTAAAAGTTATTTGGTTTCTGGAAATTTAGGGTGGTTTAGTGAAATGCAATTTCTTTTGGTGAAACCGTGAAAGAGAGTACTGAAATTTTTTAAAAACAGTAGTAACCCACACCTAAAAGCAAAAGAAGCAAATCGAAAATTCCATCACTTTAAAGATCTTTTTCTTTCTTTTCCTTTTTTTTTATGTTTCTTTTGACAGCCAAATGTTCATCATCACAGTCTCTTTTTGCCGTTCGGACACAGTCTCTCTCCAATTTCCTAATTTACTTTTCTAGAGAAATAAATTATTAATCACACATTTCATGATTACATTAGTGTGAACCAAGTCACTAACATAATACATTAATGAAGTTTTCTCACAACATTACTGTAAAATTACTCAACCTCTCAATCTCATCAACATGTTAAACTCTGAAAAGGTTACTCAAAACATTTTTAAGGTAGGCAAAAACCGAAATCTTGTTCCGGTTTGCTTCTTAATTCCGGTTTAGATCTAAACCAATTAAGACAAAGACAGCGTAGTTTGCGCATGTTACCCGACAACATCATTCTCTCTCTCTCTCTCTCTCTTCTCTTTCTCTCAGTCTCAAGCTAAAGGAATCAGAGAAAAAGAGCCAAAATCAATGGCGGCTAACAATTTCGCGACGAAGCTAAGCAGAAACACGAACAGAATTACAGTAATCTTGGTCTACGCATTCCTCGAATGGCTTCTCATGTTCTTCATCTTCCTCAATTCCATTTTCACTTGCTTCATCGTCAAATTCGCATCTTTCTTCGGCCTCAAGCAAGTCTGTCTCCTCTGTCCAAACCTAGATCGAATCTTCGCAGAAAATAGATTCACTTACGAAGAGCTTTTATGCCAAAACCATGTCGCAGAGCTCGCAAGTCTCAGTTTTTGCAAATCGCACGGGAAATTAACCGAATCGGTTAACTTGTGTTCGGATTGTTCGGATCTGGAAAAAAGAAGCAACATTGGTTTAGGGTTTTGCAATTGTTGTCAAAAGAGCTTGGTGGAAAAACCCTACCCTAATTACTTGCTTGTCAAGTCATCAATTTGGGGAAAATCTCTAAGTTGCAGAGAAAATGGAGGATTGATCTTGGAGATGATTGATGATGATAAAATTGGAGATGGGTGTGAGATAGAGAGGGAATCTGATTCCTTAGGGTTCTTTAGGGAGAAAGAAGGAAAGAGAGAAGAAGAGCAGCAACAAAATGGTGAAGTGATTTCAGATGTTGAAAGTTATGGTTTAAGTCTTAGAGAAGTTTCTGAAGAAGATGGGTTAAGATCTGTTCATAGCAATAATTTTCTTGGGAATGAAGAAGATGAAATCCCAGAAGCTAAATCAAGAGTTTCAGAAGAAAATGTTACTACTTGTAAAGCAGAGCACATTTCAGGTACATAAAACCAAACTCTGAAAATTTATATTTATGTACATTTCATGTCTTGTGTAAACTTATATATGTATGCATCTTTTAATTTTGTTTGTATATTTATGTGAAGCCTGAATAGAGTTTTTGCTTTCATAGGTAGCCAAAATGAAGAAGAAGAAGAAGAAGAAGAAGAAGAAGAAGAAGAAGAAGAAGAAGAAGAAGAAGAAGAAGAAGAAGAGGAAGAACAGACTAATGAACTTCTTGAAACTCCAACATCAGACAAGACTTTATTGCACAAGAAACTTTTTTTCCTCGCCAAAAACGAGTACGCGGAAGATGCAAGAGATGGGAGTGTAGTAGCGAATGAGATTGACGGTGGCGATCCTCTAAGGACTATAGAACGGCTAAGAGAGACCGTGAGAGCAGAAGAAGAGGCATTAAGGGGTTTATACGCAGAGCTTGAAGAAGAAAGAAGCGCGTCTGCAATAGCGGCTAACCAAACAATGGCGATGATCACAAGGCTACAAGAAGAGAAAGCAAGAGTTCAAATGGAAGCATTGCAGTATCAAAGAATGATGGAGGAACAAGCCGAGTACGATCAAGAAGCCTTGCAGCTATTGAATCATTTGATGGTGAAACGAGAAAGAGAGAAAGAACAACTCCAAAGAGAACTCGAGGTTTACCGAGAGAAGGTTATCGAGTATGAGTTGAAAGAAAAGAACAAAACCAAAATCACGAATAGCGATTACGAGGAGGATAATACTTATGAGAAGGAGGATGTGGATTTGGAGAAGATAACGTTAGATTGCGTAAAACATATGAGCATGCTTGATGAATCTTTTTCCGAGTTTGAGGAAGAGAGATTAGTGATTTTGGATCAGCTTAAGGTGTTAGAGGACAGGTTATTAATAATGCAGGACAATGAATCTGCGGAGGATTCGAAATGTCGAGGAGAATTCAGCAATAGTTACGAAGAAGAACACAAAGGACTAACGATGGCGTCAATGGCAAAGAGTCTGCTTCCACTTCTAGACGCAGCAGAGAACGAATCAGAAGACGGGTCCGTTGAAAAGAACTTCGGTTCGGAAAGTGAGAAGCTAGAGATTATCAAACAAGTTGATAGTGTCTATGAGAGGTTACAAGTGTTGGAAACAGATGGAGAGTTTCTTGAAAACTGTATGAGTTCGGCAAAGGAAGGCGATAAAGGAACGGATCTTCTTCAAGATATATTGCAACATTTACGCGATCTCAGAACCATCGAGCTTACTGACACAATCGAAAACCAGACAACGCAGGACAAGTGAGGTTTCAAGAACCGGAATCAATGTCTTTGCAATGGTCAATGGAAGATTTGAGAATTACAGTAATCCTCTAATGTTTCTTGTTTGTGATTTATTTCTGTTTCGAGTAACAAAAAGGTTTCATGTGCGAATGTACACACTAACCTTTGGATTTGTATCTGCCATGTAAATTGTTTATTGTCCTTTGTAGTTTATGGAGAGCTTTCAGTTGCAAACAACATTTCCTTTTTGTTTTATTAGTCGGTGGTGGAAGAACATTGATCTATTTAGTAAGGTTTATGCTTTTATACCAATACACAAAAAGTATTGAAAAACCCTTGTATGATCCAACTTCCATAAAGGTGAGGTCAGTCTTTTATCTTCTTACTCTCATGATTAAAGGCTAAAATATGATTGTGGATCAGTGTAGTTAAGTTCCTTGAACAATCGCATCATGGATGGAAAGCAAAAACTTTTCAATGGTGGGTTACATCAATCTCTCTTCCTAATAAAGCTGTTTACTCTTGTATAAACTTGTTTGTCTCAATTCACGCAGTTCGACAAGAAGTTGTTTAGCATCAACCAAGTCCATCTATTCCTTGTCAATAAATATTGCAAGGAAATGTAATACTTTTAGATGCCTGCAAGTCAATTCTCTTATTCATTGGTTTATTTACATGCCATGATATGTAAACTGATATTTTAGATGAGGAAGGTACTAAGTACTAACCATGATGAGGAGTGTACTTGTAAGAGGAAAACAGGGGAACAAGATTATACTAGTATATCTTAACTCTCATTGGACCTTTTGGAAACATATTAGTTATTATAACTTAGACCTCACTGTTTTGTAGATAAGGATATTGTTTTACCGAAGATTAACCCATATGTTTGGAACTAGATGGCTGCATTGGAGGCCTTCAAAGGAATACGATTCCTTCACTTCATATGATTGCTGAGCTAATAGCTCTTGGTCACCTTGACTTTAACAAGCTCTACATTTTATGGGTGACGCTATAACAACGCAAGGACAAGATTTTTTTTTTTTTATGTCATCTGTTTCTTTCATTAATCATTGACAAGTGGTGGATATTCAAGATCTTGTTATAAATTTCTTCATCCTCATCCAATTCCAGACCAAAACCATCACTAAACCGACTAAATTTTTTTTTTGTTTTCTGTTTATTTCGTGGTTGGTTTTTTTTTTTTAATGGGTTATAAAAAATGAAAGAGTAAAAATAAAAAAACTTTTGAGAAATGTCACTTTTGAAATGACACATTTCTAAATTCCTTTTTTGTAAAAATCACTATTATTATATTATTTACTCAAATTATCATTTATGTTTGGGTTAACTATTTTATGTTATGATGTAGTTTTAAGGGTTTAGGAGTTGTTAGGGTCAATACACTTTTAAAATTTTAGAATTATAATGTTTAAAGGTTAAAGAATCCTTAATTTGTGGCATTTTTGAAAATAAACAACTTCTAGTGACATTTTTGAATTTCTTCCTAAATGATTCAAATATAATTTAAAAAATAATTTCATCAATATTATGAAAAATTAGATATGTGAATAGTAAAATATTAAAAAATGCCATACAATTTAAATAGGAATAGGAAACACTAATAATTTGAAATATGTGTTTAGCTCAATTGTAAATCAAATAACAAAAAGACCAATATATATATACATGTTATGGGTTTTTTTTTTTTTTACCAGCACATGTTATGGTTTTCAATTAGTTGTTTTGCATCATTTTTAACGGATAATCTAATTTTGTTTCCCATAAGTATAAGATTTCCATGTTTATAAAATATTAAATTATAAATAGGGTAATTAGCATGTATAATAGGTTGTGGGCACATAATTAAATATCTAACCTGCTATCAATTATATTTAGGTATCTAACAATCAGCATTCCTACAATTCCTAATATACACTTAAGCTATTTATCAGATTTTATCTAAAAAATAAAATGATAACTAAACCTAATTAATTTTTACAAACTTACAAATCCTAATTCCACCACCAATCATCACCGCCTCCCTCTTTCTCCTTCCTCCTTCTACCTCCTTTTTTCGTCATATCTCCAATTACCAATCCTAATTACAAATCCTAATTCCACAACCTATATCTCTCTCTATTTGTCATGTTCTCCAATCACCACCGCAGCCATTGCTCTTTGTTCACCACCGACAAATCCTTTTCTAATCACTTTCCGATTACAAAACCTCTAAATTGTTTCATTCCCTTTGTCTCTCACAAAATTTCGATGACAAAATATCCTAAGTTATCTAAGCGTGGATTTACTTTATTCTTAACTAATTGCCATAGATCGTAATCCCTTTTTATGAATTAAGATGGTGTTCGATGGAGGTCGACATAGTTAACTATATGCGAAAATCAAAACAGGTAACTATGTTTCTAATATTAGTTAACTCTATATGTTATTTTTAATATTAGTTAACTATATATGTTATTTTAAAATTAAAATAGGTAACTATGTTTATAACAATAGTTAAATATAGATGTTATTTTATCTATTATGCAAATTATTATATGTAACTATTATAGCTATGAACGTAGTTAACTATACTTTTTTAAATAAGTAACTATTACAACAAAGTTTTGATGTTGCCAACTATATCACGAAATTTAATAGAGTAGATAACTATAATTTGAAAATAGTTAACTATAATTTAACAATAAAATTATTAACTATTTCTAAAAAATAGGCAACTATGTAAAATAATGTGAAATAGTTAACATTCTTTGAGACAACAAAATATATAATTTCGAAATAGTCAACAAAAATAGTTAACTATATATGTTTTAAATTGATGACTATTTTCCCAAAAAATAATTAACTATATATGTTTTTAGATAGTTAATGTGATATAGTTAACTATGCTATTAAATTAGTTTGATGAAAATAGTTAACTATAGTTTTAGATAGTTATATAATGTAGTTGACTATGTTCTAAGATGATAACTTCTGAAAAAATAGTCAACTATATATGTTTTTATATAGTTGATGTGATGTAGTTAACTATGTTATTAATAAAATAGTTAACTATGTTATTAAATAGTTAACTATTACATTATATTTGTTTTTTTGTCATATTCTCACTTCTTCTTTTTTGGAAATGTTGTCCAAAATATAGGTTTACATTTTATAGAGAGATTAATCGTAGAAGCAATTAAGAATTGATATTAAGAGATTTTTTATTTATTATATTTAGAGAAAATATTTTTAGGGATTTTCTTTAAATAGCTCATTAAGGTTATTTTAGTCATTTTTTATTTAGTGGGTGTTAGACACTTATTTTTTAATTAGGGCATGTTATACACCTAATTAAAGGTCTCCAACCTATTATTCACCTTATTAACCCTTATAAATATGCATATATGCAGAGGACTCAAAAATAAATTTATATAAATTTCTTTCAAAAGAAAGAAAGAAAGAAAGATAGGAAGAAATTTATTAAATAAGCAAACCAAGGAAATTTTTTTACAGTTTTCTTTTTTGAGACACAATTCTATCTAGAATCTCGAAATAAAAAAGGAAAAATTTGTTCTAGAGACTTATCAATTGTCCCCTTATCTAAACTTTGGGTAGAAATAATCCCGATATATACCCAAAAAAACGAGGAAAATTAATATCAGAAATATAGACTTGTAAAATAAAGGGAGTACGTAGCTTCAATTTGAAGTCGAGTGAGTAGCTTCAACTTAAAGTCAAACGTCTCTTATATATATCTCTCTTTGCCTCTCTCTCTCATATTGCCTTTGTTTCATTCGCTTTCTCAAGATGGTAAAGATTTCTCTTCTTATCTTTGCCTTTGCTTAATTCTTCTTCTCGTACGATCAGATTCCGTTTCATGATCATATAGGAGCTTTTGCATCATGTGTTTCTCTCTTTGCTTTAATTTATTATTTCATCATACATAAATTCGGTGTGGTTATCTTGTGTTCAGGCGTACCCTAACCAGCAAGCCGTAGATTATCCTCGCACAGAAAAACGTAATCTGGTATGCTTTTGCTAACCTTATAATTAGTCTAGAATGTCATCTTCATGTATACTTGCTTAAGATTCATCACTTGGATTCAGATGCAATTTAGGGCTTGTGCGGTGTGTTTTGGTTATTTAAGCTATATATGGTATATAATATTGTGAAAACAACCAATGAGATACGTTTTAGACGTTTATATTCTTTCTTTCTTTTTGGTGGGGCTTCATAACAGTATATGTTAAGTTACGATGGGATTATATCTACACAGAAAAATTCTATCTCATTGTCAAATATATTGACCACTTCAGTATATCTACTTTAAAACAAAGGTTTTGATTTCTTTTCTTATTGCTGCGGTGTGAGTGACAAATTTACATGAGCATTTGTTTTGTGTGTGTTTCAGGAAGATTTGTGGAGGGTTGCATTTCCTGTGGGAACTGAGGTATATATAATATTATTTGCAGGAATATATTTGGTTTTAACATCAGAGTTATTGTCTGTTTCTATTGATATTCTTTGCTTATGGCCTGTTGTTATATTGTGATGACAGTGGAAGATATTAGATGCAATTTATGAATTCAATTGGGATTTCAAACATCTTGAAGTAAGTTGTTAATATGGATTACATTCTCCATTATTTTTGTTTTTGTCTATTGTTGACAAGATCATTCTAATATTTATGTTTTTTGGTCTGTGTGTCAGGAAGCATTGGAGAAGGAAGAAGGACTGCTCTATGGGAAGAAAATCTTTGTTTTTGGCATTACAGAAAGTAATTAAGATATTTTTCTCCACTCTTTCTTTTCTTGAAAATTGATTTGCTTCTAGTTCTTGTTTTAAATTTTCTCTTTTCATATTTTTACAGCTCAGCCTGAAAGCGAGTCAATCATTGTCCCAACAGTCGTTGTTGTAAGTCACTGTTTAAGTGTCTATCAACGGCTTTTGATTGCTATCACTGATCATATAGTATTACTATCTCATTTCTCTTTATGATATTCTATATATATATATGCAGATTGAATCACCCTTTCCGCCTTCTGATAAGGTAGGAATTACATCGGTTCAGAGTGAAATTGAGGAAATCATTCCAATGAAGCAGATGAAGATGAATTGGGTTCCGTACATTTCTTATGAAAATAGGTACCTTGAGTTCCACGTTACATTTGTTCATTGAGAAGAGACTTGGAATATAACTTTTTATATTTACTTTTGCTTTCTTCTTCTTGCATGCAGAGATAAACAAGTTGATAGGTTGAAGAAATTGCAAATTTTTACCTTGGCTTGTACGCAGAGGAGGTAAGAGGGAACATGTTCCTTAGTTTCTATAATTCTATTGATCTTTCTTTAGAGTGCATGTATGTATGGGTCTTTTGACAGTGCTAATCTCTACTCTTTATACATAATAAGTATTGAAACAAACTATGTAAACTCAAAATTTAGCTTTGTAACATTATTTGCAGAGCTGCTCTCAGATATATGAAAGACGATCGTGCTAGGCAATTCCATTATTGCATTCCTTGTGAGTACTACAAATACTTGTTAAATTTTGCCAAGTGAAAAATCCTTATGTGACAAATTAGTGTGTGTTTTTTGTTTCTTTGTAGATATCTATTAACCATTTATGGAAGATGCATTTGAACAGAGTACTGAGGTTGAAATAATATTTCCCTCTGAACGACCGGTAAGTGAATGTTGTGTTGGAAGTGGCAAGTTTACATGAAATGGTTTGATTTGATTTGTGTAATTTTTCTTTGTAATTAATCAAGCTTTAATTTTCTGTTTGTGCAACAGGTTGTATGTGACTTTGACTGGAAGTATAACAAACTTGAGGTATGCTTTTAACTTGACTTTTCTTTTAACCATAAAAACTTCAAACTACCTTTTCAATTTTGGTTCAAGAGAGTTGTCATCTTCCGCGCATTTCTTTCATTTTCTGTTGAATCATGAGATGGCTACTACAATTGTTCTTTTGCATATTGTTTTGCTAATTTACTACAATTGTTCTTTTGCATATTGTTTTGCCAGGAATTTGTGAAAGAGAAAGTTCGAGCAGCAAAGAAAGCTAATCGAGAGGTAAAAATGTAACCCGACTAAAGTAATATATATGAAAGCTACATTCAATGAAACAGTTTGCTAAATAATATGGTATAATGTTTTTGTAGGCAAAAGATGCTCGAGAGAAAGTGAAAATAATCGTTCAAGGGAGAATGTTTTTGTGTATCTTATTAAGAGCAGAAGAGATACATTTTATACTACAAGAGAGGATCTACTTTCCTAAGATACAATTATCACCAAAATCATATCAAATATACATCACTAAATGACATATACACCTAATGTTACGGGATTTGATTGAGAAATACTAGTGATGATTGAGAGAGATTTGAGCATCTCTAATACCCTCCCTCAAGTTGGAGCATGCAGATTCTGGATGCCTAACTTGACTCTGAAATCTTCGTAAGCTACACGGCCCAATGGTTTGGTAAAGATGTCGGCTAACTGATTTTGAGTAGTGACATGAGTAAGAGTGATTGTACCATTGAGACGTTCATCACGTACAAAGTGGCAGTCAACTTCTATGTGCTTCGTCCGTTCGTGAAAAACAGGATTAGTACCAATATGAATTGCGGACTTACTATCACACATCACAATCATTGGCTTCGGATGAGATACACCAAGAGTACCCAGAATACGTTTTAACCAAATAAGTTCCTTGGTGAGATAGGCCATTGCGCGATACTCCGCCTCAGCCGATGACATGCTAACCGTTTTCTGTTTACGTGTCTTCCAAGAGACATGGCTGTTTCCAAGTTGAACAATATATCCACTAACAGACCGTCGGGTGATAGGACAAGATGCCCAATCGGAGTCACACCAACCCGTAATCTGGAAATTCGTATCAGCCTTGAGAAGAATACCTTGGCCAGGAGTGCCTTTGAGATAACGAACCGTTCGTATAGCAGCCTCCCAATGATCTTCCCGGGGTACTTGCATATACTGAGCTAAGACATGGACACAATATGCCAAATCAGGACGCGTAACAGCAAGATATATGAGCTTAACAACAAGTCTTCGATAGCGTTGAGGATCAACAAGTTTCGGAGAGGTAGAGAGAGACAACTTGTGGTTCTGATCAAGAGGAAACGCAGCAGGTTTGGCCCCTAACAAGCCTGTTTCAGCTAGGATGTCAAGAACGTACTTCCGTTGGCTGAGATATATACCGGTTGAATTTCTTGAGACTTCGATACCCAAGAAGTATTTTAAGGTGCCAAGATCCTTCATGTGAAAACAAGATGATAAATAGTTCTTGAATTCAGTAATAGCATCTAGAGAACTCCCAGAGATAATCATGTCATCAACATAAATCAAGACATTGAGATGAATACCATTTTTCTCAAATGTAAACAAAGAATAATCTGATCGATCTTGTTGAAATCCGTAGTCTTGCAATGTGGTGTTAAGCTTGGCAAACCAGCATCGGGGTGCTTGTTTCAAGCCATAAATTGACTTGCGGAGACGACAAACTTTTGACGGATCCACAGATTGAAAACTAGGAGGCAATTTCATATAAACTTCTTCCTCAAGATCACCGTGAAGGAATGCATTGTGCACGTCCATCTGATGAACGGGCCAATTATTTCCTGCAGCAACCCCCAAAAACAATCGAACAATACCCATTTCAGCGACCGGAGCGAAGGTTTCGTCGTAATCAACACCTTCGATTTGTCGATTATCGCAAGCTACAAGCCGTGCTTTGTAGCCTTCAATTGCCCCATCGGAGTGATATTTAATTTTGTAAACCCACTTGCTCTCTATGGCATTCTTCCCTATAGGCAAATCGACAAGAGACCATGTTTGATTTTCCTCCATAGCCTCAATTTCATGACCCATAGCATCTCGCCATCGTTTATCTCGCATAGCTTCACGAAAAGACCTTGGTTCGACACCAGACGTGACCGCAACCATATACGCTTGATGAACAGCAAAAAATCGATTACAATTCACATAATCAGAGATTGGGTAAGCGACAGACCTATCATCGTGTAGCGGTCGAACCATAGCGGTGTTGGTGACGAAGTTGCGTAGAGTGACAGATGGGGTTTTGTGGCGATGACCACGACCAAGTAGAGTTGCTTGAGTCATTGTCGGAGGAGGAGGAATCGTGGTGGAGGTCGGTGAAGTAGGAGAAGATACGGAGACATCATTATCCGGTAAAGATTCGTCAAGCACAGGTTCGACCGTAGAGTTGGAAGAGCCTGGAGATGGACTCAAAATATCAGTTTGAGAATCAATTGATGGGCCTGGTGCTAAATTCGGTGAAGGCCCAGTTTGTTGTAAAACTAACTCATCTTGTATAATTGGGCTTGTAGTGATTGGAGTCCATAAAGCTTCTTCTTCTTCGTGTGAAATACCACAAGTGGACGTCTCTGCATATGGAAACTCATTTTCACAAAATCTAACATCTCTTGAAACAAAATATATTTTTTGTTCAAGATCATACAACCGCCAGCCTTTCTTCCCATTCGGATAGCCGATAAACACGCATTTATGACTTCGTGGAGCAAATTTATCACCATTGGTACCTTGATTGTGTGCGTAGCAGAGAGATCCAAATACTTTCAAGTGTTCATATGGAGGAGCTGTCCCATATAACTTTTCATACGGTGTAAGACCGTTCAAAACAGAACTAGGAGTCCGATTGATGAGATACCCGGCTGTCAAGATACATTCGCCCCAAAAATGTATCCGAAGATTCGCCTGAAATCGCAAAGCTCGCGCGATATTTAAAATATGCCTATGTTTTCTCTCGGCTCTTCCATTTTGTTGTGGCGTCCCCACACATGAAGTTTCATGAGTAATCCCTTTGCTAAGAAAGAAGCTAGTCATACACAAGAACTCCGTACCATTGTCACTCCTTATGGTTTTATCGGTGTGTTGAATTGTGTTGCACACATCGCCACAAAGTTTTTGACATGCGTTGATGTTTCTGATTTTCCATTTAAAAGATATAGCCAAACACTACGTGAATAATCGTCAACGATCGTAAGAAAATAACGTGCACCCGAGGAAGATGGAGTTCGATAAGGACCCCAAATATCGCAATGAATTAATTCAAAGATATTAGAAGTTTTATTCTCACTAATCGGAAAACAATCCCTTGTTTGTTTAGCGCAGAGACATATATCACACGCTTTATTCAACAATTCAGAAGATGAAGAAACAGAAACATTCGGAAGAGAACAAACTACTTTCGAGGATGGATGACCCATTCGGTTATGCCACAACTCAAACGATTTCCCATCGTGAGTCGTAACTACTGCTGCCCGTTCCAATCCGTTAAAGTAGAATGTTCCAGCTCTTCGCCTACCCGCTCCAATCACCGTCTTCGAAGTGCGGTCCTGAATAACAAGAAAGTTATCAGCTAGCTGAACCACACAATGATTTTCATCCATCAATTGCCCAACCGAGATCAAATCTGATTGAAAATCCTCAACATAGAAAACTGCTTTTAAAACCAAATATGAACCTAACCGTACGGTTCCCTCAACCGTCGAAACTCGTTGCCGACCATCAGCCATAATCACTAATACCTGAGGCATTCTTCTTACATCAGACAAAGTATTATATTTTCTAGTCAAATGATGTGTAGCTCCTGTATCCATTATCCAGGAAGGAGAAGAAAACTTACCCGAGAGAGTCTTGGTTGAACCGCTCTTTCCAGCGTTTAAGAGAGTGACCAATGAGCGCCATTGTGCTTCACTCAATCCGCTAACACCATCCCGATCTTTGTCTGTCAAAACATGGTTTGCGTGTTCCTGGTTTTGAATTATGTTTGGCACATGAACTGTGTTTGCATAAGTCACACCACGACCACGTCCGCCTTGCAAACCCGGGACGGGACTGCCACGACCCATTTCCTGCATCGTTCGACTTCTCGGCCTGTTACCCCACCATTCTGGATAGCCAATGACGGCATAACAGCTCTCCGACGCATGACCAGTACGATGACAATGCTTGCACGTCACCATCTTGTCTTTGTCATCACTCCGCATTTGTATCTGATTCGAACGGTGTTTTGTTTGAACAGCAAATGCAGCTACATCCGCTTGTTCTTCTTGACTCTTCACGCCATTACGAATCAGATCTTCTTCTTGTCTGATAATATTGTACACCTCCTCCAAAGGTTGAACCGGTGTGCATGAAATCAGGCTCGATCAAACCGTTCGAAACAAAGTATCATCAAGTCCAAAAAGAAATTGATGCACCTTATCTTCTTCATGATCTTGTTCCTGGATCGATCCAAGATCACACTCACATTTTCCACACTTACACAAGCGCAAAGGACGATGACTCACCATGCTATCCCATATCTTCATCAACTTTCTGTAATACGTCTCAACAGTGAGTCCACGTTGCTTGCAACACGCAAGTTCAACCTTCAATTGCTGGATTCGCGGTCCATTTGTCACCGAAAACCGTTTCTTCAAATGATCCCAAAGATCTTTCGCCACGTCTCGATGAGAGATGTTAGAGCGAAGCACCGGATCGATCGTCATCTTCATCCAAGACACAAGAAGTGCTTGAATGGTCCACCAATCTTCCAAGTCCGGAGAGTCTTCTTCCGGTCGAGGAATCGTCCCGTCAAGAAACCCAAATTTCTTTTGGGAACTTAGAGCGGTTTTCAATCCCCACGCCCATTCGTCGTAATTAATGCCTTTCAACAGAGGATGCGAGATCACTGCTCCTGGGTTGTCAGCCGCCGTCAAGTCATAAGGTGAGATCGTTCGTCGAACAATCTCCACAGAGGTTGTCACATTCGGGTTCGGGTTCGGGTTCGGGTTCGAGTTCGTTGTACCAGCCATCGTTGATGATCAAAGCCGAGAGAAAGAACAAACAACAAAAGAAATTTAGAGGGATCGATCAATTAGATACTTGAAAATTCTTTTTCAAGCTCTGATACCATGAAAGCTTAAGCAAGCTTTTCAAAGCATCAAGTTCTACAAATTTTACCCTCAGGCTTCACCAGACGTCCCTAGTTTCATCAAGGTAAAGAACAAAATAAAGATAAAAATCCGCTTCTCCGATTACTTTATTACTGTGTTTTTTTCTTAAAAGTAAATCATCAAAAAGCAACATGTGAATCATCTTTGTTTTTTTTTTTTTGCAGTCACCGTTCATTAACCGATACTACGGGAATGCTCATCAAGTCCTTTGATGTGGAATCTTTAGAACTCATATGAGAATAGCTTATCTCCTTCTATAGTTATAAAGCTAAGTTTGGTGTAGACATCAAAGTCCTAATCTTGTTATGTTGTACCAATATTATAAATCGATAGCATTTCTTTTAAGAGATCAAAACCGGCTAAAAGATCCATTAGTTTAAAGTTTTTTTGGCCTTGCATATAGAATTGAAACATCTTTTTTTGTTTTTGAATCATCTTTGAAATATCTTGACGTGAAGAAACCAGCAAAAAGTGTTATTCATGGTTTTGTAGGATACAATTGTATTTGACAAAGTGTATCATTAAAAAACTAATAAAAATCTCACACTTGTATTTGGGAGGTTTTTGAAGAAAAACAAATACTTGGGACTTGGGAGGTGCCGTATAAATTGCACAAACGCATAAAAATATATTTCATTTGCAATGTTGCATAGACCTCATGCATGATTCTCCTTTTGGCAGAGAAAGGCAACATTAGTCTAATCTCATGTGTTCTGTACCATTGGTCACATGCCCATTTTGCTTTTGCATTCCTAATCAAAAGATGGAAATAAAATAACAACCTAGTATGGTTCTTTTTCTCTCTTCTCTCTCCTCAAAGGAGATTAGGGTTGAAGACCATCCTCACCACCGCAACCGCCGCCTACCGAAGACCAAAAAGATGAAGAACCTCTACTCAATCTCCATCACCGCATGCTCCTTTCCACCCTCTTGTCGCTCTAAAGCTTCGACGCTCCGCTACTGCGGCTCCTCCTCCTCCGCGACGTCTCCTCCTCCAAACCTAGAACCACCGCCGCATGCCTGTTCTCCTGGTGTTTTCACGGCGTCTCCCCCTCCTGAACCGCCATATCCACCCGATCTGTCGGAATCTTCGCGATTAGCCCATATCCGATTAACGTCGTATACCCCTCAAGACCATCAGAGCTTCTCACTGGTGTATCCATCGATGAATCCATGGTACAAACCACTAAATCCACCTCTGGTGGTGTCTCCTTCCATCTCTCCCACCACTCTCTCCAACCGTCCCACTCTCCTTACCGGAAAACTCACCGCCGTTGACTGCGTCCTAGCAAAACGTGGAGGCAAGCCTCCATCCTCTGGTGAAATCCTAACAACAATATGGTGTGGTGGGCCTCGACCTGGCCCACTGGATTTTGTGTCAATAAAGGCTTTTTCAAAAAAAGGCCCACATTTAAAAACCCAGCATATGAAGTCAGCTGGTGGTTGTGATGCTTTCTTGTGTCTTTCCTGGTCTTCTCAAAAGACACAAGCCCCACCGCTGGTGCAACCGCAACGGGACTACTCACAGCTAGGTGTAATTCTGCCACACACGGTTCTCTGGAGGTGGCCCGGAAGCTTGTCGAGCAATTCGACGAGCAATTGGGAGGCCCCTCTCCGAGTAAGTTCTCCTGATCTTGTGATAGACAAAGGTGAGAACGATTAGAGGGAGGTGTTCGAAATATTGTTTGTTCGTTAGTGGTATTGGAATTCACTTCTAGTTCAAGAAGGGTTAAGACGGTAGTGACGATAGCGTCCATAACAGAGATTAGGATCAGAGAATGGTATCCGAGTATTGAGTGTAAAGCCAGGAGTATTGTTTCCTTGGTGGCTCGACCTCATGCCCGAGTGGCGTGGTCTATGGATGCAGATGAAGAAATAAGGATTATTTCTGTAAAATCAGAATCCTTACAAATGGTTGGGGGTCTAGCTTTAGACCCAAAAGTTTTCAAACTACATGGATCATCCCATGAATCTTCTTATCTTTCTAAAAGATTTGAATCTATCTGTTGTAATTTTATTTTGGCAGTTTATGCCGTTGTAACTGAACCGGTGTTTTAAGTTTAATGAAGATCTTTGTTGTCCAAAAAAAAAAAATAACAAACCTAGTATATATGATTCAAGAAAAGGAAAACAGAAAAAAGAGGATGACAATATATATATATATATATATATCTTCTTTGCCATGATGATGATTGATGAAAATAGAAGTATTCTCATTCTGGAGTATATAAATAATTCTAATTGTTTAGTTTTATCACCAACGAAACAAAGTATTATATGAGTAGCACTTAATCATTTCTTTCTTGCCAAAGTGATTTTATTGTTTTCTTATGATGCATTTATTCACCAACCATTATCAAAACCTCAAAAAATAGAGTAGAATTGTTAGTAAAAATTTCTAGAAATCCACATCTAAGTCTTACTTGATTTTAAAAACGTCTATCAATTGTGAAGCAATAAATTAGAATGGCCGAACGTTGACCCAAAAAAAAGCGTTACCGAATAATTAGAGCCGTCGATCTTTTTGCAGCCGCTATGATATGACACAAGAGACAGTCAGTAATGGTTTGTTTCGCTGTCAGTATGATTTGATTAAAGAACACTGTGGGTCATTTTCGACATTTTACCAACCTTCACGTTCTTCATTTTCTCAATAAATTACTAGTGGTTGGTTTATCATCTTTTTTAATAACATCGGATCGGTAGGAGAATCCTGAAATTTTAAATTTATTTATTTAAAATTAAAATAAGTTTGGCTTTTTGGGAGTGTGGCCACTCTGGAGACAGCCACACCTCCTTCTATCATTCTCTCCGTTACTTCTTTCCTTCTCTCTTTCCTTCTTCCCCCACCGATTCCATTTCATTCTCTCTCTCTCTTGATCTGAAATCAAAATCAAAACCCAATTTCAGCAACCAAAGTTCGAATTTGTGAAATTCAACATTGTTTATTGTGATCGATCAACTTCATCTTCTCCAAATTGAGCGCGGCGGTGGTCGCGCGACGGTGACGGTGACGGTGGCTATGGCTTCGAAGACTAAGTAAGCTTCTTCCTCACTCTCACTCTGTTCTAAATTTTTATCCGATTTCTCCGGTGAGTAGATTCAGATCTGATTTCGGCATATCTGTGATTGTAATTGGAACTTACTATTTTGAGAAATTGTCAATGATTTAGATCTAATTCTTTCTAGATTTAGTTCACCTTCCATTTTTAGCAATCGAAAACGTTTGATCGACTTTTCTTGTTGATAGAACTAGTGTATCGGAAACAACTCCGGGGAAATCATCTCCTGCAACTACGAGAGTAGCGAAATTGAGTAGAGCAGTGAATAAATCTGAATTGAATTCTCCGTCACCGACTGTTCCGAATTTACGCACTTCCCTTGATCGTTCTTCCCCAAACTCAAAGTCTTCTTCTGAGAAACGATCACCAAAAGTTCCAACTCCACCAGAGGTAAATTCTTCAATGGTATTTGATTATTAGTTCCTATGTTGGTAGATTCCAATTGATTCAAGTAATGAATCATAATGTATTGTATGCTGTGAATTGGTACCAATTTGTTTTTGCTGATGGTTTTGGATGATTTTGCAGAAAGCTCAAGCTCGGGTAGCGGTAAAAGGATCAGAAACTACGGTGACACGGTTGAGTCAAATCAAGGAAGATTTAAAGAAAGCGAATGAGCTGATATCTTCATTGGAGAAGGAAAAAGCTAAAGCACTTGATGAACTTAAAAAAGCTAAAAAAGAAGCTGAAGAAGCATCTGTGAAGCTGGATGATGCTTTAAAAGCTCAGAAAAACGTAGTGGAGAATTCCGAGGTTGAGAAATTTCAAGCTGTAGAGGCCGGGATCGAGGCAGTTCAGAAAAAGGAAGAGGAGTTGAAGAAGGAGCTCGAGAATGTTAAGAACGGGCATGCTACGGATTCTGCTGCTCTTCTTTCGTTGACTCAGGAGCTCGAGAAAGTCAATCAAGAATTGGTTGCGGCCAATGACGCCAAGAGTAAGGCTTTGAGCCAAGCGGATGATTCTAGTAAGACGGCTGAAATTCATGCGGAGAAAGTTGACATCTTGTCTTCCGAGTTGACACGGTTGAAAGCTTTGCTTGATTCGACTAGAGAAAAGAAGGCCATATCGGGTAACGAGCTGGTTACCAAACTAGAAGATGAGATTATGGTTTTGAAACGTGATCTTGAGAAAGCGAGAAGTTTTGAAGCAGAGGTCAAAGAACAAAAGATGATCGTCGAGAAGCTTAATGCCGACCTAGAAGCTGCTAAGACGGCAGAATCTAGTGCACACGGCTCATCCGAAGAGTGGAAGAGCATAGCTAAAGAACTAGAGGAAAAGCTAGAAGAAGCTAAGAAAATGGAGAGAGCTGCTTCTGTATCTTTGGAATCTGTGATGAAACAACTCGAAGGAAGCAATGATAAATTGCGTGACACAGAAACCGAAATCACAGATCTTAAGGAGAAAGCGAGAAGTTTTGAAGCAGAGGTCAAAGAACAAGAGATGATCATCAAGAAGCTTAACGCCGACTTAGAAGCTGCGAAGACGGCAGAATCTTGTGCACACAGCTCTACCGAGGAGTGGAAAAGCAAGGCCAAAGAACTCGAGGAGAAGCTAGTAGAAGCTAACAAGTTAGAGAAAACTGTTTCTGTGTCTTTGGAATCTGTGATGAAACAACTTGAAGAAAGCAATGATAAATTGCACGACACAGAATCCGAAATCACAGAACTCAAGGAGAAAATCGTGACGTTGGAGACAACGATCGCTACACAAAAGGAGAAACTTGAGGAATCTGAGCAACGATTGGGCGACGCAGAAGAAGAATTGTCTAAGATTGAAAAAGAAGTAGAGAGCTTGAAGAGTGAGCTTGAAACTGTCGAGGAGGAGAAGATTCGGGCTTTACAAAAGGAGCAAGATGCTGCTTTAAGTGTTCAAAGGCTCTCGGAACAAAAAAGAAAACTCTTATCTGACCTTGAAAGCTCAAAGGAGGAAGAAGAGAAGAGTAAGAAAGCCATGGAGAGTTTAGCTTCGGCGTTACATGAAGTGTCGAGTGAAGGAAGGGAGTTAAAAGAGAAGTTTATGAGCCAAGGCGATCACGAGTATGAAACACAAATAGAAGACTTGAAGTTGGTGATTAAAGCGACAAACGAGAAGTACGAGACTATGCTTGACGAGGCGAGACATGAGATCGATGTTCTTCTTAGTGCGGTCGAACAAACCAAGAAACATTTCGAGAGCTCAAAGACCGATTGGGAGATGAAAGAAGGCAATTTGGTGAATTACGTGAAGAAAATGGAAGAAGACGTTGCTTCGATGGGGAAAGAAATGAATAGGTTGGATAATTTGTTGAAGAGAACCGAGGAAGAAGCCGATGCAGCTTGGAAGAAAGAAGCCCAGACAAAAGACAGTCTTAAAGAAGTGGAAGGCGAAGTGGTTTATCTTCAAGAAACTCTCGGGGAAGCAAAGGCCGAAAGCATGAAACTAAAAGAGAGTCTGTTGGATAAAGAAACCGAGTTTCAAAATGTCGTTCATGAAAACGAGGATCTAAGGGCGAAGGAGGATGTTTCTGTGAAGAAGATAGAGGAATTATCAAAGTTACTCGAGGAAGCAATATTGGCCAAAAAGAAAGCGGAAGAGGAGAACGTCGAGCTTAGTGAAACCGAGAAAGAGTATGATTTGCTACCGAAAGTGGTTGAGTTTTCTTCTGACAACGGTCATAGAAGTGTGGAAGAGAAATCTCCTAAAGTCGAAACCATTGATGACAATGCTCCACAAGAACATATCACCAATGGCAATGGCAGTAGTATGGAGGAGAAAGACATGAATGGAAAACCCAAGAAGGAGGAGAAGAAAGAAGAATCTCAAGATGATGACAAAGACGATTCGGTTGAAGTTATATTCAAAATGTGGGAAAGTTGCCAAATTGAGAAGAAAGAAGCTTTTCCAGAGAAGAAATCAGAACTAGAGTCACAAGATGAAGAAGAAAATTCAAGTAAAATCGACGATAGCAACAAAACCTCACCTGAAAACATTGATGAAATCGAAAACAATGAAGACCAGCTTGCGTTGGAGAAGAAGATCAAGAAGAAGAAAACTTTACTTGGTAAAGTTGGGAATCTCCTCAAGAAGAAAGCACCCGTAAACCCGAAATAACAAACTATTTGAGGTAAGCAGTTCATAAAGTCTATATATATATATTTGTATACCCTTATTGATTTCCATCAGTGTTCATTACATAATATCTTTGTTGTTTTTTGATTCTTTTCTTCTTTTCGATTTTAACAACAATGGTTTTCGATCTTTTTTTAATGTAAAGGCTTGTGTTCTTCTTTTATTCCGCTTTTATATAACCCCAACAACACAAACCGCTTAACCTCCATGAACACGAATGAGCTCTTTGACTAGTAATTTGGATGAATCAAACGATCCCAAAACTCCAAGAACACACCCGAAAACAACAAACCCGATATTCGCAGCTCTTGTGAGTTTCGACATCCCGTCCCAGCAGATCTTCAGGTAGAAAGCAGACGGTAATGTAACAGCGATCGTGACACTAACCAACGAGCCACTGAGGCTCAAAACATAACCGAAGTAAGGCACGGTCAAAGCCAATGCGAGAATGACTAGTAACAAAGTGGAGCCAACAAGACCACGTGTCACGAGCTTGGTGCGATTGGTCATGGTCGAAGGAAGGCTGCATTCGAGCTGGATGGCTAAAGGAGCGAACTCTAAGGCGTATTTGGTCATTGGGGTTAGTACTGTGGCCCAAAGAGCGATCTTGGTTACTAGTAGATGTTTTGGAAGATTGAGGGTAATTTGGGAATTTACGCTTGGTCCGAACATCTTCGCGCCTGTGATGGCTAGTGATGTGTACAGTGCCGTCACCGTAGCAAAGCTCACGATCGATACCTACACGTATTCAAAATTATTAACATGATGTGTAAACAACGATTATTCACTGTTATAGAAAGTCTTTACCATTTTTAGTTACTAAAAGAAAGTAGTTAGTGTTAGTCCATAAAAATAAAAAATATGAAAAATATGCTCTCGAGAAATAATTTTCAAATTAACACTAGCACTAGATATGGACCCGCATCAAATGCGGGATTATAAATTTTATTATTTATTTCTATGTTTTGATTTGCATAAAATATAGAACCAACACATGAATTGAGAAAAAAAATTATGAAAGAATTTCAAGTCTATCGTTAAATGTTAAATAAATATGGCATGCGACTTGTTTAGTTTAAATTAATTTGGTATTATGATTTGTGTGTAATGTTCAAAACATTTATATACATGTATTTTTACTAAAATATGAATAAATAATCAATATTTAAATTTTATTTTAAGTTTATTGAGTTAATTCGCACAAACCAAATCGAGATTTTCATCTTTAAACGTACAAATACAAAATTGTAGTAGTGCCAAAAAGCAAAACATATAAAAAGTTGAAGATCATCATTATCTATCTCTTTGATCGACAAATCATTTTTTTTTCTTCTAATGTCTTTAGAATTAATAGGAAAGTTAGAGATTTTGTGTAATTAATTACCACAATATGTATTACCTTCTATAGACAATTAGTGGATTTCGTAGGATGTGTATATTAAAAGTCATTATGATTTTAAGAAAGTTATATAAATGCTATTTTTCGGAATGTTAAGGAAAGTGAATGCAAAATTTTAGAAATGTTTTTTTATTTGTTGCCATGTTTATAAGTTTTAAAAAAATTTAAAATTTTTAATAAAATGATAATTGTCCCCTAAAATTCTCTTTGGATGACACTTATAATTTTTAAGTTTTCATATCTCCTAAAGGCCTATTTGAGTGACACCTAGAATTTTGAATATTTAGTGTCTTCTCAATTAATATATACCAGAAAATTACCCGCGTTATACGTGGATAAAATAGTTATCGAATAAAATCCATAATTTTAATTTTAAAAAATATTACGAAGAATAATTATATATAACCTAAGACCTAATTTATATAATTGAATTTTTCGAGTATTTTGCATACAAATGTGTTCCACCAATGAAATAATTAAACCAACAAATTTCATTAATAATTATATTTTTACTTGTCCGAAAGTGCATTTATGAAAAATTAAAAACATCTGTTTGTCAAACAAAACAACACATGTAAATACATATTTTTACATGCTCATATATTTTCAAAAGATGATAAATAGTTTTATTTTATTTTAAAATCTATTTTTTTGGTATATGTTGAATTTTTGTTCATATTTAATTCTATGATTTAAATCTATAATTTTGAAATATTTTAATTTTGGCAAGTTGAAAATTTTAAAATATTTTATTTTTGGTAAGTTTAGGAAGATTCAAATGTGTTGGCAATTATAGTTATAGTAATCAAAATAAGTATATTTGGAATTAAATGTGTTTGGTAATGAGTATAAGAGAATGAAATAAATAAATAAATATAAAGAAGAGAAAAATTGTGGTGATGACACCTAAGCTAAGTGCTCCCAAAATGCTTCAAAATAATATATAAGATAAGGAGTAAAAACTCAATTGTAAATTACTCATACCCGCACGGTTAGCTCAACAGATTAGGAAATACAGTATTTAGTGCTACAGGATTCGAATTGAAAACTTAAATATCTAGTTAAAAAAAACAAATTGATGTGTTGTGCATTGGCCACAAATATTATCATAATTGTAGATGTGAAAGTTTTTGAGCCAAACGTTATCTTTTAACTCTATAATTGAAAATTAAAACATCTTTCTCAAATTCGTCATAATCTCATTCACAAAAAAAAAAAAAAAAATCGTCATAATCTCGAATCCACATTTTTCAAGTTTCAAGAATCCACGTGTAGTTTTATAAACTCCAAATCCTCCTCCGATTAATAGCCATTCCATTTTTCATACAAATACATTAGAAGAAAAGAAAGTCCATTTGGTATCACAGCCCGGTGTTCTCAAGAATTTGAAAGAATCATTGTTTATGATTAATGTTCTGAATGTTCTGGATAACACTTTTTAATCATGTCTACTTCAAATCCTTTAGCAATCGATTCCCCTATTCAAATTTCTACTTTACCAAAATCCAGAAGTCGTTTTTCACTTTATAATGTCAATGGCATTCTTAGTAATTAAGATGTTTTTTAGAAATGTTTAAAAATCTATTTCTCAAATAATATATAGGATATAGAGATACTATATAGTTGTTTTTGAATTTGTAAATGTTAAATTAGCTTGATGTGTTAATAATTTGGTTTATTGGGTATTGATTAACATGTTTGAATTGTATTATAAAGTTTTCAGTATTACATAAATCGGTGGATCATATAGTATAAACCGAGAGTGTATAATTGGTATAAGCGGAAAATACAATTTTCAAAATGAAAAGTGATGAATGTAATGGACAATTTCACTTTCATAGTATATCGTATATATAAACCGGTTGTAAAAAAATAGTAAATGAGTAAACTTGTTTGGGAATGTAGATAAGTTTATTATGGGATTAGTATTGTTTGGAAAAGTATTTGTTTTGGCAATTAGGATAGTGTTAAGAGTTTAATTAATTAAATGAAAAATAAAAAATTTGAAAATATGAGGAGATGACACCTAAGCAAAATGCTTCCAAAATGTTCCTCAAATAATATATAGGATAGGATATAGTATTATTTATTTTTTTTAAAAATTAACATTTTTTAATAGGGCTTTTTAACATTTTTAACGTACGTACCTTTGTAAATTTGGAGGGGTCCTTCATGGAAGTGTAGAGATTAGGAAATACAATGTGTCCGCCGAAACCGAACAAATAGATTCCCGACACCCTCGGAATATTCCCTAACCGGAGCACCGGAATCCTCCCATCATTAATAACGCCTCCAAACACTGCCGTGTAAACCACTGACCCAAATATAATCGCCGACATAAGAATCCCACCGGAAGAAAGAAAAGACATGGAAGAAAAATCTCTAATCCATAGACTCGGCAAGGCTATAGCCACCGCAACGGCGGTGAGCTTCCCCGCCGGGAAATGGCCGTTGTGAAAGTTAGTAAAAGTGGCGGGAAAAGCGGCGGCGATGTTGTCGTGGAGGCAGATGGTGTAAGAGACTAAAGCCATGAAGATTTCGAGGTAGATGAAGACGGAGGCGATGAGGCGGCCGTGGCGGCCGAAAGCGGAGTAGCCAAGGTCGGAGTAGGATTTGGCTTTAGGATTGCGGCGGATACAGTTTCCGAGGATGTGAGACGTGTAAGTGGTGAGGATTCCGATGGTTATTAGGAGGATGATTGAGATCCAACCGCCGTTTTCCACGGCGTATGGCATTGATAGTTGGCCTAGTCCTGTTTACCGGCAAATGATGATGTCAGAGAGTTTGCTTGATGGTTTGTTATATTTTTTCTATGTAACTTAGAATCTACAATAATACATCTACAAATTAATATATGATAATCGATAAATACAATAAATTAATAACTTCTTATAGGTCACAAATAGAATTAGGCCTAAATCGTTTAAAGTATAAATAACATAATTCGATGATGTAATAAATTCATAATTTTAACAAATAGCCTAAATAGTAAAAACCATAATAAAGAAAACGTTCATTTGGACAAAACAACATGAAATATAACAGAAACACACAAAAATTGCGCATATTTTTACCCATTTGACAATACTTTACAAAAACAAATTTATCCCATAGTTATTTTTTGTCAATTTGACTTCAAACTTTAGTCATCTAGTGCACATAATCGAAGAAAAAAACTTGATATATAACTCCCGGAACACTCAAGTGCAACACTCAATATCTAGTCGTTTGTTCATATAATAACCATCGAATATTTCCACCGGAGAATATTTTTTAAAACCCCATTAACAACCACAACAAAATTAGCTCAAAAATGTAATTGTGGATTTGTTGTGTCACAATATAAATAAAAGATTAAGTATATACGTACCAATGAGCATACCAACCATGTTGATAACAGAATGTAGAAAGGAACTATTCTCAGTAGTCGTATGACCCATTTCCAAACCCAACTCTTTGACTGTTTTTTCGTGCTCACATTCACACCCTTTATTTTCCTCAACACACCCAACACAACTCTTCGTTCCCGACATGATTCTAGTACTACGTTTAATTCTTTTGAGATATGTTTTTGTTTGATGTGTTAGAGGAAGTGGGAGTGTTGCTGTTATTTGTAGTAAAAGAGGAGATGCACTGTACAATGATTTAAAAAAAAAAAAAAAAATTATCAAAAAAAAATATGATAACTTCATACATTGTTTAGTATATTCGTTGGCCTTTCAATGGAATTGGAGATGTTTATTTAATATTTGTAGCATATTAGTTAGGAGGAATCATATATCATACGTTCGAGGGGAATGTCCATACGTCATTACATTCTTAAGTGAATCATGACTGATAAAAAAGACATAAATTACTATATTTTGTATACAATTATGCTACTTTACTAGTTTTTTTTTTCCTCTCGAAAATCGAATCTAGCTAACTCAAAACATGAAATTAATCGTTTAAGATACAATTACGGAATTACCCCTTAACCTTATTGAAAACTTGATTTTGTTAAGATTTTGATTAGCAGAACAAAAGTTTTGGGCTATATGCGCGTAAATTATTCAGAATAATTTATTGTATATATTGTATTAGTTCAATCATATGTCCGATATACTTCATTAATAATGTTTCACCAAGCAAACCGTACTTCTTCTTGTAGGCAGGTAAACTAGAATTCAGAACATTGGTGGTGATAACACATATATAGTTGAGAAATTTCCTAGGATGCCATCAATTTTTGAAAAGTTCTATAAATACCATATTTTCCAATTGTTCCAAAAATACCACAAATACAAAAATTGATTTTCAATGGATTTATAGTTTAAATTTTTTGGTTTGGGTTAACTATTCCCAAATTAGGGTATAGTTTTAGGGGGTAGGGTTTGAGTTTAGATTTGAATGTTAAAATTTTATTTTAATTTTGTGGTATTTTTGGAACAATTAGAAAAAGTGGTATCTATAAAACTTTTCAAAAATTGATGGCATTTTTGAGAATTTCCCTATATAGTTTGTCCACATAAATCTTAACTCTTTCTAATTGTAACTAAACTTCAAATTTAAGCATATAAATTGACTATGGGTAGATGTGTCAAAGCATTTTCATCCAAATATAAAAAATTTGTGTATATAATTAGTTTTTAATGGTTCATTATAAGTTTTATATGCTTTTAATATTGCGACGTTATTTTCTAACTATGTATTATAAAAAACTGTAAAATGATGATAGATACCAGAAAGGGGTTAAAGATTGAATGACGTCTAAAAAAATATTTAAGATTGAATCCGATTGTGCTCCACCTTCATGAATTTGATCCATACCTGTCGATCAAGGGACCAGATCGACCCCACGAACTATAGCTCTATTATACCCATAAGAATAGAATAATTTTCAAATTTTTTTACTTTGGTGTCTAATTAGATAATCAATTAAACATGACAAAATACTCAAAATTTATGCTCTTTCATGAATGTACGTTAATTTGGACCATTTCTGTTTAAATATATTGAAAATGTGATACATATCTCGTATGTTAAAGTTGAAAATTTATTAACTCACTATTAATTATTGGTAATTGTTGGATTATTATATATATGGTTTCGTATATCAAAATACGAATTTAAATATTTTTATTTGCTAAAATCAATTCAAATCGTTCGCTCGTAGGCCTCTTTATGCATGTACGAATGTTGATGTGGTTGTAGTATATGCCATTAATTTGATATGTTACCACCGCTGGAACCAAATCTATATATTATTGTACATGCACTTGTGGAAACGCAAAGCTTACATGAAGATAGCTTCTAGAACGATTTTCATATACTTTTTCTTTGCTAAAAAGTTGATATCATTTATAAAATAAACATATGAGGTATTGCAATTGAGCCATACCTATAGTAGTGTAATATTGGCAAAAAAACGTTATAAACAAGATTACAATTGTCAATGTGATGGGTTAGATTTTGAGTTGTTATCGGATCCAAAACTGTATGAGGTTACGCCAATGCTTTCTGTGTCGTCCTGACGTCAAGGTGTTGCGAAATTCTCCATCTAAGTTCTTGAACAACTGCCTTGTCCGGATTTTCATATACTTGTGAACCGAATTGTGATGAGTATTAATTCTGACATATATACCCAAGTGGTATAAATTGAATGACATCTATTAAACTTACTGATGTTTGAAGTTTGCATGTTAGAGCTAGAGGTGAGATGAATAATTAAACAAAAGAAGTGATAAAGTCGAATAACGAGGAGAGTGAAAATCCTCGTTAATCATAATTCATAAGATATGTTACATGTGATGCATGACGTGTGTAACACTGATTCTAATTCTACGAAGAAACATTATAATAATTTGGTCGATTTTACGTAACTAATAATACTTGTTCCCATGACGATTCATACGCTGACGTGAAAAACAAAAACATTACAGAATCAAGGAAAGGTGAATAGCTTTTTTGTCAACTAGGAGAATAAAATTTCTTTTTCATCTAGGGCAATAGTTTATGAATTGAAATATTTTGAAATACACATACGTTTAACTGCTTTGTAGTATATTTTGTTTGAGGGATTAAAAAACATTATTTTGTAGAAAATTTTACTTTTTAGTTTATATTTGTAACGCTACACAGTCATACCATTCAAATCGAATATATTTTGTAAATCTACTTATAAAAGAGGTACTACATATTACCACTTTCATATTTGTCAAAAAAAAAAAACATTAAAATACTTGTCCATCGAAACCTTCTATAAACTTTCCCATAAATGATTTGTTTGTAAATTACATGTATACAAAAGTGTATTAAATTAAAATTAAATTATTACTTAAAAACATACCAAGGTACTTACCATTTTTAGGTGCTGGATTTTGGTGGACAAATATTTTATAGACTAAACCATATTATGATATTATAGAGAAGTTTTGGTGGAAAAAATACGAAAGAAATGACAATTTATATACCATATTGTGAAAGTGGTACATTCTTCCGATTTAAGAATTTAAAAGATAACTTGTATACACAACTTGCCCGAGGTTGAGATTCTAACTTACAATCTTTTAATTTATAGCTTGTCCACATTCTGCATTCGTTTCCAAATTGTAGAACAAAAATAAGAATAAATAACAATAACTGACTCATGCTTTTAACAAATTAGTACCTTCTTCATACAAATAACAATTTTAATACTGAATGCGTAAAATTGAACAACTATGTTGTCAATGTCAACCATGAATTTATAGAATTCTGTATGAATTTTTAGAAAACATAAACTCTTTAAAGTCGAAGGCAAGAGAAAGTTTGAAAACAAAATTTTCGAACAACAGCACTTACAAGAGCCAATTACACAAAAAGAAAACTAGAATACCAAAAAATTATAATTCATGCCATTTTTGGACTGATCCAACATATCCAGGCTCAAACTGCAATTACATTGCCCTGAGTTTCGTCAGTGAGTCTCTTCTTATTTGATTTATCTTTCGATTTCGATTTCTGAGACTTTCGTTTCCTCAAAGGTGTATCTTGGTTTGGCTCTTTCGTCTCTTGTTCCATGTCTGACACAGGAGCAATGACCTCTTTGTCACTCTTCTTTTCCTTAGGATACTCTGTCTCGGGATCAATAACAGACATTTCACCAAGTGTGTAGTCTAACAAGAAACTGCTTCTCACAAATCTGTCGATCCTACTGAAATGTCTCTGAGTATATGGGATTAGACCTTCCAGGAGTTCTCCAATTCCTTTTACCTGTTGCAAATTTCCAAGATCAAACCAAAAGAAAATCGAGAATATATATCGGTATTAATCTGCAGTTTCATGTAAACCAAACCTGAGCAATTTCTGTAGGAGGAAGTACTTTGAATGTTTGGTTAAGAACAACCTGAGCAATGTGACATAGCTTTGGTTTTGTGTTCCATTCTCGGACATATTCGAAAAGCAAACGGAAATCTTCTTTTTCAAGTCCTTGAAGAGCTTTCACAATCTGTTCAACCTCTTCTCTATTCCTGTTCACACCAATTGCAGGTAAGAAAAGGAAGAGACTTAAGAAGGGAATATCGAGAAAAGCAAACATTGTGTTTTCTTGGATGGCTTTTACCTGCAGAGACCAGCAAAGAGTTCGTAAACTCTATGAGGCTTACGAAGCTCAAATGCTAACTTTATGGCTTTAGTGTATTCAGCATCTAACACTGCGTTTTCTAGCTCTTGACCTCTCAAGATTGCTTCTTCCTGTACAACGGAGATATTCAGGATTATGGTCGGTCTAAAGATCAAACACACATAACAGCTCCATGGAAACCAGACTATTAAAGCTAGTTGATAAGTAGTATTGACAGACCTCTTTCCGGAATTCGTCTTCTTTATCAGAAGCGGTTGAATCATGCCATAAATTAATAACTGCATCACCTCCACCAGTTGCAACCATTTCTGTCTTCTTTCCGACAGCTAAAGCCCATACCTGTAAAAGTTAAAATACAATATGTCTGAACAGAACAGCAAGAGGTCTCTGCGAGAGATGGCTATAAACATGTTCCATTAAAACTCTAGAAATCAACATTTCATTTCCTTTACAAGTACCAGTAAAGCAGAAGTTCATAACCCTATAACTAATAGCACCAAAGCAGACAAGATACGGATACATCAATAAAGCAAGTACTGTTTAGGGTACCTTGTCCTCGTGCTGGTCATATGTAGCTACGCATTCACCAGTGTTCACATTCCAAAGTTTCAATAAACCATCAGCACCTATAAGTGCACGGTTAGAATGTTAACACTAAAAAAGAGGAAGTAACTATGACATCAGGTTAGTGAAACTTACCACATGAGACAAATTGGGTTCCATCAGTTATGAATGAGGCCTTAAGTACACTTGAGGTATGACCTTCGAATGTTTTGAGGCATGAACCATCAGATATAGCCCATATTTTTACTGTTTTATCACCTGATGCCGTCATTACGCACTGATCAACAGGTGAGAACTCAACAGAAAAAACCCGCCTCTTATGTCCTTTAAGTGTAACAACATGCACTAAGTCTGGTAGTCTCCATATGCTAGCTGTCCGATCCTGCAAGACAGACAAAAATAAATACAGTCAGATAAGAACCTAGAGCATGTCTTCATGCATCTCCTTTCAATAGGAGAGAAAGATAAATATAAGTTCTCAGTTGACCTGTAAATGTTCAACTGAATGAGAAACCCACAAAATTAAATCGAAAAGATTTGTTCATCATATCTAATTACCTCAGAGCCAGTGCAAACCAAGCTATCATTACGAGCAACAACCACGGAATTGATGTCTTTATCATGGGCAGCGACAACACTTCTAGTTTTCAGAGTAACGGGCTCCTCTGAGTCCTCTGAGATACCATCAAGGTTCCACACCTTCAATGTACGATCACTAATCCAATAGAATGCAAAATAAGAGGTTAAAAAGATATATGAAGAGAAAGATGACAATGAATTTATAAGACAAACTTCGAAGGAGATAATAACAATAGACCATATATCTATAATGTTCACAATCAAGACAGGGTTCTACACCTTCTATAATGATGTATTTAGATACACAAAGTTGGAATCAGCCAGAGTATTACACTGACAAATGAATGTAACAGCGATCAAACTATCTCAACCATCTGTCGCTATACTATTGATCAGATAGTACATTTTCTTCTCCAACATAAGGTCTGACAGTAAACAGCCAGCATATTACAATCGAAAAATTGATCATTTCTTATACCCCCTAGTTAGGAGGCAGTGTAAAGAAAAGAGTAGAGTCCTAATCAAAACTTCATCATTGGTAGAAAACAATATATGCATAGTGCTAGAAGCATAATCTCTGGGAACTGCCAATAGAATTCTTGGCACTACCATGCTGCTTCACTTATATCAAAATAAAAAGTGTATGAACACGTACCCACTCCCGCTGACAAAGAAACTGAAGGACTTCTTCGCAAAAGCAACCGCTAAGATATCCCCATTATGACCTGTACCAACTCCAATGCAAGATTTGGTTGTTGCGTTCCACAGTCTCACCTGTAAAGTCACAAAACATAAGTTAACGAACTCTACAGATCACATAAGCTACAAACAACCCTGAAAAATCTGAGATGTCTTGAGCTTTGCCAGCTGCTCAATGAAAAAGGCTAAAAAGGAACATAGTTTATGAAAAATTACAAGGTAAATACATGGACTTACAGTTTTGTCTTTACTTCCAGTCACAACTAGAACATTCCCAGAACTAGATACGCAAGTGTCAAGGGACAGTACCACTTCTTTGTGGCCAGCTAACACGTAGGAACATGACATTGTTGCAACATCATAAACACGAACCTGCAGATGTATATGCAAATCTTAGTCCGCAAAAGTATCAAATCTTAGACTTGGTCATACTCACAAGATAATGATCAATTCTGCATTGATAATGACTGCGAAATGCTCAGTTACCTCCTCAAGATTTGTAGCTACTGCTAGAAACTGTTCGTCATCACCTAGGAACTTCATATCAGCAATTTCTTCATTATATCCAACAAGCCTCTTGCTTAGCACTAACTCTGTTTCTTCATCATCTTCCACAACGGAGTAGATAAAAAACTGCTGATCAGCAGTCACACAAAGCAGTCCACGATCAGAAGGCAGCATAACAGCAGCAATGAATCCTCTTTTAGCGTCCTCGTCATCCGAGCTGACGGTAATATCTGACGACTTTTGCTCGTAGACGCAAACTGAACTGCCAGAGTAAACAGCTAAAGGTTTCAATCAGTTTTCTTAAGCTAGGGCGGTTTATATAACCTCACACCAAACACTAATCAGCGCAACGATAACTAATAGATAGATAAAATGGCTCACCCTTCAGCCTTCCAGATTCGCACAACACCACGTTCCCCAAAAGTTATAAAATGTGTTTCTTGAGAAGCCGCTGTCTTCTTCTTGCTCTTCTGATCAAGAGACGCTACAAATGAAGCAAAAGGCGTCCCGGAAGAAACTGTCAGCACAGCCTCTAGAACCTCATATGTTGCAACTGTAGTCTTGCAGCTATAATCATGAAGGTCCCACAAGTTCACAACCTGTTATTAACCAATAAATTGACACCACTGATCACTTGAACATTGTGATAAAGGTAGTACTTAAAAGCTGCATACCATTTAACAAAACATCAGCAGAAAACAATCCTACTCCTGAAGTATGCAACTCAATTAAACTAGAGAGCGGTTAGAACTCACCTTATCTCTTCCAGCGCTGAGTAAAGTCCATCCATCATCTGATAGAGCAATCGAAGTCACAGCTGAAAAATGCTTCTCGAAAATGGCAAGACATTTCTTCTCAGTATTCTTTGCCATAAGATCCCAGACACGAACGGTTGTATCATCACTTCCCGAGAAAAGCTACACCACAACGTTAAAACACACAAATCTTGTCATCAAACAGAGAAGAAATACATCTTTTCAAGGATAACACATCTCTATACAGCAGAAATTCTAACTCCCAGAAGAATTTAACTCATATATAGAATTGGTACATACAATGTTTCTGTTAGCATCAGGATGGAACAAGATACTTGACACAACCCCTTTATGACCTTTGAAGTAATGAGTACAGAAACCACCATCAACATCCCAAACAAGAACTTTCCTATCAGCTCCAGCAGTAGCTAACAATCCTCCAGATGCGTGACAAGCCATTCCCATCACAGGTCCATCATGTCCCTACTCATCATTAACAACAAATTATCCAAAAACATCAAATTAGGAAATCGAATTTGCTAAATCACACTTAAATCTAAGAATCAAAGCTCCCTAGATTCAGGGCTAGTACAATATTTTTACCTTCCAAGAGCGAATGCATTTCAAGGTTTCCAAATCCCAAACTCGAATTTGTCTACTATGCCCAGCGGAGAAGAGAAGCTTATTGTCAGGACTAAGAGCCAAGGCAGTGAGTGCATCGGACTCGGCTTCAATGGTGGATTTCACCGATGAATCCGAAGAATCGACGATGTTGATGACGTCACCACAGGCGCAGGCGATGAATGAACCATCAGATGAAACGATGAAAGGACCGCCGCTATAGAACTGCTTTAGAGATCGAGAGCATCTGTAGTTCTTCTTTAACGAATGAGCAACCATGACGACGGCGAACTCTGTACCACTTTTTCCCCGGCCGGTGAAGAGAAACGTCGGAAGAGGTCGTTAGGGATTTGAAGGTAGCCGGAGAAAGAATTAGGGTTTAAGACACTTGCGTTTATATACCTTCTTTTTTCCACCTTTTGTCTGATTGCTAACCAATTCGGTTTGGATTAAATAAATCGACCGTGACGATGCTTTTTTAACCGGATAATGTATATTGGTAAAGAAAAAAGGGTTACATGATATTATGATTTTGATTAAATTGGCTTTTAGATGCTATTAGATTCTGCTTTAAAAAAATAAAAGCATATTAACAACTTCAAAAATCTAAAAGGATATATAAAATTTACTATTTTATAAAACTTTAGTGGAAATCTCTAACTAATACTTGTTGTTTTGATTGTTTTTTTTTTTTTAACATCTCGATTTTATTGATAGCTTTGAAATTTACACAGTACATGATAAAGCATGTTGTACACAATCCAAAATAGAATTATAAATACAACAAAAACATGAACTAATGTAACATCTATAACATTTAGTTGTCTCTTATGAATAAAGTAAACATCTGTAGAGAAATTACGCCAATGATTGGTATTATGGAGTAAATTTTCATTGCTATATCCGTTGCCATGTGATAGGAACTCCACAAGTAGCTTTGAATTACTATCAAAAATTATCCGATGATAACCTCGAGACCAAGCTGTTTGCATTGCATGAAGGAGACTACAACTTTCGGCTTCAAGAGCCGAGCTCGCTTTGGAAAACCTGTAGATGTCTTGTTAGTAAAGATATCACCGGAAGAAAACTCTACGGCTGAGAGATAAAACGGTTACTCATTGGACCTGACCACAATAAAATCAAAGAATGAGAACCAAACACGCTTGAATGTTTTGATTGTTTTTTTTAAAATTTAATTTATTAACCTATTGATATCATTTTAATCATGTAAAGACCTTGCAATAGCTAATCATATTTTTGTATAGTTGTTGGATACCAAGAGCTTATCATACCTTACCAACGAGCTTTTGTCTCGTGGTTAAGCAGTATTGTACTGGAAACCAATAGCTCAATCGTTAAATATTTCAGACAAAATTTACATGTTACTAGTTCGAGTAAAATTTGAAACGAAACTAATATCATACGATGTAGTTTCGGGTCTGGAATAATTAGGAATTTGAGCCCAAACCCTCCCGGTAATAAAAAAAAAAAAAAAAGTTGAAGTGTAACTTTTTTTCGAAATAAAACGCACTTTTTTGTTATTTAGATAACAAGCCCAAACTTATACACAAATATATTTTGAACTGATAAATCGAAGAATCTAACGAAACATATCCAAATTGAATCGAAATTCTTCTATGAAGAATATGTACTATCTTTTACAACAAATGTTCTTACTTCTTACTGTATGCTTCATTATTCGATAAGATATAGTAACAAACATGTTTTTCTCACAACTCGCGTTCAGCTTATGCGTTCGCGTTTTCCACGTGAACGCCTCGGAAGCCCATTAAACAGCATAATGGCCCACAACAAAAGGGGAAGCATCATTAACCGTCCATCCAAATGAAAAAGACCTAACACACGTCTCCCTTCGTACGCTTACACGTGTTGAATATTCCCCACTTGCATCCTCACACGTACCTATATTCCGTTCCACACGTGTACAACATTCCCCTTCCTCTCTCTATTTCATCTCATGAACGGCGACGCAAACAATCCTTTTTCGATTTACAGATTCTGTATCATCTCCTCCGATCCGATCTGAAATTCCGGCGAATCTTCGAAGCTTTCTCGAAGAGGTTTTGATTCCTGGGCATGAATTTTCCCCTAATTTCGAAGCATAAGAGCGAAAAATGTCGGAGAGGTACTTAGTCGGATACGCACTCGCAGCGAAGAAAGAGCAAAGTTTCATCCAACCTTCATTGATCGAGCACTCAAGGAAACGAGGCATTGATCTGGTCAAGCTCGATCCGACGAAATCGTTGTTGGAGCAAGGTAAGCTCGATTGCATCATCCACAAGCTTTACGATGTTTATTGGAAGGAGAATCTCCATGAATTTCGCAATAAATCTCCCGGTGTCCCTGTAATCGATCTCCCTGAAGCTATCGAGCGATTGCACAATAGGGTTTCGATGCTCGAGGTGATTACTCAATTGACGCTTCCTGTATCAGATGTTGGAAGATTCGGTGTTCCGAAGCAAGTCGTTGTTATGGATTCAGAGGTTTTGAGCGGAGGAGGAGCTTTAGGGGAGCTTGATTTTCCGGTGATCGCTAAGCCTTTGGACGCGGACGGGACTGCGAAATCGCACGAGATGTTTCTGATATATGACCAAGAAGGAATGAAGATATTGAAAGCTCCGATTGTGTTGCAGGAGTTTGTGAATCATGGTGGTGTGATTTTCAAGGTCTATGTGGTTGGTCATCATGTGAAATGCGTCAAGAGAAGATCTTTGAATAACATCTCTGAAGAGGAGCTCGCGAGAGGCGGTACTCGTCCGTTTTCGCAGGTATCGAATCTTACAGGTCAAGAAGACAAGAACAAAAAGTATGGAGAGGATATGAGCTTATTAGAGAAAGTGGAGATGCCTCCATTGAGTTTCTTGACTGATTTAGCAATGGCAATGAGGAGATCAATGGGTCTTAATCTCTTTAACTTCGACGTCATTAGGGATGCCAAAGATGCTAATAGGTACCTTATTATTGATATTAACTACTTTCCTGGATATGCTAAGATGCCTTCTTACGAGCCTGTGTTGACGGAGTTCTTCTGGGACATGGTCACAAAGAAGAATCATGTCTGAGGATACAAATCTGTGTGCCAAAGTTTGAATCTTTTGCTAGCAGGAACATTCTTGGCGAGAAGAGGATTTGTACCATTGCAATGTCTTGTGCAATTGGTATTGCAACTGCCATTGTAAGCATTGCAATTATGGCCTATGGTGACTCTTAGCTGCTCTGCTAATTTTCATTTGGATTCTTGAACTTGTGCTTTTTCGTTTCTTCATTATTTTCTTAGTTGTTTCTCTCTCGTTTTTTTACTTCCAAGTTTTGCAAAGGCTTTGTTCAAATGCATAACTGTTGCTACTCTTTTGGAAAGCATTGGATTTCTAAAGTCTTGGTCATTTGCTCTCTTCTTTACTGTTGGTAGGAGTGTGGAATGTGCTTTATCTGTCAAGCTTTTATGGCTCCTGTCTTCGTCACTCTGTCGAGAATGAGCTAGTTGATTGATGAAATGCTTTACATTTTTCGCCAATACGAAGTGTATCTTTACCATTCTCTTTGTATCGGCCTTTTGCTGGAGATGGCTTGCAAGATATCTCGAGTTACTTGTATCCGCGTCCTATGCTCTCTTGTTTCTCTGCATGCTTGTTGCAGAATTCATGCCAATTCTAAGGTACTTGTTTTGAGATCACCTTGAGTAACGTATTGTGTTTGCCTAAACCATAAACTTTCCACATGAATATGTAGGAATCTTTTCACTTGTTGATGCATTGTCACTTTTGGATTTTTAACATCATGAGAATATGTTTAGGTGGCTCATATAATTGTCATTAGATAAAATGAATCTGGATCATTTTCTCATATCTTTGTGTTTCTCATTTAAAGATTCTCTATGATTATGTAGTGACTATTGAGGTCTCTGGTACTAGACTGGTTTGATTTTGATAATCAAAGCTTATCCAGCATCTTATTCTCTGATTTGATGTTTGCATCGTATGCATATTCTCCCCACACGCATATATGTATGTGTATATATTCATATTGGGGTTGGCATTTATGCTTTAGCAACTTGGATGAAGCTGGTAAGATGATTCTGGATAAATATGATAATTCTTATTAAATCTCCATTTTAGAATAATGTAAAGCTGGTTTTATGTGTGGAGATAGATAAAGGTTATCTGAATGTTATTTGATTTGTTGTCCGATTTGGTGGGATTAGGCCAATAAGCAAGTGATATGAGTCATTCCGAAAGTTTATGGTGCTGTCGTTATGGCTGAAGTATATTCGCTATGTTATCTTTTTAGTAGCCATGGGCATTTGGGTCTTCGGGTCGGGGTTGGGTCGGTTCGGATCAAAACTTATTATATGGTTTCATATTCTCTCAAGTTTTATTGTACTCAAAACTGATTTTTAACTCGAAATGTGAAAAAATATCCAAACCAAAAACAACACACAACATTTGGGTTGAACCGAGCCCTGACATTAACTTAACTTAACTCACTAATTAACTTTCATTTCGGGTAGGTTCGGGTATACCATCGGGCATCGGGTAGGAAACAGAATCGATCATGTACCCAATTGGGGTAAAAGTAACATAACTGAACCCGATCCGAATTGGTTATTTCGGACCGGTTCCGTGTTTGGATCTTCGGTCCGGTTTCTATGGCCATGTAGTTTTGTATAATCGACGAACTGAGAACAAAGATCATAATCTAATCAGAGAAATTATGATTTATTTTTTATTTTTTTGGTCACAGAAATTATGATTAGTTCTTAAGATATATAGTCGGCAAAATCTACCTTTGGAAAAGCCCATGAGCTTTTTGGTTCCTGCATTGAAACTTCGAGAGCCTCACGCCCCACGGTTGTTAAAGCTTTTTCACTTTGGAGTAATATTTTATATATACTTGCTAAAGAAAAAGAAAAAAAAATCAGTATAGTCCTTCTCAATTTGACTTCTATGTACGGTAAACTACTTTGAGAAGGTAAATCAAAGACTTTTACTACGTTGCTTTGACATGGAAAGTCTTCGTTTTAACCAACTCTTTTTTATCTTTACCTAAAAGTACATGCGGAAGGTGAAATGGGTACGTATAACGTATTTTGACTGTTAACTTAATCTTATACTAATCCACTGCATTTGCAATTGTGTGTATATGTCAAATTAGTTGTTCTACGACTACATGTACCTCTACTCGAATTGATAACTATATATATGTTCTATAAAGTTAATTAACGCACCATATCTTGCTAACTATAATTGAATTACTATAAACTAGTTTAGGTTTCTAATTCTAAATAATATGCATGCCAAGGTATAACGTGCAAATCGTTGCGGTTTGGTCTTTATCCAAGATGTTAGGTTTGACTCATACACAAGAAGATAATATATACTGTCGTCAGGTAATTGTCTTATATAGATACGAATCATTTAACTTCATTTTTCATTGTGTGACGTGTATAAATACTTTTCCGGTGTTGCTTTGTGCATTTTGGAGAAACTCAACGTACTTAGCAATTTTTGTCCTTTAATAATTTTAAGCCTTTCAATTTCATTTGAAAATTATATCAAGGATTAAAATTCTTCATTGTTTCTTTTGTGTTTGCATTTTGATGTTATAATATTTACATTTAGGTTTGAGTATAGGAATTCACCACTACTCTCTCAGTCGTTTAGTGTTATGTTGTTGCTACCGTATATGAAAATTTATTCAAAAAAGGCTTTTAGTTTTGAAAACGAAAGAATATAATAATTTAATCCATGGGTTAATTTGGTTAATAACTAAACTAGATTAATAATTATCAGTCTAACAAAAAATGGGATATATGTGTGGTATGTAGAGCAATATTAGCCACAAGATCAAGAGGGGATTGATTACTTATTAGGTTTTTTCTTATGGTTATTGTTGCCATTTTCCCTTAATGCATTATGATCATTGAGTCGAAAAAGTATGCTTAAAAGAAATCAGTGTATGTTTACGAGGGATATTTCTCAAAGATATTCGTGCATAAATATTTACGTAATTGTGAATAAAATAAACGAAAAATGGTATCCAATCAGAGATTGTATCCTAAAGCCTAAGGTAATTAAGACGAGCCTTTAAGTGTTTGTTAGAGGAAGATCAACTGTAGCATTGCTGTCTCCTTCGGGTTAGTTGGAAACTTCCGCCATACGAATATATTACCGTTTGCTTTATTAATTTTTTTAATAGCTTAAGACTTTTTTTTTTGGTAATTGTTTTTGCAATTTGATTGCCATTTAATACTGTAATATTTTTGTTAGAGCTTCTTTCGATGTACTTCTCTTTTTGCAATATAAAATAAAAATATAAAGAAGTGTATAAAGAAGATTGAGGTAGAATCCGACTCCTTAATTATTATCATAACCATCTTATATGGCTCTAGCATCTCTGATTTTCATAGGATTCTAGCTGCCATAGCTAAAATTACCATTCGCTTTGATGATATCGATCTCCTTTAAACATATCCTTAGATTAGCATATATTGTAGTAAATCTAGATTCATTAGCTAAAAGTGCATTAAACTTGATGCTCCCTTTTAGTTGAATGAGAATATGTTGTCCAAAAATAAAATAAAATAAATAAAGATATAAATATGTAATATAATTATATTAGCAACTAAAAGGAGAGGTAATTTAGTAATCTAAGGTACCAAAACTTTGCTTTAGTAAAAACTGTATCACTAAAAGAAAGGTACAAAAATTGTAATGTACGCCTCTTTTATACGGTATTATAATATCGTTCGAGGAGTTCCAATAGAATAATAATTAACGAATTGAATGATAGTTTAACAGTGAGTGAATAATTGTATGTGGTTGATTCGACCATGATAAAATTGGTCTAAAAAATATAGCAATATACGTATGGACAATTGATTTATATACGCATGGACGATTGATTTGCGAACACGTACGTCCGAAATCGTAACTCTACATGATCTGTGAAACCTTTTTTTTGTTGTTGCAATCAATAGTCTTGTAGATTTCGATCTAGGTCATAATACATATTAAATCCACGTGGAAATATTTCATGGCCAATTAACGTCAACGTAGAAGCATCTAAAAGTAGGTATGGACACGGAGCGGATATCCGGAAAAAATGCAGTATTTGTGATTCGATTTGTTTTTAACGGATATCTCATTTTCCGATTTGCTTTGCTACGGAAAAATTTGGATATTCGGAATTACGGATATCCGGATTTTTTACAGATATTTGCGGATATTTGGATACTCACGGATCTTCGTTACAAACCAAAAAATTGAAACCAAAACACTATATTATTTATTTTAATGTGCTATTTAAATTAAATAATAAATAAATATAATAAATTATACTCAATATAATTACAGAAATATTTGTTTTTTATTTAAGAAAAATACGAAAACATATGTTTTCAATTAAAAACTAGTAACTACTTATTTTTACTATAAATATTTTTTTATCTAATGTATTTATAAAAGACGAAAAATGCAAATATGTAAATATATATGAAACTACGGATCGGAATGAATATTCAGATTTTTAAAATTAATATTTATTATTTGCTTCAGTTTAGACATATACTAGATTTTACTATTTGTTGTGCTTTGATTGGTAACGGATATCCGAATTTTTGGATTGAATCAAAACAAATATCGGATCGGAACAAATATAACATATAATTTGCCCACCCCTATCTAAAAGCGATTAAAATAGTGTTAAATAAGAATTAGTTTAGTTTAGTCGTTAGAAGAGTTAGGGTTTGCGCGGGGCCCAGGGTTTATGAGTTTGCGTGCCTTGATGTGCTTAAAACTAAATTTACACCAATAATCAACCACCATATCGAGACGCTTTTATTCTTTTCTTAGAAAATATAGAAACATGATCTTGCAATGTATGTAATGGGAAATGATACTATTTACAGTTTGTACTGATTTGTAGCATTTGTTTTTTTCCAAAAACAATAATCCAACATATTATCAATACCCGCCTTTTAAAAAACTAATGTTATGTCGATATAATATCACCTTAACCGATTAAACATCCGAGACATAAAATAGTAAAATAAATTTTGATTTTTTACTTGGTATTTTAATTAATATATATATATATATATGAATTTTAAAAAATTATAATTAAACCATTTGTTTATTGGAAACTTTCTTCTCAATATGGCTCTGGTTAGCTAGATTAATAGAATTGGGCATAATGGAATCACAGTTTTTTTTTTTTTTTTTTGCTATGTATGGAATCACATTTTCTTCACCTTTTTACTTTAATCTTTTAGATAACTTGAGATGTGTTATTGATTTTTTTCTCTCTTTCCAACTGTTATATTGGCCAGAACACGATATAACCAATAATGGAAAATTGACTTCAATATATATATATATATATAAATATAAATATATATATATATATATTTATATTTATTTTTGCTTATACGTATTATAGTTGAGATGTGGCATGGTGTGGATCATTTGTTGACCAGTGACCAGTAATACATACTGTTGAAGACACTGTTTTATGCAAAATGTTTTTACACACACACATATGTATACACAATCATTTAATGTCTGATATAAAAAATCGAAAACATTTGACGGTTCCACGTGGAAACCTAATATATAGGTTGGTACGAATAGGTTTCATGTATATTTTGAAAGGGGATGACAAACTTGCAAAAAAATCAAAAAGTTAAATAATTAATTAAACTATATATTTTGGATTAAAATTTTAAACACATATTATTTCCATTTTTGTACACATAACTATACTTCACGTACAGTACGAAAATTATATTTGTTTTAAGTAAGCACTATGCTTGAATATTTAAACGTTCAAATCGAAATAATTTTAGATCAACTCTTCATGTAAATTACATCACGATCATGTTAATTATTATGTTTGACGCATCAAGCTTTATATAATAAGATATATTTTTTTTTGTTAAAGGGTTTTCATTGATATTGAATTTAAAAAGGAATTACATAAAGGTCTTTTAATTAAATACCATGAATTACATGCTATATCTCCTAAGCCAATACCAAGGTATTTTTATCTTCAAGAAAACACGATAGTTTTAATTTATATAATCATGATATACTTAATTGATGTTCTTTAGTACACTTATATTTTAATTAAAAAGCTCTACAAACTGCCTTTTGTCAACATATGGATTAGTTGCAGCAACTTTTGTGTACCTACATTGCTTCACAAACTTGATCATCTTCTCTTCCTTTCTATTTCTTCTTCTTACAAATAATATGATAAGTTTCATCAAGGGCATTTTCGTCCTTCTCCATCGGGTCATTAAAGTCAAAAGCTAAACTAAGATCTTCTCCGTCCGACAAGATACAAGACACGAAACACAAAAACCCTATTTAAAGCGAAGATCACACACACACACTTTAGCCTCATTAACTAAAACCCTTAATCTGATTTCCTTCATCAAAAAATTTCTCTCTTGTGACCAAGTGAGCTTCATCAACAGGTTCGGCAAAACACACACACACACACAAACACATTTTTAGTAAACTTGTTTACAAATGTTTCTGTTCATACACGTTTAGAAAGTTCATACCTAATCATGCATATCTCTAATTACAGATAAAAAGTGTGTTTGCTTTATCCTAGTCTCTTAGTTTGATGCAATTCTATATGTTAATTTTTTTTTATAGTTCAAGGACACTTTCTAAGTAAATATATACTAATTATGGCATTTATGTTATAGAAGAATGGGTCGATCACCATGTTGTGATGAGAATGGGTTGAAGAAAGGGCCATGGACACAAGAGGAGGATGATAAATTAATCGATCACATTCAAAAAAGCGGCCATGGAAGCTGGAGAGCTCTTCCGAAGCAAGCTGGTTTAAACCGATGCGGAAAGAGTTGTAGATTGAGATGGACTAACTACTTGAGACCTGACATCAAGAGAGGAAATTTCACTCAAGAGGAAGAAGAAACAATCATCAACCTCCATTCCCTTCTTGGAAACAAGTAATTGAATCATTTTCTTACAGTTTATAAATCCTTAATTAGTATTAAAAATCATATGATAATTCTTCTAGTCAAATATTTAATTATATATTTTATAGTGATATATGTGGTCTAAAAGTATATGTGAAACGATCGAGAATGAAAGGTATAACGAAAATCAACAGTAGTATGATATATATATTGAAGATGGGTAAATTAGTATACAGATCGATTATGGATTAAATAATATCATTGAAACACCTACTACACTGTTTCTTCTCTTGGTGGATACGTATGTAGCCGTTTTTCAATCTTGAAAACTAATAATTAACTTGTTATTAGATATTTATGTTAAATTATCCACTAGGAGAATTATATCGATATATATATATATATAAATTATTTTAAAATTGTGTATATGTTTTTGAAAGGTGGTCGTCGATAGCGGGTAATCTTCCCGGAAGAACGGACAACGAAATAAAAAACTACTGGAACACACATTTGAGAAAGAAACTTCTCCAAATGGGGATTGATCCGGTGACCCATAGACCGAGAACCGACCATCTAAACGTTCTAGCCGCCCTCCCACAGCTTATGGCTGCCGCAAGTTTCAACAGCCTCTTAAACCTCAATCAAAATGTGCAATTGGATGCAACAACACTTGCCAAAGCCCAGCTGTTGCACAATATGATTCAAGTCCTTAGCACCAATAACAACAACAATCCCTCTTCTTCTTCATCAACCATTCAAACCAATAACAATCTGTTTGGCCAATCTTCTTACTTAGAGAACCAAAATCTTTTTGGTCAATCTCATGAAAACCTCTCTCAAATTCTTGAGAACAATCATGATGAGAATTTGATGGTAAAAACTCCTTTCGAGTCTTTTTCTTCACCGTTACAAATCGATGCTCAAGATGTTCATAACTCACTCCCTCTATTGGTTCCTGCCTCTCCTGAAGAATCTAAACAAACCCGAAAGATGAACATGAACAACGGCATCGGAAATTATCATCAGCATGATTCTTCAAACCCTTCATCATCAAACTCGGCCTTCACGCAAGATCATCATCAGCCATGGTGTGACACTGTTGATGATGAAGCAAGTGATTCTTATTGGAAAGAGATCATAGAGTAAGATTCCTCATTACTGTCCCACATACATTTATATATTTTGTATAAATTGCATTTCTTAGTTCAATTGAGGGTTCAACTAGTTTAATATTTTTAACTCTCCGTTTTGCAGGCAAACTTATTCCGAACCATGGCCATTTCCTGAATAGACAATTGAAGAACATAAATTAAAGAGAGTAAAATTTTCTAATTATATTATTTGCTGTCGATAAGAGTTAAATGCATATTTATTATTCACTCATCTTTACATATTTATATATATAGGTAAACATTGATCTTGTTCTTGTACAAAGTTAACCATTTGATGTATTGAATACAAGAGGTCTTGTTTGTATATTATTTCTATTTTGAAATACACACATTTAATTTCTTTTTCAAATATCATTTATAAAATAAACACAAATTAATTAAATCACAAACGATCATCATTTATAATAAGATAAAAAGATATAATGTAGAAGATGATACAAAGTAAAACTGAAATCGCAAACATAAATATTTTCTTCTATTCAAATTTATTTTAAACCAATCACGCTTTCTATCACAAGCAAATACGAACAAAAGTGTCAAACTTGTACGTAGTTTCTTGTATTATTAATTAATTGTATTATAGTCAGAATTTAGAAAGGAAACAAATTCTTGACTCTCGCAATCCGAATGAACAAATAAATATGATTACTTTTTCATAAGAATTATATATAACTTTTGTTTGTTTTACCAAATATAATTGAAGAATAAAGATTTAGTTGGGGATGGGTAAGAAGAAGTGAACTACAAAATGGACTCTCGAAAGTGACATAATCTAGTTTTCATTTTGACTTTAGTAGAAGACAAAAGTCTACTTGAATAAATCTGAAGAAGACTCTAGTTACATAACTTACGCTACATGCCTCGCGGGACAGAAAATCTTGGTACTATTTTTAATCTTGCGGCCGAAACTTAACGATGACTCTTGACATTTTTAATCTGGAATTTACATGGAATGAGGGAAGACAAAACAATTTTTTTGTTTTCTACAGAAAATACCTTAAATCAATAAAAAGAACACTAGTTTAACGTAGAGAGTTATTTTATCTTTAGTTTTTTTATTTAACCAAAAAGGTTTGTTGATGTAATAAGAAAAGATGTGTGTGTAACCATTAAGAGCCTGAATGGTGTAGCCGCAGCGATTGCGATTGCGGTTGCGGTTGCGGGAGTTTGCAGAAGCGGGCGGTTGCGGTTTCAAGCGTTTCTAAGCGATTTGAACGAATGGTGCAGCGGTTAAAAATTGATACGTTTGCGGGATATTTACGACTGGTTGACAGCGGGTGCAGTAGCGGTTCAATAATAAATTAACAATATAAACACATTAAATATATCAAAAATATATCAAAAATCATATTATTATAATAAATATAAAAATTATTAATTCAATAAATTTAAATACTAAAAAATCATGTATATGATACTTACGATGTTTATTATTATTATGATAATTCTAATTATTATTATTATTATTATTATTATTATTATTATTATTTTTGATTAAAGTTATGAATTTAATGGAGAAACTGTTTCTTTTGCAGATTAATGTTACATTTTAAAATTTTAGTTTGTTAGATTTATATATATTTGTGATTGTAATTTATTAAGAGATTTTTTGTGTGAAGATTTTATAAATATAAAATTATAATAGGTTACTATTAAAAATGTCAAACTATTTCTATATTTCATAATTATAATATTTAAATTTTGATTTTTTAAAATTTATTATATATTTCTGATTTTTAAGTATATTTTATTTTATTTTTTAATAAAAAATAAATTTATTCGCAAACCACCCGCAACCGCAAATGCCCGATGAAAGCAACTTTTGGTTTTGAGCGATTTGGAGCAGTACGGAGTGGTAGGAAGCGTTTTCCATGATTGTTGTCAAACGCTAAGAACCGCTACCACCCACAAACGCAACGTTTGCGGGTAGTAGCGGGTGTACCAATCAAACTCTAAGATGACATTCAGGATTCTGCGAAATAGGCGTTTGGCGATTTTTTTGTCCACCATTTAGGAGCTTTAAATGACTTCTGCATTTTTTTTGTCCGTTGGGTTAATTTGTATGTCTCCATCGTTCAGTAATTAAAAAAAATCCCCTTGTTGTCATCGTTTAACACGTTAAAACGCTTCACCTATATATGTCTCTTCCCTTCCTCACCTACCAAAAATGCTACCAAAAAACGCAAAAACCACCAAGAGCTACATCTAGGTATAGATAGATGATCATTGAAGACGATTTAGTACTGTAGAAGAATCATAAAGAGTATTTTGAATGCAATTTAAATCACCCCAACCAGAAATAAGGCATACTTCTTTTGAATCTTGAAATCATTTGGTTAAAAATCTTTTTAAAGTAGTTGGACGGAACAAAATTTTCCCATTTTAGAAAGAGAGAGTTAGATGTAGGAGTAATGAAATCCGAACTTTATTAAAGCCACTTATCAATTTTAAAAACTAAAATCCCTAAAGGCTACAAATTAATGTCCTTTGAAAACCTCACTTGAAAAGCCAATCTTCAAAGTCTTACGCTCACTAAAGTAACAGAATGAGGTATGAGTAAACAAATTACCTATATATAGTGAAGTGGTCACGTTTAATTTTTTTTTTTTTTTTTTTGTTAATTGTCTCTCATTTTTACTCACAAAATTCTACTATAAACCTTTCTAAATAGTTAATTGTAATAAGATTCACATTTTTAAAAATAGTGATGTTGATTTAATGATCTGAACATTACTAAAGCAAACTATCGATACTGAAATTTTTTTAAGGCTACAATATTGATTCAAAACCATATACCTGAAAACATAATCCCAACTACACGATGGCCTCTAAATTTTTCTAAACATTACTTTTCACCAATATCACAAAATGAAGCACGAGTAAACGAATTACCTAGTAAAGTGGTCATTCCCACCCATATGCTATCAACATCATGATCATTATATTTCATATATACTCCAAGACAAGTCTTAATCAACATACAACAAACACACAATACTCATAATGACAAGATAACACAATTAGCACAACAATGCATATAAGGATGAACGGATAGCTCGGCTCTATGAAAACTGTATATACCCAATCCCATATTATCGGATACACTGGCCTCGTAACAACCAAGATCTATCCTGATCCAACACATACTCGCCATCCTTGCAAGATAAATGATCATGTCTTGTGATATGCTCAAATTTTCCCTAGAGCAACTCTCTCAAATTAAGAGATCGTGTAATACTTAGGGGTCAAATTCCACAGAGAATCAAATTAACACAATAGATTTTAATGTTCAGATTAATCTAAGTGATAAAGATGATAAGTAAAACAGGTGCAAAAAAAAAAAATGATGATGATGATTGATTTAACTTTAATTCAATAAGAGACAAACGCTAGGTCCTAGAAGATTCGCAGGAATGATTCCAAACTGAAGGATAAACGTACTATCGGGATATTTATGAAGTGCAATTCTAGAACTCAAACTAATGTAAAATAAATCAACTGTCGTTGCAAATATTATCTATGTTTAAACCCTAGAAGACCAACTATCGTTACGAAATCAGATTAATTTAAACAAGCATTTAAAACAGGTTTGATTTTGTTCACAAAGGTCCAAAGCCAACTGTCGTTGCGAATCAGATCTTTGCTCACTTATGATTCAATTCCAGTTATTAAATAATACTGTCGTATCTATTAAACAACCTAAAATATCTATCCTAAGGTGATCAATCTTAAATCAGAGTTAATGCAATCAAGGTGAAGAATCCTATATGATGCAATCCCAATAGTAAATAAATCCTAACAGCTTTTCATCATCCTTTAAAAACCCTAAAACCTATCTAATAGATTGCTCAGACATGATGAAAGATGCAAACATGATTTCTGAATAAATACTATTTTAAAAGAAAGAGAATGATACAAAGATCGAAACCGATTGGAGACGAGGAACAGATCTCTGAAGTATCTCTTGCTAAAATCTCTGAATAAAAATAAAGCTTAGCCTTAAACAATGGCTTAGAATAAGTATATATAAGGTACAAAAACGATCTGGGGCAGAACTGCAAACATCTGGAACTTCTGGGGCAGAAATTGGAAATCTTCTCAATTAGTGTTCTGGTCTGAAACTTGGTCGTGTCGAGCGACATAATAAGTGCGTCGGTCGACAGGCATATTTTCTTCACGTCGATCGATTTGCAAGCTGTGTCGCTCGACGTGTTTGCTGATTTTCAACTCCGAACTTGTGTCTTTGACTGCTGTTTCCACAATGCTCCAAAATACTCCAGTAAACACCAGTAATGCTCCGAATGTCCAAGTACCTAATAAGAAAACCAAAGACTCGAAAAACACCAGAAAGACTCTAGAAAACATACTTATATCATGGCTTAAAAACCGTAAAAACCATGATATATCAACTCCCCCAGACTTAGCTTTTTGCTTGTCCCTAAGCAAAACAGTTGTGCTCACCCCTTTAGGAACCACATACCGCATAGTCAATATCTGATAATACTTCGATGTGTCCCTAGAAGCTTAGCAGTCCTCCAGATTGATTCCAAACCTCTTAGAGAAACTCAGACTCTTCAGCTGCAAATCCCTTTAGTCATTTAGGTGCGGTCTCATCGAGGGAATATCGATCGCTGAACCTTTTAGATTCTTTCACTTCCTTGAACACTTTCCTGCGTTTCACCCTCTCTCTTCCCTCTGAAACTGTATCCAATTAAGGATATCATAGACATGCATTGCCCATTTTTGAACTTTTTGATTCAGGATTTTTCTGATTTCGGACTTGCACTTTTCTGTAGACTTTTTTTTTATTAGATCCTTGGCATCTCTATGACTCACTAGATCAGCTCTCACTACTAGTGTTCTTGTGGAGACAGGGTCATGAGGCTTTTTTCTTTTTGATATAGGACAGTTGTATTCGTCATTTGGGAAAAAGTTTCAAGAGTGGTCCGTCCTCGCTTTCAAGTGTTTGGAAGCTGAATCAAGACTTGCGATTACCAATGCCCAAGACGAGAAATTAGAGTTCATTAGGGGCGGGGTCTGCAACATCATTTTTGGCATTCTCCAGAAGTCTAAACTCGCTTCATTAAACCGATCCACAAACAGTTACCCACCTAGTAAAACCAATCAATCTTCCATTGGAAATGGTCCTTGAGTGCTGTTCAAAGCAAGTTTCAGGGAAGTTTTTGACCCGAAATAAAAACAAAAATAGGACTGACTCAATAAAACTCAAAATAGAAAACAAATATTAGCAACCACCTCCCCCAGACTTAAACAACACTGTCCCCAATGTGACTAAATTTTGGGTAGGTAAAAATAAAAATAGATATGAAACGAACCATGTTGAAACCGAATTGAAATTGTTACCAGATGGTCGTGTCGAGCGACACGACCCTGTGAATCGATCGACACAAACATTCCAAACGTGTCAAGCGACACGAATCTTACGTCGCTCGACACAAAGGTCAGACGAACGCAATGTGGGAAATCTAAGTGCTCGTCTAATTATTAAGTTAGCATTCTCTCTCGTCACTGTTAGATCATTCAAAGAAACATGTCAAATGCAACCACATAAATAGAATTCCATAAAGTTCAAACAACGATTCTAAAAATAAAGAAACAACTGACTCAAATCAAAACAAAAACTGACTCAAAAAGAAAAAAAATAAAAAGAAAAGAAAAAGAAATGAAAAACTGGGTAATCATGAAGAACTAAGGTGTCTCCTCATCATCAGAAACAAGTGCAGGAGGAGGAGATGATCGAGGATGAAAACATCCACAAGCAGCAGTCCTCACTAAGGCATCCCAAATCCTCTTAAGCATAGTAGTATGAAATCGAAGAACAGCTGCTGTATCCGCTGAGTCCTCTGGCTCTATGGGAAACTCAAGTGGTGGATCCCGAGATGTGGAAGCAGAAGTACTCGCACGAGAAGTGGGACCACCAGCAGTCTTACGTCCTCTAAACGCAGAGATAGTCCTCTCATCAGGCAAGAAACTCAACAGGGCCCTATCACTCCCAATATCCATCAGAGCGCTAATGGGTAGCTGAACCAGAACTGACTCTACAGGAGCAGGGCGATAAATCCAGGTCGTAGGCATCTTGAGCCAGGTAGCTCTCTGTAGGGACTCCAGGTCAAGCAGCTGGAGAGTCAGGTCCTCTGTATGCGGAGTAGTATCAATCTTAAGGAAACAAAAGATAGGAGTGAGAATGCTACCTATAGTGACAGGCTTGGAACTCCCTTTCTTGAAAGGGATAGTCTTCAAAGAAAGCAAATGATGAGCAAATACAACGCCCATGTGCACATCCGAATCCAAGGCATTCTGAGAAGCAGCATGAAGGTAGGACTGAAGAGCATAATAGAGAATAATAAGCTCATACTCCCTAACCTTATTCGCCTCAACCTGATATAAAATCGAAGAACCGACCAGGCGAACCAAGTAACGCAAAACCGGATGACAAATATCCGTAAGAGTGGAGTTAGGCGTATAGACTACTGTACCAAACAATGTCCAAAAATCCCTCTTTCCTGCAAACCCATTTGGCAGAAAACTAGAGCTCCCCTTGTGCAAACCATAGATGTCTGCCAGATCATCAAAAGAAACAGCATATCGGACACATCTAATCATGAATGAAATGTCCCCTAACTGAGGAGGATAACCAGTGTGCTCATTGTAATCAATGCTCATTGTGGACAACAGTTGGCGCACCAAGTCTGGGTAGAGCGGATAGTACTTCGTAGCTATGGTTCCTAGACCCGCATTCTTCAGCAATTTAAGGACCTCATCCTTAATTCCCAAAGTCCTCAATGCGTGTTCGTTAGCAAAGCGGGTTGGCTCTAAGGGTACTCCCAACCAACCATTATAGAAAAGACTATCAAACACGTCCCAATCATTCGCAAAGTCTCTCTTCTATGAAACTCCACTAAGTGCTACTTGCTGTAGCGACTCTTCCCAAGGACTATCAAACGGGATATCTTGATCATCATTACGAGGCCATGAAGGTCTACATTGAAGCGGTTGACCGCTCGGAGTCTTGTGCTCAGCTCTACTATCCTCTGGTTCAGCGTCAACTGGTGTAGGGCCACTAGGAATAGATGGACGATATTTCTTCTTTGGAGCCATCTGCAAAACAGCCCAAAAATCCAAAGAAAAATACACAAATTCAAAAGTAGTCATAGGAAGTTTACCGAAAATTCAAAATTTCGAAATTGTGGAATGCATGTCCAAAATATAATCTCAAATCATCCACATTACTTGTAACAACATCAATCCAAAACCAATTTCACCCTAAAACGTTCTAAATCTGAAATTGTCAAGTTTTCCCAAATCAACAAATTTTCAAAAACTTGCATAATTACTAAAATTATAAGTATGGGCAAACCGAATTTACTTTAAAATAACATAAATAAGTTGGATTTATGCAAATAAACAAGTGAAACAAGTCAAATTTGGAGAATATCAAACTTTGTCCGAAACGAAAAATAAAAAATCAAGAGCACATACCTCGTAGATCGGACAAACGGATGAGATACTCAGAAAGAGGATGAAAATCTAATGAATTTAGAGCCAAAAATCTCCCAAAACCGAGAAGAATTGAGAGAAATAGGAGATTTTGAAGAGAGTATTCGAGTTACGGGTTTTGATAAAGAATGAAGAACACGACTAGACTCGGGAAATTTAAAGACTTACCTGGGCCATATCATCGCGTCGATCGACATGATAAGTCGGTCGATCGAGACATTGTTTTATATCGTGTCGATCAACACGGGATTCTCTGTCAATCGATGCGACCATTTTGTTCATCCGATTTTTCGATTTCCTGAAAACCAAAAACAACACCGAAACCAAACGTAAAATTGAAAAATAAAACCAAAAACATAAAATAAAAACAAATATTTACACTCACAAGTGGGTTGCCTCCCACTAAGCGTTCTTTTTGATTCACTAGCTTGACTGTATCTGAACTCAGGCTTCGGGTGCATCATCCAGAGGAATGATGTTTCCTTCTGGAATCTTGGCTTGTGCCCAATGATGCTTCACCTGTTGACCATTTACAGTATATTCTTGACCATCTGAACCCACTAGCACAATCGCTCCATGTGACTTTTCCTCTATGACAGTGAAAGGCCCATACCAGCGTGAACAGAGTTTTCCAGGAAACAAGTGCAAGCGCAAGTTATAGAGCAAGACTTGGTCATTCGGTTCGAAATTCCTAGAGACGATCTTCTTATCGTGATATGCCTTAGTACGCTCCTTGTATAACTTGGAGTTGTCATAGGCATGAATTCGAATCTCATCCAGTTCATTCAGGTGAATTAGACGCCTTTCTGCAGCACTCTTAATGTCATAATTCACTCGCTTTACCGCCTAAGCTGTTGCGTGTTCAAGTTCCACTGGAAGATGGCATGCTTTCCCATAAAGCAGATGAAACGGCATAGTTCCCAGAGGTGTTTTAAATGCAGTCCTGTAAGCCCAAAGTGCATTATCCAGCTTAGCAGACCAGTAGCGCTAGTAGTACCCACTGTCTTCTCCAGAATCTCCTTGATCTATCAGTTCGAAACTTCAACTTTTCCACTAGTCCGGGGATGATATGGAGATGTTACTCTATTCTAAACACCGTACTTGCTTAGGAGATTAGCAAATATCTTGTTGATAAAGTGTGGGCCACCATCACTTATAACCATCTGAGGTACTCCGAATCCAGGGAAGATGATGGTCTTAAACAACTTAAGAACCACAGCTGAATCGTTCTTCGGACTAGCAATTGCTTCAACCCATTTGGAGACGTAATCCACAGCTACAAGAATGTATTTGTTTCCATAAGAAGACGGGAAAGGGCCCATGAAATCGATGCCCCAACAGTCAAAGACTTCAACCTCTAGGATGAAATTCTGTGGCATCTCGTTTCGCTTGCTGATCTTCCCTTTCCTCTGACAAGCGTCGCACTTGGAGACAAAAACATGAGCATCTTTGAACACAAGTATAATACTGCTTGAAGAACTTTAGCAACCGTCTTGAAAGTAGCAAAATGCCCAGCATACTCTGAACCGTGGCAGTGAAACAACACATTTTGAACCTCTGAACCAGCAATGTATCTCCTGTACATTCCATTTAAACAATGCGTATAGAGATAAGGCTCATCCCAGTAATACCTTCTAAGCTCTCTAAAAAACCTCTTCGTTTCGTATCCTTTAAGATTATCGGGTTCATCTTCTGCAGCAAGGTAGTTGGCAATGTCAGTGTACCAAGGACGATCCACTTCAGTGACGGCATAAGCAAATTCTTTGAGAATCTCATTCACAAAATACGGATGTGGAACTGCTCTGAAATCATCGTGTCGAGCGACACGTCTTTCTACGTCGATCGACACGTTGAAATCTGGAAACTGGGATTTTGAAAACTTTGTTCGCGCTGAGCGACATAGACATCCGTCGCTCGACACGTGCTCCAGATTTCTTTGCTCGATCAAATTTATCGTTTCTTCCGGCAAGAAATCGTCAATTGGGACCTTGTCTTCAATCCTAATCCGTGAGAGATGATATGCAACACCATTTTAAATGCCCTTATTGTCCTTGACTTCAATGTCAAACTCTTGAAGAAGCAAAATCCATCTTAACAATCTTGGCTTTGCATCCTTCTTTTGCATTAGGTACTTAAGTGTCGAGTGATCCGTGTGAACTATCACCTTAGCACCAATGAGGTAGGGACGAAATTTCTCAAAGGCAAATACCACAGCTAATAGTTCCATCTCCGTAGTAGCGTAATTCCTTTGCGCGTCATCAAGCGTTCGACTTGTATAATAGATAGTGTAAAGCTTCTTATCCTTCTTCTGTCCCAAAACAGCCCCTACTGCATAATCGCTAGCATCACACATTACTTCAAATGGCAAATCCCAGTCCGGAGGTTGCACAATGGGAGCACTCACTAGAGCTTTCTTGATTTGCTCAAAAGCTGATAAGCATTCTGCAGAAAACTTAAATTTTATGTCTTTGCAGAGGAGAGCAGTCAATGGCCTTGCGATCTTACTGAAATCCTTAATGAATCTCCTGTAGAAACCAACGTGTCCTAGGAAACTTCTCACAGACTTCACATCCTTCGGCGGTTGAAGACTAGTCATCACTTCTATCTTAGCGCGATCAACCTCTATACGAGCTTCTGAAACCCTGTGACCAAGTACTATGCTATCTTTAACCATAAAGTGACATTTTTCCCAATTAAGCACCAAGTGTTTCTCCTCGCATCTCGCTAGAATCTTAACCATATTATCCAAGCAGTCCTTGAAAGAAGACCCGTAGACAGAAAAATCATCTTTGAAGACCTCCATGTAATCCTCAATCATGTCTGTAAAGATAGACATCATACATCGCTGGAAGGTAGCAGGAGCATTACACAGTCCAAAATGCATTATGCGGTATGCAAAAGTACCATCGGGACAGTTGAATGTAGTCTTCTCCTGGTCGTCTGGATGAATGGGAATATGAAAGAAACCGGAGTATCCATCGAGGAAGCAGTAGTAAGGGTGGTTAGCCAACCTCTTAAGCATCTGATCAATGAATGGCAAGGGAAAATGATCCTTCCTTGTCGCTGCGTTCAACTTCCTGTAATCAATGCATATCCGATGTCCTGTCACAGTCCTTTTCGGAATGAGCTCGTTCTATCGTTCTTGACTACTGTGACTCCTCCCTATTTTGGAACTACATGAACTGGACTAATCCACGCGCTATCATCAATAGGATAGATGATCCCAGCTTCTAGCAATTTCATGATCTCTTTCTTTACCACTTCTGCTAAATTCGGATTTAGCCTTCTCTGATGCTCAATTGAAGACTTGAACTCATCTTCAAGATTGATCTTGTGCATACAGAAGTCTGGCAAGATACCTGAAATATCATCAAGAGAGTAGCCAAGAGCTTTGCGTAATTTGCACAGCTTGCATAGTAATAACGCGAGTTCCGCGTTATTCAATAAAACACTAACGATGACAGGATAAGTAGAGTTATAGCCAAGAAACGCGTACCTCAGCCCTGCAGGAAGTGGTTTTAACTCGATTTTTGGAGCGTTTTCCTCGCTCTAATCGTCACGCTTCACAGCTTCCTTAGGAACTCGAACCAAATCCTTGGGAGCATCCACATTCATCATTGTCTCACTTGCATCAAGCATTGTCGTATAAGCCTTAGAAGTCTCATCTAGATTCTTAAAACTCATCTGTTGGAGGTAATATTCAGTGAGATCATCAATGGTATCCACATAGAAAGTTTGATCGTCTATTGTAGGCTTCCTCATCAGCTTGTCCATGTCGAATTACATCTCAAGATCTCCCACATTCATACAAATTCGGCCTCTTTTAACATCAATCATAGCACCAGCTGTAGCTAAGAAAGGTCTACCCAAGATAAGAGGGTCCTTGGGTTGTACTTCGTACTCTAAAACGACAAAGTCTACAGGAATCAGCCACTCTCCAACCTTAATCATCATGTCCTCCAGAACACCCTCTGGAATCCTTACCGTTCTATCTGCTAGGATAAGAGAGATCCTAGTAGGTTGAAAGTTTGTCATCCCAATACTGATTACAACTGATAGTGGCATCAAGTTGATGCTAGAACCCAAATCACATAAAGACCGTGGAAACCTCTTCTGAAAAATCAAGCAATCAAGCGCAAAACTTCCTGGATCTTCAAGCTTTTCTGGAATACGTTTCTGAATGATAACACTGACTTGCTCACTGATCATAGCACATCCTTCCTCATGAGTCAAACTGTAATGACTCGTTCACTGCCTAAGGCTGGCCGGAGCGGCCACAATTTTTCTAAGTTGCGGCCTAGGAGAATTTTAACTTGGAAAAGTTAAAGAAAATATTTAAAAAGGTTTTGGTTAGAGAAAATTCAAGTTCGATCGAGGAAAAATGAGTTTGGTCGAGAAAAATAATTATGGGACAGTTGAGCGTGTACCGCGGATTGAGAAACGCCTGAGAAAACATCGAGCCGCGATCGAGAGAAACGTGTGGCTACCGTTGAGCCACGTTGGGGGTAGTTGGCGTGTGTGGCTCACAACGCACCACATCATCGGGTAGGTAGAGTGAGTGGTTGTCATTGCGCCACAACGCCGAGTGATGTGGCGAAATCCTGATGATGAGATGTGGCCATCCGAGCACCGTCCACCGTACCTACCACTACCTACCACCAATCCTATAAATATCCCTTAACCAAAAATCTTGTTCCACCCCTTAGAGAATTTTCTTGTTCCACCCCTTTTACCAAAAATCCATCCACTAAAAATTTGTTCCAATCTAGAAAATCCTAGAATTTTATCAAAAAAATTTAGGATCCAACACGGAAACATTGGATCATTTCCGAGAAAATTCCCAAAGATCCGAAGGAGTATTTTCCAAGTCTTGATCCGATCTAGTCCGAATCTAAGGATCCGCGAGTAGGAAGTCTAGGCAAAATCGCATACATTACCTAAGGCAAAGGTGAGTCTTGGTTTCGCTTGTTCGTGTGTTAGATGAGTGGAACACATGTGATTGTTTATTAGTATATTTAAAGTAATAGAGGTTCGTATAATCGGACCGTTAGAATTGTTAAGTGTGAATAATGAACCTAAGTGAGTGGTTAAGAATGATTGAGGTTCTTAACTTGCGAGAACGTAAGGAAAGAACCTAAGTGAAATGGTTTACAAGTTATACGCATGCATGGTAGAATCATAAATCAAACTTGTTATGTGCGCGGTTGGTCATTCCCCGGATCCGTGACTTAGCCGAGGAGGGTTAAGGTCACGAAGACACGGAGAGACGGGATTGCAGCCTAGGGCTGTGTACTGCATGACGGTGCAGAATTTCCAATGTGGTAGCGTAAAGGTACGGCCACAGGAAATTGTTAAAGGATCCTAAGTCCTTAGCCTTTGTGGTTTTGGACTGAAAGATGCCTTGGTTACATGTGATGGGAATTGACGACGCGTAAGGCCTTATGGAACTGGAAGTGATAATGCATAGCATATTTTTGATCATGTTTAATTATGCATGCATTTGAGTGTTGCTTGTTGATTTTTATTTTGGGTTTTAAGTTGGGAATATATATTTGTCTGTTAGGGGAGCCTAGACTCACTGGGCAACTAGTGCTCAACACTCCATTTTGTTTTGCAGGTAACCTTTAGCGGGTAGACCTTTGGGAGCAACATTAGGAAGATCAGTGGTAGATTTCATTGCTTTTGCAAATAAATACTATTTATTATGTACTTAAATGTTTTGGAATATCAGACTCGCGAGCATACAGTTTTTGTAATAGTTTTAAAACCTAAGTATATATATATAGAGGAATGGTTTTAAATATTTCAGGTTTCGTATGATACTTAGTCCTGTCCGGACGATCCAACTATCGTTCCAGACTCGGGTTGAAAAGCCTTGAAGTCTTGATCGATAGGAACCGTGTGCTAGGACGATTGTTCTAAGATTCTAAAATGAGTTTTTAAGACCTTAGGACAGACAACCGAGTATACGAACATAGCGTCTCCGACCTGTATTCGGTTCTAAGGGTGGTCGATCATGTTCTTGTTTGATTGTTGGGCGACTGATCGGGTTGACTTTGACCAAGATCGGGTCGGGGGTGTTACACAAACTCCTAGTGACCATTTTCTTCACATATCGCTTGATAACCGGAGCGGTCCTTATCGCATCTATCAAAGGCATCTTAATAACTAGCTTATCCATCATAGCCTTGCATCTAGCCTCATCCAGCTCCTGTTTCAACTTCTTCTGCTTCCTAGGATAAGAGAGCTTGGGTTTGTAAGCAGCTACACCCGGAGATAATGACGAATTTGTGACTTTTGGATCAGACAGGGGATCGTGTAGAGCGATACGTATATCTTTGTCGATCGACACGTTAGTTTTTGAGCTGTCGATCGATCTCTGATTATCTGTCAATCGATCTGATGTTTTTGGTCGTGTCAAGCGACACACGTCCTCGTGTCTCTCGACAGAGTCATCTGACTTGGGAATTTCTTCTTCAACGCCTTCGATTGGCTTGTCCACTGGATCCTCATCAATTTCCTTATTCTGAACTGGTTCCAGCTTGCTCCTGGTCTGAGTTACAATGGCCATAGCACCTCTTGTGTTGCCATTCTTTGGATTCATATCCATTCGGGATGGGAGAAATCCTTTTTGTCTCTTCATAGACTATGTAGTCTGAGAAACTTGAGTATCAAGCTTCTTCACGTGCGTGTTAAGGGCTTCAATCTTCCCGTTCAGGTCAGTATAGAGCGAATCAAACTTCCCATTGAAGTTCACGGTCATCTTTTGCTGCCCCTCTAGAAGAGGCTCCATCATGGACTCCAAATTACTAGTCACAGATGGAGGAGGGGGAGACTGATAAGTAGACGCTCCGTAATTCCTCGTGTAGTTGTTCCCTTGAGACGGCTTTTGATAGTCGATCTTCTGATACTCAACCTTCTGATACTGCGGCTTGGGAGTGTAAGTAGGCAAACTTGGAGCTCCAGTGAAAGAACTCTTTTGATAGTTGCTATTGTAACCTCTGTTCCCTTGCTGATTACCGTACCTCTGAAAACCAGTCCCGTTGACGTAAGCCATTTCTTCATCCTCAGTGCGCGCCTCTGGCTCAAATGTCTCAATCTCTTTAGCGAACTGAATTGATTTCTTCCCAGCTAGAAGATCGTGCATATTGTCCAGTTTCTTAGTAACCTCCGCGAGCTGATTTCTGTTGATGTTCTGACCAAGTTGACTTCTCTCGTAGTCGATGGTCTTGGTGCTGTTACTAGTAGCCAAGTTCTCTATGAGACGGGGAGCAGCTTCTGGGGAATTTGTGTTAAAATTCCCGTTGCTTATAGCATCTAGAGTAACCGAGTACTGCATAGCTATCCCCCTGAAGAAGATGCTTAGAAGCTGATCCTCACTGAAACCATGATGTGGACAATCTATCTGGTAGCTCTTGAATCTGTTCCACGCAGCTTTAAATGCCTCGAAATCACCTTGCTTGAATGTAGCAATCTTAGATCATATTTCTTAACCCTGGCATCGTCAAAGAAGTGAACAAGGAAGGCATTCCTAGTATCCTCCCAGGTAGTAAGTGAACCAGGCGGCAGCATCCTAAGCCAGTTCTTAGCTTCCCCTTGGAGAGAGTAGGGGAAGAGCTTGCAGTACAACTAGTCCATGGAAACTCCATTAGCCTTAATGCTGGATACGATATCCTCAAAGCTCTCTAGATGATTCATTGGGTGCTCATGAGGTAGTCCACATAAAGGGTTCCGAGACATAAAAACGAAGTAGGTGGGCTTCAACTCGAATTGATTTCGCTGGAAAGGAGGCGGGCAGATCGCAGAATGGTTAGCATATTACTGCTCTGGCCTGTTATAGTCCGCAAGCGTACGTCTTTGAGCGGCATTCACGTTTATCAGCCCAGCAGGCTGATTCTGCGCCCCCTCTCGAGCGACAACCTCTTCGTGTCGCTCGACAGGTTGATTTTCTTGCTGTCGAGTGATAAAAGCATTAAGTCGCTCGACACGACGTGCTTCAATGCGTCGAGCGATTTCTTCCTCGTGTCGCTCGACACGTTCTTGCTCCTCACGAGCCAAACGATCTAGCTCCTCTTGCCAAGCATTTTCGGCGTCATGTTGCTCGATAGGCTCCTCGACAACATTTCCTTCTGCGTCGAGCCTCTGACCATCCTCATTGTACTGATTTCCTTCCCTATCGAAGAAACTACCGTCTCTTTGAAACACGAACTTATGCGCAACCATCTTCTTAGCTTCGTTTGTTGCTTTTATGTTGGTACGCTCCAGAAGTGCTAAAGAGTCAAGATCGAATTCAACTAGCTCCTTGTTTTTCTTGCTTCGTGTGTTGTGATTAGGCATAAACCTGAAACGCAAAACAAAAGAAAACGAAAGAAACTAGTTAGTAATTAATAGTAAAAGAAAACTTAGACAAATTCCTAATACTAAAAATCTAACGGTTTATTGATCCTCTGCAACGGCGCCAAAATTTGATATGCTCAAATTTTCCCTAGAGCAACTCTTTCAAATTAAGAGATCGTGTAATACTTAGGGGTCGAATTCCACAGAGAATCAAATTAACACAATAGATTTCAATGTTCAGATTAAGCTAAGTGATAAAGATGATAAGTAAAACAGGTGCAAAAAACAGTAAATGATGATGATTGATTTAACTTTAATTCAATAAGAGACAAACGCTAGGTCCTAGGAAATTTGCAGGAATGATTCCAAACTGAAGGATAAACGTACTATCGGGATATTTATGAAGTGCAATTCTAGAACTCAAACTAATGTAAAATAAATCAACTGTCGTTGCAAATATTATCTATGTTTAAACCCTAGAAGACCAACTATCGTTACGAAATCATATTAATTTAAACAAGCATTTAAAACAGGTTTGATTTTGTTCACAAAGATCTAAAGCCAACTGTCGTTGCGCTCTGACAAACGCAACGTTTGCGGGTAGTAGCGGGTGTACCAATCAAACTCTAAGATGACATTCAGGATTCTGCGAAATAGGCGTTTGGCGATTTTTTTGTCCACCATTTAGGAGCTTTAAATGACTTCTGCATTTTTTTTGTCCGTTGGGTTAATTTGTATGTCTCCATCGTTCAGTAATTAAAAAAAATCCCCTTGTTGTCATCGTTTAACACGTTAAAACGCTTCACCTATATATGTCTCTTCCCTTCCTCACCTACCAAAAATGCTACCAAAAAACGCAAAAACCACCAAGAGCTACATCTAGGTATAGATAGATGATCATTGAAGACGATTTAGTACTGTAGAAGAATCATAAAGAGTATTTTGAATGCAATTTAAATCACCCCAACCAGAAATAAGGCATACTTCTTTTGAATCTTGAAATCATTTGGTTAAAAATCTTTTTAAAGTAGTTGGACGGAACAAAATTTTCCCATTTTAGAAAGAGAGAGTTAGATGTAGGAGTAATGAAATCCGAACTTTATTAAAGCCACTTATCAATTTTAAAAACTAAAATCCCTAAAGGCTACAAATTAATGTCCTTTGAAAACCTCACTTGAAAAGCCAATCTTCAAAGTCTTACGCTCACTAAAGTAACAGAATGAGGTATGAGTAAACAAATTACCTATATATAGTGAAGTGGTCACGTTTAATTTTTTTTTTTTTTTTTTTGTTAATTGTCTCTCATTTTTACTCACAAAATTCTACTATAAACCTTTCTAAATAGTTAATTGTAATAAGATTCACATTTTTAAAAATAGTGATGTTGATTTAATGATCTGAACATTACTAAAGCAAACTATCGATACTGAAATTTTTTTAAGGCTACAATATTGATTCAAAACCATATACCTGAAAACATAATCCCAACTACACGATGGCCTCTAAATTTTTCTAAACATTACTTTTCACCAATATCACAAAATGAAGCACGAGTAAACGAATTACCTAGTAAAGTGGTCATTCCCACCCATATGCTATCAACATCATGATCATTATATTTCATATATACTCCAAGACAAGTCTTAATCAACATACAACAAACACACAATACTCATAATGACAAGATAACACAATTAGCACAACAATGCATATAAGGATGAACGGATAGCTCGGCTCTATGAAAACTGTATATACCTAATCCCATATTATCGGATACACTGGCCTCGTAACAACCAAGATCTATCCTGATCCAACACATACTCGCCATCCTTGCAAGATAAATGATCATGTCTTGTGATATGCTCAAATTTTCCCTAGAGCAACTCTCTCAAATTAAGAGATCGTGTAATACTTAGGGGTCAAATTCCACAGAGAATCAAATTAACACAATAGATTTTAATGTTCAGATTAATCTAAGTGATAAAGATGATAAGTAAAACAGGTGCAAAAAAAAAAATGATGATGATGATTGATTTAACTTTAATTCAATAAGAGACAAACGCTAGGTCCTAGAAGATTCGCAGGAATGATTCCAAACTGAAGGATAAACGTACTATCGGGATATTTATGAAGTGCAATTCTAGAACTCAAACTAATGTAAAATAAATCAATTGTCGTTGCAAATATTATCTATGTTTAAACCCTAGAAGACCAACTATCGTTACGAAATCAGATTAATTTAAACAAGCATTTAAAACAGGTTTGATTTTGTTCACAAAGGTCCAAAGCCAACTGTCGTTGCGAATCAGATCTTTGCTCACCTATGATTCAATTCCAGTTATTAAATAATACTGTCGTATCTATTAAACAACCTAAAATATCTATCCTAAGGTGATCAATCTTAAATCAGAGTTAATGCAATCAAGGTGAAGAATCCTATATGATGCAATCCCAATAGTAAATAAATCCTAACAGCTTTTCATCATCCTTTGAAAACCCTAAAACCTATCTAATAGATTGCTCAGACATGATGAAAGATGCAAACATGATTTCTGAATAAATACTATTTTAAAAGAAAGAGAATGATACAAAGATCGAAACCGATTGGAGACGAGGAACAGATCTCTGAAGTATCTCTTGCTAAAATCTCTGAATAAAAATAAAGCTTAGCCTTAAACAATGGCTTAGAATAAGTATATATAAGGTACAAAAACGATCTGGGGCAGAACTGCAAACATCTGGAACTTCTGGGGCAGAAATTGGAAATCTTCTGAATTAGTGTTCTGGTCTGAAACTTGGTCGTGTCGAGCGACATAATAAGTGCGTCGGTCGACAGGCATATTTTCTTCACGTCGATCGATTTGCAAGCTGTGTCGCTCGACGTGTTTGCTGATTTTCAACTCCGAACTTGTGTCTTTGACTGCTGTTTCCACAATGCTCCAAAATGCTCCAGTAAACACCAGTAATGCTCCGAATGTCCAAATACCTAATAAGAAAACCAAAGACTCGAAAAACACCAGAAAGACTCTAGAAAACATACTTATATCATGGCTTAAAACCAGTAAAAACCATGAATATCATCTTGTAATTAGAATTATCATTTTAAATGTTCGAAGTCAGAAAAAATGAATTTATCATTTAAAACTTTTAAAAAATGAAATATCAAATTATTATTTTTTGTTAAATGATTTACATCTCTTATAGATAACACATTGACTTAATTAATATATCAGTTTTCTTTCATATTATATAGTACTAATGCATATTTACTATATAGTTGGATTTGAAAAAATATAAACGAAACACAGTATAGAATGCTAGTATAGTGATACTATGCATTCTAACAATCTACCTTTGAAAAAATAATTATCGGTCATTATATAGTTTGTGTAGTATTTCAAGATCGGTTGTAAGTATAAGTATACACATATATGATTTATTGGTTGTAAGACGTTAATATATATTTAAAGTTATATTCAAACGATTAAAATAAAATAGTATATTGAATCCGGTAAAATAGCTGTTTTAGGTCTGCCCCTTTAATTACAACTATATTATCCGATATATATAACATGTCCACGTTGGAACAACCTAAATTGAAATGCTTAAATTTTTTTTATTAAAATTAATATTAAGGAAGGTATAGAGTTTCGAAAAATGGTAATTTAGTTATCTTTTGACCAGAAAATAAGAGAAAGATTAAAAAGGTAGATGATCTTTTTGCAGATGTGCATCAGTACTTGGCCACATACAGAATCCTATTTAGATAAGTAGATAAGTATTAGCTCTGTCCTCGTGTTCGGCCACGTTGCTTGATTAAATTTCATTCAACCCTAATTAAAGAGACGCCGCCCTATAAATATCACAAACTTCAGAATCTTGAAAAACGTTTACAAAAAAAAAAAAAAAAAAAAAAACTTCATAATCTTAAAACCTTGTCACTTTTGACAAAAAATAAAATAAAATATAACTAGTCCTCCAAGACCCTCTTCGATTGGCTGAGCTGGCCATTGACACTGTTATCGAGTAACTTGTAAGTAATCCATATATTCACAATCCATTCCATTTTATCAGCTTTTTACAACTTGAAATATGTTTGGGTTATTATAGAGAATTGTTTGTTTGGGATATGCCATAGTTATATGATATAACCATTGCATATTCTAAGGGTGGAACGAATCTGTTGGACCCATGATTTAAGTATTACCGATTTGGATTTGTGGTCTCCGGATATTCGAATTTTAAATACTTAACAAAAAATTTAGATATTCGGATCTGATAAAAATAACAAAAAAAATAATTAAAATAACTAAAAATTTAAGAAAAAATATATTATAAAATATATTTTTTATATTTTTTTATTTCTTTTACATAAACATGATAGATTATAAAAAGATCAAATTCAACATATATATATATATTATTGAAAATAATAGTATTGATAAATAAAATAGATGTGTTTAATAGATTTAATGAATACAGATCTAGATATCGAGACCTTAAAATTTTATTATAATTTTAATATCTGGATAAGGATTTTTGCTTTATGGGTCTGATCTTTTATCCAAAAATGGAATACTATATATTCTAATTTGTCAGAGCGGCTATGTCGGATCGGATCACGGATAATAATTCTAGCCCTAGTTATATGATACGATGGTATCCAATTTTGTGTGTATGCCTAAACAATACATAATAAGCTTAATTTTGTAAATGATTTCATAAACGATTTTTCATTCAACGGATTTTCTCTAAACAACCGGTAACTCAAAAATTCAATTTTTTTTTTATATAATAGCAAAGTCTTCTCTCCATCTAAGATGTCCACATAGGCAAAATATTTTTCTTTACAATTATTTTTAATTTTATTTAATTCATGTTTGTGTATATTGTTTTGCTACTTATAAATACTAATTTTTTTAATTAAATAAAAATCGAAAATAAGTCAATAAATAACTAAAATTATTACATTTAATTTGAGTATTTTATTATTGTCAATACAAGATTATAACAATAAATATATTTTGTTATAAGTGATGACGATAAAATTTTACATATTCAATTTTAAAACTAGGATATATGTAAAATGAATATATATATATATATATATAATATAAATAAACGACATCAAAGAATCAAAGAAAAAAATTATCAAATATAACTATATATATAATTTCACTAAAGAGGTTGGTGATCTAAAGAAAAAAAAATTCACTACAAGAATGAACCATTTCACTAAAGAGAAAGATTTGTTTCATTTTAACAATATTAGACTCAAAACTATTTGAATATGATGTTCTTGTGTATTATTTTTAATTGTACACTTGAAAGGTTGAGGTAGGAATTTGTTGCTTTAAAGGCTGATTTGTTGATGCCTCAAGCTGCATAAATCATAATAAAAATTGATAACAACATAGTTAGAAAAGTAGTCTAATAATTGACCATGTAAATCACAACAACCAATACAATTAAACTACAATGACAAATGAACCAAGAACCATTAGAAAACTCATTTTAGCAAATAAGTAAGACATTATAAATCAACTTATCTGCTCCACGTGACCTTCCGGAAAATAATAAATTATTTCCCTTTTGCGGGTTAGAGTTACAAGTGTTCCAGCACACTTGTTCCATAGCTTGGTATACATAGCCTCATTCATAGCCAATGTAAACAAATAGAGAACACAAAGGAACAAGTTAGGAGATGAATATGCAAGAGTAATTGAATATCTCTTAGAAATAAACTTCCAAACTCACCAGTTGATAGAACAAGTTTGGAAGTTTATTTCTGATAGATATTCAATTATTCTTTCATATTCATGTCCTAACTTGTTCCTTTGTGTTCTCTATTTGTTTACAATGGCTATGAATGAGGCTCTGTATACTAAGATATGGAACAAGTGTGCTGGAGCATTAGTAACTCTAACCCGCAAAAGGGAAAGAATTTATTATTTTCCGGAAGGTCACGTGGAGCAGATATGTTGATTTATAGTGTCTTACTTATTTGCTAAAATGAGTTTTCTAATGGTTCTTGGTTCATTTGTCATCATAGTTTAATTGTACTGGTTGTTGTGTTCTACATGATCAATTGTTAGACTACTTTTCATTCTATGTCATTATCAATTTTTTTATTACGATTTATGCAAATTGATGCATCGATGAATCAGCCTTTGGAGCAGCAATCTCCTACCTTCAACCTTTCAAGTGTACAATTGTAAATAATACACAAGAACATCATATTCAAAGAGTTTGAATCTAAAGTGCATAATGAAATATCGAATGGAACACAAAATGAAACACAAAGTCCATAAGCCTAAAATGAAATACAAAATATTTTAGGACCAAAACACAGAGTATAAAATGAAACACAAAAGTACTTGATTAGTTGTCCACATCCATGTGACTTTTTAAAGCTTATTTCCCACACAAACCTTTTTTAAAACCTCTTTCCTTCACAATTCTAACTTTGCAAGTAAGACGAAGTTCATATACATAACTGAAAGTAAAACAGAAAGTATACGAATAAAGTATTTGAAGATCTCTTACCTCTATGTAACTTGTCTTGCAACTCATATATGCAATCAAGTCGTTAATGGTGATTGCTTCTTTTTGAGTGAGTTGTACCTCACATTTAAACCACTGCTCTGTGCACATCAAAGCCTCAATTAAAGTATGTTTGAGAGCACTTCTGAAATGGTCTAGGATACATCGATAATTGCTAAAAGCATTTTCTGAAGCAACATTAGAGACTTGCATAACAAAAATATATGTAGCCATTTCAAATAAGACAAGAAACTTTAGAGTATTGACTATCGACCAACTAAGAACATCATATTGTATATCCTTTAGCATCAGTGAATTTTCCACTAATTCTTTTGACTAGAAGCGTAACTCATTACTCGCTTTCTTGAAGTCTCTTTCAGTGATCATCTCCATATAAACTTTATCCATTCTTTCATAACCACCAAAATCATCATCAGTATCAAATGCAATATGATCTTGTATATTGTAATGGTTTTACATGTGCATAATTAGCTTAATATCCCCTTTTCAATATATGAAACATAAATCACTTTTTCTTTTATTTTCTTTTGGTGTCGGTTTTAAAAATTATGTTCAATCCTTGTATAAAGGATTCTTTTCCAAAAATGATACATAACCTTTAGATATAATTTAAATTATATATAAGATTTTAAGTGATGTAACACCGCGAATCATACACAAAAAATATGAAAAGTATTAATTGACCAATCTCTCTGATGTAGCGAACAAGTTCCATCTGAATGTGAAAAAATGCCTCCGCGGTGCACTTGTTTGATTGTATAAGGAGCTATGATGGAATGCATGTGGGGACCTATAATAACCTAACTCCGTAAAAGAGATCAAGTGTATTCTCACGAAGAGCTTCACAAAAAAAAAAACAAAAAGTGGTTTAATCAAATAAATATGATATTATACATACCATAATCATGAGAATGAAAGTAACAATCAACCTACGTGCTCTATGTGACTTTCTGGGATGTAATAAACTTGCTCTCTCTTGCTGAGTAGTGTTCCAATAGGTCCAGCACACTTGTTCCATAACTTTTTATATAGTTACAGCTCTTGTAACTGTATAGGGAGTCATGGAATGCATGTGTGAACCTATTATAACTCTACTCCGTAAAAGAGAGAGTGTTTTACATCGCATAAAGAACGAGTGTATTACTTCCCACAAAAAGCTTGTTACAAAAAAATGGTTTAATCAAATAAAAATGACATTATACATACCAGAATCATGAGAATGAAAGTAACAAACTAACCTACATGTTCTATGTGACTTTCTGGGATGTAATAAACTTGCTCTCTCTTGCCGAGTAGTGTTCCAACATGTCCAGCACATTGGTTCCATAGCTTTTTATACAGTTACAACTCTTGTAACCTGTATAAGGAGCTATGTAATGCATGTGCGGACCTATTATAACTCTACTCCGTGAAAGAGACCGAGTGTTTTACATCGCATAAAGAACGAGTGTATTACTTCCCACAAAAAGCTTATTTACAAAGAAAAAAAAGGGGTTTGATCAAATAAACATGACATTATACATACCAGAATCATGAGAATGAAAGTAACAATCAAGATACCTGCTCTATGTGACTTTCTGGGAAGTAATAAACTCGCTCTTCTTTGCTGAGTAATGTTATAATAGGTCTAGCACAAGCATTCCATAGCTTTTGATACAATTATAGCTCTTGTAGCTGTATAAAGAGCTATAAAATCCATGTGGGGACCTATTATAACTCTACTTCGTAAAAGAACCTCAGTGTATTACTTCCAATAAAAAGCGAGTTTATCTTTGTGGTGGATTTGATACGTATTAGGAATCATGTACTTATAAGTTAAACAAGACATACATTCTATATAATTAGGTTACAAAATAATATATATGTAAGGAAATGACACTACCATATTAACGAAAGAATTAATTTTTAGAAGTTTATTGCCTCAATGGCTTATTTGTTAATGTCTTAGGGGCTTATTACAAAAAAAATCGGTTTAATCAAATAAACAAGACATTGTACATACCAACGTCATGAGAATGAATGTAAAAATCAACCTACCTTCTCTATGTGACCTTTTATGAAGTAATAAACTAGCTTTCCTTTACCGAGTAGAGTTACAATAGGTACAACACAAGCATTCTCTAGTTTCATAAGTTTCATAAGCGTTAGGCATATGCGACTTTTGGTTCATGGACATTTATAATCAGATGATATGGATTTTTAATATTGTAGGAACTTTTAGTTGTGTTTACAAAAATAAAACGTTTGATTCATAACATTGTGTTGCGGTGCAAAACAACAATTTTTAAACCCTCCTAAGAGAAAAACAACAAATCCCATGACACCAGTCGACTCATACGACAAATACGAGATTGCTAAATTAAACCCTTCGGAGAGAATAAGCTTGACCACGTTTTGACTTTGACATCACTAAAAGAGGTCCAAAGCAAGCAAACTGACTCTACATGAAGTAATACCACATCTGATTGGTAAATTACTAAATTAAAATGGTACAAATATTACATATGTAAGCTAGAGTTACAGAATAGTGCAAAAATGTAAGAAGTAGTTATAAAAAAAAATATATAAAGAAAGTTTAGTGTAACACTTTTGATTAATTTTATGGTAAGTTTATGGATACCAATGAAAGCCATTATATGCTTAAAAAAAAATTAGTATGTGCAACTTGAATATTTTCTAATAGGTCGTTTGATTTTAACTTTTCTTCTACTATTACATATATACATCGGGCTTTGATTGTTTGAAAAATATTTTTAACACATCATGATCATGTGAACTGAGGAAAGCCGTATCAAACTATTTTTTTTATAAAATGCAAGGTTTAGATGTAGGCATACCTGAGGAATCAACTGTTTTCACAGACAATGAAGATAAGATGTGCTTGTTGGGAACGATCCCGTGAGTTTTCTCTTATTGGAAGATTGGTCATATGTGGGGAAATAGTAATGTTAAATTTTGAATTTAGATTTGTGTGTTGTGAGTTTTACAATATGACGAGGAAAATTTTCATATCCCAAAAAATAGGTCAAGAAAATGAACTCATGACTAATGCTCTCGAGGTGAATCTCCTTTAGCATTTTCTGACGTACACCAAAACAAATAGCCTCTCTAGACTCTAATTATTTGCTCTTTTCTCCTAGTTCCAAATTAGATTAGAGAGAGCTTTGTTTTATCTTTAGTTTTTTATTTAACAAAAAATATATATATATATTTGTTGATGTAGTAAGAAAAAGGGTGTGTATAACAATTACGATGACATTTGGGATTCTGTTTCATGGGCGTTTGACGATTTCGTCATTTGAAGCATTAAATGACTTTTCCTCATCTGATCATTTATATATATATATATATATAAGCCGAAAAGAGAGAAGGAAAGTAGAGATACATGGCTCACAGTCTACCAAACTGGAGAATGAACTGCAACCGGGTTAAAACCAGAACAAGCAAGTCCAAAAACATCACAACCACTTCGACAAACCAAACTAGAAACCTCCTATAGAGAATATAATGTACCTCAACATTTAATGTTTAGGCTTCACACTTGTAAAATTTACTAAAGACTACATAAATAGAGCTAATTGGAGACCCACGCCACTTAAAAAAACCCATGGACATGACATACCCCGAACTAGTCTGAGAAGTAAAAACAAGGAACAACTTAGCCGCATGAGCCACAATCAAGAGGAAGACAACAGAGATTCGGAACCGGTATAGCAACAAGCGGCAAAGTGAAGAACCTAGACCAGCAAATGAAAGCATAGAACCCAAGAGACATGCCATACTAATGTCGTCGATGTTGAAGATGAAACTTGTGCACGAGGAGGAGGATCTTACGTTTGATATGCCAGATCTTATACAATACTGCTCCAGTGAAGATAATGTGTTCAGCTTGGTTGGTCAGGTTCCAAACCCAGACAAACAAAAAGTAACAACTTTGATTCTTGACTTACCTCAAAATGGCAGAAAGTGGGAAAAATAAGAGGAATTGCTTTGTCTAAGGAGTGATTCCAGTTCATTTTTAACTCAGAACACAAACTTGTGGATATTTTGGAGAAAGATCTGCACACTGATAACGAATGGGCTATAGCCATAGGGCGTTGGGTAGAGGTTCCACCTCCGGAATATCTTCAGTTCGTGCCGATTGGGTTTGGATTAGTCACATTTTGGTAACCACTACACAGTTACATCCATTACGGCGCTAGGAGAGATAGTGGGTAGGGTAGTAGAGGTTCCTTACGCTGGTATGAAATTATGTTTATCATAGAAAATAAGAATATTATGAATGTAATAGTAGACTTGCAAGAATGGTAAAAAGTAAAAACATTTGGCAGTGTTGCCCTAAGTCCTTTTGGTTTTAACTACCTAGGCTAAGAGACCATGGATTTGGTCGGATTTGGTATGTATGCTGCGAAAAAATAATATATCAACTAAAATTCAGATGGAAAATATAACTAAATAACAAGAATTCACTCAATTTTATTTTTATATTGGTTTCAATAATTTTAATCTAATTTAGAAGAAACACAAATTAGTATTGTGACAATTTCTACAACGACAAGACTATTATCTTATTAAAAACAATCAGTATGTTAACATATAACAAACTTTGAAAATTTCTAAAGCATTGGCCAATAAAAGTTTAGTGCTTTATAAAGTTGCTTACTTTTTGTCAAAGGAAACTGAATATCAAATTCAAATTCAAATTAATCACACAAAACATATTCCAATTTTAGATTGTCTGTCTGACAAAGGGAAATATAAGGAGACACGTGAGCTAATAGTAATATATCTTGCGTTTTGTTGTCCTGAAATTCATACAACTACGATGGCTATATTAATTGTCGTTTGAGCAGCCGCGGATGCGTGTTTTCGAACAAGGATACTAACGATTTAAGATTATAACAAAAAAAAGGTACTAAAAAATATTTTGATCAAGAAGATAAAAAAAAAAAAAAAAGCCAATTGTTGACTAGAATTCGGTTCAATTTCTTCTAAAAAAAAAAAAAACCAAGCCATTTTGAATTATTATTTCCTAAAAGAGAAACTTTTTACTTCAAACCGAAGACGCCAATTTTGCTCACTTCAACAAAATAGTCACATTTCGTTCATCAGTCTCGGCATGAACCACATATATTGAGCTATGTTTCTTCTTCTAAAGATTGTAACAAAATACCACAGTAATCAGAATCCTTAAAAGAGTTTTCCAGAGACAAATCTATGTGAAGCAAAGACGGCTCAAGAGGACCTTTTCATTGTTTATAAAGTCTCCTTCAATCATTGCTTTGGCCTCTTTGATGGTGTATTCGAGTTTCCAGGCTCCGTTTTCCGCTTTATTCCCAAGAAATGCTCCACCTGAAATGTTTCAATGCAAAGATCAAACACGAATCCTAGATTAACAAGTTGTTAAAGAGAAATGTATTAATCATCAAGATTCTGTAACCTTTTTGTCACCAAGCATTGGTGTTAAGCCTCCAGGAACATCCTTCTCAACAGTCGCAAAACCGCTCTGAGGATCACTAGTTTGTCTGCAAAAATGCAATTAAACAAAATTTAAAGGCATGTGTTAGTTAAAAGAAACTCAGTCTCACTTGATGCCTATAAATCGGAAAGAAAAAAAACCTAAAACAAATGAGTAATGAAGCATATATATACCCTGGTTTGACATTGCCACTGAGGACAAGGTAAGGAGTTTTCAATTGTTCTTGAGCTTCCCTCATTCTTTGAACAGACTGAGACGGTGTGTCCGAATTTTTCATTTGCTTTAACTTGAGCTCCTCTTGATACTGTTTCATCCGCTTCTCTTCCTTCATTTTTCCAGGCCCCTTCCCGTGGAATTTGTGAGAGAGCAATCGAAAAGCTTCTTTTGGGGTTAACTGTTAACAACATGAGAGTTGAAGATCGATCATTTTACGATACACGACAGATAAGGACAGGTTTAATAAGACTTTGAAAAGGAAAAGCTAAGAAAACTTACAGTTCGACCAAACTCGTCAGTTCTCTCAATCCGGATATTCTCGAATCTCGCATTACCTCCTTCATCATCCACAATACCCACAAGCTTGCTCTTTTTTTTGTCCATATTTCTTCCACCCCAATCAACCTTCTCCTTTAGGGTTCCTCGGTCTTTGAGAAGCTTCAATGCACCAGATAATCCTTTGCCAACCGCAACCTCGTGTATAGTGTTATCAGGAGTTATGTCTTTGGTGTCAGATGAAAGCTCTGCTGCAGCCATGTCGGTGTCTTGTACTTCTGTCCAACCATCGCCTTGCTCTTCTTTAACTTCTACAGGAGCTTTGGGTGCTTCATCTTCCTCCATGAAAACATCTTCGCTTTCAGACTTCCGCACACCTGAAAGACCAAATCAACAGATCAAAAACTCCATACCACTTTTAACAGCAAAAGCATTTATCTGTTTAGGAAAGAAAAAAAAAAGGAAATCACACTCGTGCAGAAAGTCACAAACTATCTGCAGATAAGTCGAATCCTACATGAACGAGTGTGAGGGAAATTGTATGTATTTGACAATTTCTCAGATCAATATCATAGAGGCAAAGCAATAGATAACAGTATAAAATATGTCAGGAAGAATTAAACGTTTACCTTCATCGCGCTGGAGACCCCAGACAAATCCTTCCATCTCGGTGAAAACCACTGTATTTTCTTGGGTTTCAGCCCCAGTGGCGCTATTATCATCTGTTGTTTGGTTGGTGCTAGAAGCCACAAGATGTGTGACAGCCTGAGGACCAGATACAGCTTCCTCTTTCTTAGTGAAAGCTAACTTCCTAGCTCTCTCTAACGATTTATAAAGATCTTCAGCATCATCAGCCAACACTGTACTCTCATCTTCTTCTCTTATAGTAGGCTGAACTCTGAGTAGCCTGGATGCCTCGTCAGCTTTAGCAATGGCTGTCTGATAGGCATTGCTCCGTTTTTCATTCTCTGACCTTTCTTTTTCTTCTTTCATGGCTTGCCTTTTGCCGTCTTTGCGAGAACCAAGATCCTCTGCTCCCAATCCTGATGCAACAGCTTCTGCTTCAAGTGCACTAATGTCCAATTTATCCTTTTTCCGCAATGATTTCTTTTTCTTAGGTTTTTTGAACCGTAGCATTTCTTCAGGTGAGAAGTAATCTGATGAGACCTTTGCTGATGAGTTAAGGTCTTCAAAAGTATTTGTTGTTTGACCCTGAATTCTCTTACGTAGCTGATTGGTAGAACACAGAGAACAATGAATTACATTAGCCTATACTTACTATCATCGATTGATCATTAAAAAAAATGTAAGGAAGAAAAATACCTCCTCCAGCTTCTTCTCTGCTTCACCTGTAAAGCGACCCTTTGCATCCAAAAATACTCCCTAAAGGCAAAAGCAGCAACGTTAGACTGCCTACAATTCTAGTATTAAAAAGATCTGTTAGATAGAGTAACTTACCTCATCATTAGCAGGCTCATCGTACTGCGGAAGCATCTTCTTTTCTACCCCAGGATCGTCATTAAACCTAAAAAATCAATACCATTACCATGTGTCAAACTTAACTTAAGCAGCACAGATATGTTCATCTAATTGCCGTTAAAAATATCCTCAACTTACTTATCATCATAAATTCCCTTTTTCTTCTTGGCTGCTTCGTAAGCTTCGTTCCGGCGCTTCTGTTCTCCAATTTCCACATTTTCCAGCATGTCAATCTCTGCCAGAATAGTTGTGAATCTCGTTTATACCCTCACATCATCCATGTCAATTACATAAATGTAAAAGAGTATAAGAAAATACTAACCATTGTTAATATCTCCATCAGCAAGGACATGCTGGTCTTTTAGTGTCAAGATAACGGCTCCGCCTTCAACCACTTTCTCCAAACCATGTAGAACTTTAACACCAGATAGATGATCTGTAACCAAAATGTATGACGATAATTGTTAACAAGGGAGCACCAGAAGAAACTTAATTTAAAAGGAAGAAAGGGGATAGATTATATTGAATGACTGAATACTTGAATCATTTCATGGACTCTTTCAGGCAAAAACTAATCGTACTAGTTTACATGATCAATTTCTTAAAAAAATTATTATTAGGTGTGAAAAAAACTGAGATACTTATATCAGCATCACCCTAAAAATCTCTCATCCCACAGTAAATTCGCAAGCCATTTACATATATATTTTAATAGCTTTGAGCAAAGGAAAACTTACCACCATTCTCGGTATCTTCATTTTCACCTTGATTCAGATTGTCCTGAACAAACAAAGCATAATGTAGATTATTAAACTGTAAAATAAATGGAAACTACGGAGAATTAGAAGGAAACACATATGTCCAAGGGATGGCGGAAACACCTGCTCCTCAAAAACTCTAGAGAGCTGATGAGCTCGTTGCTTCTCAGCATTTCTTTTTTCCTCAATCTTACGGCTCCTTGCAACCCACGATAAAGCATCAGAAGCCTCTTCAACTTTCTTCTTTCTTTCCTCTCTCATCCTAAGGAAGAAGACACAAATATTTCAATTCCTACACAATATGTATGTAGAGATGCATATAAACATAAGATAATTAAGTAGAGCCTTACCTTATTAGCAATAACATGGACTAAACAGCAAGAAACTTAAGATATTCAAAAAAGCAATGCTCATTAGTAAATCAGACTAATTAGTTATGAGCATGCCAAACAGCAGCACTGCCAGGCTCTAATCAACATCAGCAAAGTGATGTTATTCATCCTTTCTATTACATGCTAGAGTAGTGAATTATTTGTATTACATGTTAGACTATTTATATATAAACTAAGCTCACAGCATCAAACAAACAAAAAGGGCAGAAGACAAAGAGAATGCCTAGAAAATCAATCTACCAAAAAATCATGTGAAGGGCATAAAATATTGAAATACTTGAACTAAGAAACTCTATGATTGAATAGTATAGCACAAAGAAAACATCACTTACTTCAAAATGCGAGTCTCAAGTTCTGACGCAGATACTTCTTTCCCACTTGATGCAGCATCAACCTTATCCTCATCTTCATTCTGACCTCTGTTGTCATAATGTTCATATCTTTCCGCAATCTTTTCCGTCTCATCACCATCTTCATGGCTTTTCTTACTCGATATCTCCTTCACTCTTAACCTATCCTTGTCTTTGGATGCTTCCTTCTCCTTAGACTTCTCTTTTGATTTCTCCTTCTCATTATCCCTCTCCTTTTCTCTATCTTTATGTTTACCTCTTTCTTTTTCCCTCTCCTTGTCTTTCACCCGATCTCTTTCCCTATCCCTTTCCCTGTCTCTTTCCCGATCTCTGCTCTTTTCTTTCTCCCTCTCTTTATCTCTACCTCTAGAGATCTCTTTATCCTTATCCCTTCGCTGATCTTTTTCCCTTTCACGCTCCTTATCCCTGTTCTTTTCTCGGTCATAGTCTTTATCTTTATCCTTGCTCCTATGATCTTTCTCTTTCCTCCTTCCATCTCTGTATTCTCTAGCAGGCGACCCCTCGTTGTCAGCCCTCTCTTCCCTGCTCTCATACCTTGACTTAGACTTTTCCACTTCCATTTTCAAACACCTAAAACAAATACCAAGAACTCCAATCAATACCTAATCACAAAAAGACACACAATTCAGAAAGAAAGAAAAAAATACAGTGGCTGCAGACTGAGTAACAAAACTATTCTAATGGCAATATCTGAACAAGCTACCTATGAACTATTCCGACGACTCAATTTGTGACGAATTTGTACAGAAAAATCATTGTTCAACCTCCCAAACGAAGCATAACAAACGAGTAAACCCTAATCTAAGAAGGATTTCGTTATCACTGAGAAAAATCAAATCCTAATTATGTGATATAGCAAGAAGACTGAATCCGGAGAAAGAAACAGAAAAAACGGAACAAGGTCAAGCGATACGAAGTTCATAGTAAACAAAAGCGCATCAAAATCCGATTCGAATTACCTCGAAATCAAGCCTTCACTGGAAAGTACTGAGATATTCGGATCCACGGAAAAAGAATATTGAAAACGCTTTGGAATTGCAGGAGAAAAAAATTCAAGGGTTTAGAGATCAATTGTGAGGCTATAACGACGAATAAGCAGCCCTAATAAATGCGAAGAAAGTGAGAAGGAATCGCCTCAAGCCAGAGATACGGCGGCTAACAGTCTACGCCGGAAGATCGCAAGCTCGCCGTGGAAACACCGGACAAAAGGGCGGAGACGAAGAGAACTCTGGTGGAGGACGAGATTGTGCGAAAACTGGAGAAAGAAAGGAGATATACGTGTAAATATAATACTCCGGTATAAAAGCAAACCGTTGGTACGTGAATAAATCTTGAAATAATTTGGGACCGGTTTTGTTCCAAACGCAACCTCGGTAATTTCTTAACCGATTTAAACCTCTTCAGATTTGGATTAGTGTAAATCAATTGCTTCTTGGAAAAAAAACTAAATAATTCCCTGACCGGTTCAAGTTTATCAAGGCTCAAAAAGAGCTGTTTTAAAGTACTCAAAAGCTTGAAAATTTTTGCCATTTTTTACATAAACTTCTTGAATTTGCAAGTCAAAAAGAAACATATCCCTTTTTCTTCACCATTCCTCAATCGAAACACCGATTTCTGCAACCGCAAAGTGTGACTTATCATTGCAATTGCGGTTAAGAGAACCAGAAACCGGCAAATGAAAAAACGACAGTGAAAGGTTTCTTGGAGTTTAGAGGAGCTAATCGATGGACATGGCTTCAGCGCCACCAGTAGTTGCTGTTTCCTCGCTAATGTTCCTCTGCATTTCCTCCACCATACTCTTCTGTTCATCCTCCATTGTCTCCTGCAACTCATCCACCTGTGGATAAAAAGTTTACAACTTTAAAACAAGAGGGAAGGCAAAACCAAATGTTTAAAAACCCGTAAAAATCGACATACCACATGCAACAACAAAGCAAACTGCTTCTTCCTTAGCTCAAGAAGTCTCCAACTTGCAGTATTCTCAGCCTCGAGTTCCGCAATCTCCTTCTTCAACTCATGTATAACCTTCTGCGTCTCTGACCTCGGTGGTTGCGCAGAGATAAGTTTCCTAATCGCTTCACACTCCTCTTTATGCATCCTCTCTATTTTACTCTCTTCAAGCTGTTTCTTAAGATCCTCTATATCAGCTTGTGCCTGCATTATCTGCCTATTCGTCTCATCTTTAAGCTCGTTAAAGTTCTCTTTCTCCCTAAGATTCGAAGCAACAACCGCTTGGCTCTTAAGAAGCGGAATCTCGAAAGCCGAAAGTTCCTGTAAGAAAGCTTTCGCGAGCCTAGTGCAGTCGTTGTAGTTATCTTCTTCTTTGTCTACTTCGATAACGAAAGAAGTGAATTTCTTCTGAAGCTTCTTCAATGGAGGTTCGCCTCTCGTGGTGGTCGTGCGTGTGAGAAGCCTGTTTCTTATGATTTTGTCATCTTCTAACGGATCGAACGCGTAATTAGCTGCTACAGTCTCTGACCTACCAGAAACAATCCTCCTAGCTCTCACTGACATTTTAACTACTACACTCTTTTACACAAATCTGCAAGAAAAAAAACAATAAATAAACAAAATCCATAAGCTAAGCTGATACTTCGACAATTAAATCTATGGAAGCTAAAACACTAAGAAGGTCCTTTGAACACAGAACAAAACCGAAACATTAACTTACTAATTAAGCAATACAGTTTTTAGATTTCTTCTTCTCATCTACAAAATCGTTCTAGGGCAACTTCCGATTCTCAAATTTTTGTGTGTAATGATTCGAAGAGAGAGATATTTCCCAATAAATAATCTGAAAAGAGAGAATATTTTACTTACTTGAATCGAACCCGAGAACGAGACACTTTCTACAATCAAAGATTCCAAGAATGATAAAATTAATTTATCTGCAGCACTATGAACCCTAACCCTGTGATTTCATTCCTATTACCTCTTTCACTCGTTCCTCAATGTTTTCGTTTTTTTCACCCTTTTGTTTTTGGAACAAATGCATAAAAGCCCCTGAGCTTTCACTTTATTGCATACTAACCCCAGTTCTTTAATAAATTACAAGATAGTGGATTGGTTAGTATCTAGTGATTTTATTGACATCAATTAGTTACTACTTACTACAATATAGTGAATTTAGTAGTTTGGACATACAGTAGTTTCATTTTCATCTTATACAAATTACAATTTTCTCGTATACATAACAATGTAGACGACCAATTTGCTTTAACCAAACCGAAATCGTTTACAAAAACCGATGTAAAAACCCCGAAATGAACCAAAGTCCCTGCTTCATCCGCAACTAAGAGAGAGAGAGAGGAAAACAAGAACGAGAAGAGGCTATTTTTTCAACAAGCTAAACTAATTTAAGAGAGGTTTTATCAACTATCACAATATATTTACAATTTTATACGTTTATTTAAATTTTATTAACTACACAGAACACACAAAAAGGATCATCATAACCAACAACCATATATATCTATATAACTTAAAGACATGGAAATGAATGATTTTACAGTGTCCACGAATCGGAGATGAATACACTAGACGTAATCGTACCCTGATGATAATCTTTCGGTCGCAAGGTTTCGTTTTGTCTGAGTAGGCAAGAGACACCTCGTGTTGTCTTTGCATTTAAGCCATCTCAAGCTTTTCTCTTCGTGCTTCATTGTCAGCTTCGATGCAACTGATTTTATTCCGCTCCTCATATAATTCAGAGCCAACACCGCAAGATCCCTGCAATGCGTTATTGATTCAACCATATATAACAGCAATAAGAGCTTAAATACAAAAAAAAAGGCTTGCTTTTTTGTACTTACAAGGGTGAGCAAGGAGAGCGAGAACCGTTAATAAAGTAGACGAACAAGTAAGAATCGAAATGCTGGCCGTTGATTAAGTAGAATCCGTGTAAACTCCTCACACATCTGAAAGACATTCTTTTGTACAATCGGATTGCGGGATTGTTGTGTGCAATTACATGAAGGTAAACGCCACGACACGCTGGGATACTAGAAGCGTATTTGACTACCTCCTTGATAAGTGACTTAGCTGCCCAAAAAAGTTAACAAAATAAAGAAAGAGAAGAGAAGAACCAACCAAAATCCGGATCATTGGATTACCTATTCCGCGGTTTCTGTATGATTCCACAACTCCAAGTGTTAGGATGTACACCAATGTCTCCTCTCCCTTCGACGAGTCGTATCTTATTAGATCCGATATCTGTGCAAGGCATGGAAAATCATCAACATATAAACCGAAACAAATATCCCTCGACTTTTTTACATTACGCGAAAGAGAGAATACAAAAATAGTTTGAATCATATTCAAAATGTTATAAAAGCTACCCCTTTCAAGTTTTAAGAACATGTCTTGAACCATAAGACATTTTGAAACTTATCGAAAGTTTCGATTTGTAAGAACCCTATCTTGAGAAACTGATTTTAAACATTCAAAACCTACACTTTACAAGACCTTGCAGCTAGCTTCTATACAAAACCCAAAACTCATTCACAACAAGCTTAAATCATAACTTAAACCTTACAAAATAGCTTCAAAACATTCAAACTGTTCTTAAACATTCAAAACAAGACCTTACAGCTAGCTTCTTTACAAAAACCCAAAAATGCAATCAAAACAAAATAAAGCCTTGAGCTTTTTCCTTCCAATTATAAGAAACCCATTTCAGACATTGAAAATCTTACACTTATCAAGACCTAAAATGAAAAGCAAAAGAAGGAAAACTGACTTCACTTTCTTTGGCAAGCACAATTTTGGCAGTAACAAATCCAATAAGTTCTTCAGAATGACCATCAGGACGGCTCCGATCAACAGCAGCCCAAGAGACAATATCTCCTCCGTTTACAACATTCTGAAAAAACTCAGACTCATACCTGAACAAAATCACAATCCAATGCTTAAATCTTCCATAAAAGACTTTCTCGGAAAAAATAAAAGAAGGAAAGTCAAATCAGATATGTAAATCTTCTGAAAAATGGGTATTTATTGAACCTGATCGGGAATAAATCTCGATGGATTTGCTCCAAACGTTCTAAATCAGAAGGGTTTATAGGCCTGAAGCAAATAGTTGGACGAAGAGGGATATTGGGTTCCTCCTCCATTGATGAATTCTCCATGAATCCACGAGGAAAACGCGACATTATCGCAATAAACTAACTAAAGACTCAAACAATCTGAAATTCCCAGATTTCTAACGCTTTTCATTAGATCAAAATTAGCAAGGAAGAAATCGAGATCAAAACCCGATCCGGGTGTGTTATGGATTCGGAATCCGAAGATGGGTTGGGTTTTGATCTTTTGTTTAGTGAAGTGAATCGAAAGAAATGAAAAAGGAAACGACTTTTTCGAGAAGAAGAAGAAGAAACGAGGAAAGGTACTTGCTTTGCCGTCTTCCCCACATCCTTCTGGTTTCAAGCGAAGCATCTTTAATTCTTCTTGGGATCACCTCACGTGACTTGCCACATACAAGCACGTGCTTCCTCGTTAGTAACTCATTTTTATCGGAAAAACCCTTAAAAATACCCCAATTATTTTACATTTGGCAGAAAAATACATGAACTTTTAAGACTCCCTGAAAAATACACGACCTATTAAAAAATGTTATATTAATACACGACATATTAAAAAGTGTTATATTAATACATATACATTGAAAAACGAAACGGAAATAGTGAAACGCCGTTTAATTTTTCAGATCCAAAAATCAAACATGTCGGAATCAAATAAAACCTACTGGGCTTTGTTAATGTTGGTTTCATAAGTTCATATATGGTTTCGATTTTTCAAAATACACAATAATTCAGAGAGTTTTAATTTTAAAATTTGAAAACCGAAACTTCATTGACAAATTCAGTTAGTTTTAGTTAAAATCATGCGGTGAGCTCGCAACCATTAGATTTGAAATCTTAAAAGCTTTTCAAAGAACTATAGATCGCCACATATAGTACTTGGAATCAAAATCCGCCATTGATCAACTTGAAAGCTCGGAAAAATTAGGTGTTAAATTGTTCCTTTTTCAATGTATATGTATTAATATAACACTTTTTAATAGATCGTGTATTAATATAACATTTTTTAATAGGTCATGTATTTTTCAGGGAGTCTTAAAAGTTCATGTATTTTTCTGCCAAATGTAAAATAATTAGGGTATTTTTAAGGGTTTTTCCCCATTTTTATCCCTAGAAGTCATCTAATGAGACAAAACAATCTTTAAATTGTGTAATCTTGTTTAATCTCTAGTATATATTAACTTTATCTTACATTTCTTTGGTAATTAAGAACATATAAAAATCAATACAACTAATGTGTATAAAGCTTAGAGCATGTTTAATGCAGACACTTTAGTGTCTTAAGTTTAAATTAATAATAAATTTAGGAAAAGTGATCCAAAATAAAGTTAAAGTGTCTTAAATTGGAGTTTTTTTTGAGACTTTAGACACCTTGTTAAGACACTAAAGTGAAAGTTTGTAATTAAATTTAATTTAAAATTACTTTAGACACTCAACTAAAATGTCTGCATTAAACATGCTATTAGTTGCTGGATTTGGTGCGTATCCTCTCGTATGCTCTTCTTCCTCTTCTCTCCCATATGTACATGTCAATATGTCATATATAGCTTGGTTTTTGTGGTCCTTGGTTATTGCTTCCTTTGATTAGAACTCTGGTGGTCTCTACCTTTCATTAGCCTGGTGCCACAACCTTGTTTGAGTTAGTAGTTTTTTTCAACTAAAACCAAAATAAGAAATGAAAACATATATCAATGCCGTATCCCCATAATTGTGAAACAGGTATGATATTACGATTAATTGTGATTTCGTTACTTAAGGAATGTAGATACACCCTTTCAAGTATATATGTGTAAACACAGTCAAGAAGAAATGATACACACAAAATCTTCTCCATTCATCTTCTTCCTCTATTATCTTTTTAGAAATGGCTCGAAAAATGTGTATGGTGATGGTGATGGTGATGGTATTGGACTATTGGTCGTAATGGATTGTGGTCTAAAAGCATGCGATGGAATGGTTACTAAGGCTCCGAATGGTGAAAGCATATCGAGCGGAACGGATTTGGCGGATCAGGCGGAACTAATGCGTATCGAGCGGATCAAGCGGTACAACTGCGTATCGAGCGGATCAAGCGGTCCAAAACATATGTTTGAATGGTGAAAGCGGATAACAAGCAGATAACAAGCGGTCCAAAATACTGGATTATTATAATTAATATGAAAATTACAATTCTTAATTTTGCAAAATTTACTGAAAATATATAAATTGTAATCATTGAAATTATGAGTGCAAGAAATATAAATATGCATAGTTTTATTAAAAACATTCTACATAAAATAAATTCAAAAACATCACAGTGGTTAAAACAAAATTGTTCAATATAAATTATTTTCATTTATCCATAATGTTTCTGCAATATTATCTCTAATGTTCCCCATAAGATCTCCATCAACTATCTCTATTGTTTCTGTGTCACCTAAATCACTCTCAGAATTTGTGTTGCCATTTTCGGTATGTCCCATTGATTCTACAAAATCATCATCTGTAAAATTTGAAATTCTGATAAAATTATGTAGTCCCATTGTAGCCATAACCACTTTCTTTTTCACATTGGTATTATATCTAGGAAATTCACAAAGAATCCTCCATTTTTTCTTCCAAACTCCAAATGTCCTTTCAATAACTGAACGTAATGATGCATGCCAACGATTAAACAATTCTTGTTTATTCCGTGGTGGATTAGCATTATCGAATTATGACATATGATATCGAAAAACCATGTTCCTTGAAGACCTGTAGGGAGCAAGAAAACCTTGTTTATTTGGATAGCCAGAATCAACTAAATAATATTTATCAGTCGGAGGCAAAGGAAATTCAGAATCACTCTCTTGCGCCATCACGAGAACTACTGTATCATGGCAAGATCCTGGTGTTCCATTCCAAACATATGTGAACAACATATTCAAGTCACATATTACCATGATGTTGAACGAAGTTCTATCATGTCGGCTCCAATACATTCCTTGTAATTCTGGTTTGACCTTAACGCATACATGAACCCCATCCATTGCTCCAACAAATCCACCAAAATATGGAAAATATTTTCCATCCATTCTGAGTCGATCCGGAATCCTACGTAGTTCGTGGGTTGTTGGAGTAGTGATATAATCACATGCAAGTAACTCAGTCGCTCTAAGCACTTCAAAATTTTTTTGCTTCACTGTTTCTTGAGTTCGTCCAAATCGTAACCCAACATCCCTTTGAACTTCATTGTGTCCACATATCCGAAGAAACATGGCCACACTCTCTTCAATGCTTACATTCAATGTTGATTGTAAGCCATACCTTGTTTCTAGTGTATCACACAATGTTCTGAAACAACCAAGTGACATTCGGAGTAAGTGAAGACAAGCACCATGATCTTCTTGTAGTCGACGCCAAATATGCCGTCACCCGAAACCATTATCAGTTTGGACTGGTCCTCTTTGGAAGTATCGACTGTAGTAACTCAATGCTGGTTGGATTATTAACTCTTCAAATTGCTCATTCTCCAAATTTCACAACTCAATTCTCTCTTCGTAGTTTAGATATTAAACTCCTTGTGATCGTAATTGACATATACGGAAAGCCTAATATTTGGTAACACAAAAACACAAATTTAAATTAGATTGAGAAAAAGTTAAATTACATGAACCATAACATATGACAAGTAAAAGACATTATAAAAGCATAAATCAAAACAAGACATGACATGATAATTCCTAGCAAAGCACACGAGTTACTAATCTAATCATCCTCGTTGGAATCACTTTGGTGAGGTTCATTTAAATTAGGTCCTCGTTGGCTGCCCCAAATGTTGAATAAATCTCCTGCTCTACATGTTTGTGGTTCTGAAACTCTTTCTTGGGCACTTGTTGTAGTTTCAGTTTGAGTTTCTAATGGAAATCCACGTTGAACATTTGTTGGAGGGATCCACTGTGAAGCAGTTGGCGATGAACTCCATAGTTGACCACTTAAGGATGAATCCCACTGTGGAGCAATCGGTGGTGAACTCCATTGTTGTAATCGTCTTGGTCGAACATATCTGGGCGTAATTGTTGTAAACTTTGGCGCTGAAACTCCCTGAAACCCGTCATTGTATCTGTTAAGGTGGTCTCAAAGGAATGTTTTTTCCGACTTCCTCGTGAACCACTTCCAGATGAGACTCGTGAACTACCGCCATATCTTTCCGTTGTAGTACTATGTCTTTCTCTACCTCGGGTTTGAACTCTCGCAGCAGGAATTTGGGCAGGATTAACCGTTGGAGACCTATGGTACATAGTTTCATAGGTAAACTCGTTCGAAGGACGTGTAGAATCGTCAACGGTAACACGATATACTTCTTCATCCTCTTGTGTATATGGAATTTGATTGTCAGGCATCTCGTCACCATTTTCTCCTGGGTCAAGGCCGTCTTCAATGTTAGTTGCATCTTTGTTCACGAGCTCTTCTCTTCTTTGGTTGACAGAGTGTTGTGATTGGGATTGAACATTATATAATGAGAAACAACGTTGCATTATATCCCAATTTTTTGGCGGCATTCGTCTAAATGAGTGTAGAGTTTTACATGCCTAAAAAACAAAATTAATAAAATCATCTTTTATAATTTAATTGATTTTTTTTATGAGTACTTACTTCTTGATTCTTCCACCATGTTGGAGATGCTTTAATTACGGAGGTAATTGGATCAACGACAATACCGCTTCCACCCATAAGAACCAAATACTTCTTGTACTTTTTTTCCTGTTATCAAGTTTTTCTTTGAAGAATTTATAGGTTATATTCAGATCGAACTCCTGGTTAAACTTTTCAACCACCAATTGTTTACCAAAAGGTAAGGGATCTTTTAAACGGTAATTATTCAAGGCAATTGCTTCATCGTAAAAGTCAAGAAATTTTCTTTCAGCGGTAGGATTCCATTTAAAATTTTCTTCGTTCTACAAAGTTCAACAAAAATCAAATTTATTTTCTTAAACTTAAACTATACTGGCATTTAGAACAATCAATAGTAAGAATTTTACCCGTGCTGTTGTTTCTGTACGAAGAGTGGTATCTTCCGCTGAAGAATTTCTGCTTTGACGACGATTTGACGCCATATCTACAAATAAAAGATAATATGATTACTATTAGTTTAGGGTGGTTTGCTCAAATCCCACAGTTATTAGGTAATATGACTAAAATCATATAAAACTTTTTTTATTACTGGCATTTTTTTAATACCAAGCGTGCTCTTTTGTTACGTTGTGACAAAAAACGTAATTACAAAAATGTCATAGCCATGTAAGCAACCACGTAGGAAACCGCTGACATGTATTATGAACTCAGCCGTAAAGAGAAACGGCTGAGTTATGGTTACGTTGCGGCTGAATTATGGTTACGTTGCGGCTGAGTTAAAAAACGCGGCTAACTTATGAGAGATCGCCTGACTTACGAACATAAATCAACCGTTAGTTACGGCTGATTTACAGAAATCTGGCTGACTTATCAGAAAACGGCTGACTTACGAACATAAATCAGCCGTTAGTTACGGCTGATTTATAGAAATCTGGCTGACTTATGAGATAACGGCTGACTACGAACATAAATCAGCCGTTAGTTACGGCTGATTTACAGAATTCTGGCTGACTTATGAGATAACGGCTGACTAACGAACACAAGTTACGGCTAAGTTATACAACGGCGGGCTGATTTGTGGAAAATTGGCTGAGTTTTAGATAAAAGACGGGTGAGTTATGTTCGTAAGGTTGGCTGACTTATGAGAGGCAGTTACGGCTGACTTACGTAAATCAACCGTAATTGGCTGGGTTAACAATAAGTTACGGCTGATTTATTATCGAATGATTAATTACTAGAATAACATTCATTTGACGGCTGATTTATTTGACAATACGGCTGACTTAATATTTCCTAGCCTAATTACGGCTGATTTATTAGCGAAAGATTAATTACTGAAATACTATTCACGTTACGGCGGACTTACGTTATACTTGATGGCTGATTTATTAATGGTTGAGTTATGTGTTTGTTTGGCGGCTGACTTACCGATATTCCATGTCATCAGTTCCGATTTTCCATGTCATCAGCTCTTATTTTCCATGTCATCAGCTCTTACAAATCAGGGTTCTTCATCTACGACCTTCTTCTTATTCTTCTTCATCTACGTTTTTCATTATTTTCATTCATCAGAGATCTTATGGATCCGGTAATTATTGTTTCCGGTAACTGGGTTAAGAAACACAGATATGTATTCAAAGCCAACGGTAGAGGGTTTAGAGTTATGCATATAGATGAGAAAACAACACTAGACGAACTTGCGAAGATAGTACTCGATGATTACGGATTGAAGGAGTCGAGCCATCAGATTCAACTGAGCTACATGTTCTCGAATAAAGCTTTGAAAACAATGGCGCACGATACTCCACCAGTTTACCTCTCCAATACTCGACAGTTACAAGTTTTTTTAAGCTTCAGAAAAATTGAACAATTACGTCTTTGTGTGGAGATTACGGAGAATGAAATTAGTCGGAATGACGGAGCGAGAGAGAATAATAAAAGTTTATTCACTTATAGCTCAGAAGTTGAATCTAGATCTGAAGATTACGGTGGGAGTTATGATGCTTTCAACTTGGAGGATGAAGTAGAAGAAGATGGAGTGGGCGAAGAAGATGAAGTAGGCGAAGAAAATGAAGTAGTCGAAGAAAATGAAGTAGGCGAACAAGACGAAGAAGATGATGAATTTGACAGCCGATTTGATATGTTCGACGACTCGGATGGTGAGTCATCTCAAGATGATAACTTCAGTTTATACGAAGACGAAGATTCACCGACACTACCTTCTAAGAAGAGACCGCATAACTTGTCGACGAGCGGATCCAAAGGGAATCCGGAGGTTCCAAGGTTAGATATGTCTTCCCTAAACCTCTAGGTAGGGTAAGGATACGAGAGTAAAGCCGATTTGGAGAAACGACTGAAACTTCTTACGGTGAGGGATCGATTTGATTTTGATGTAGACTTATCCGATTCGGATACACTCGTTGTTAAGTGTTGGGTTGGTGGATGTCTCTGGAGAGTTCGTGCTACTACACTAGGGGATCCCCCGACATTTTATGTTCATATTTACGATTCGGATCATTCATGTTCCGTAACTGAGCGTTCTGGTCGATCTCGAAAAGCAACAGCGGCTATTTTAGGAGAGTTGTACAAGGACTTTCTCGGCGACGTTGGTCCGTCAGTTCGACCAAGGAGTGTCGGAATATCTATCCTGAAGCAATTTGGTGTAAAGGTAATTATTAGTACGTTGCGGCTGATTTATAGTTATATTACAGCTGAGTTATATTATAAACTTAACGGCTAAGTTATTTAATCTCAACGGCTGAGTTATATTATAAACTTAACGGCTGGGTTATTTAAACTTAACGGTTGAGTTACTAGTACGTTTCGGCTGACTTATTGTTACGATGCGGCTGGCTTATTTGTATCATTTTCTATGTGGTCAGATGGATTATTAGAAGACACATAGAACGCTAAGATTTGCAAGGGAAATCAAGATGGGAACTCCTGAGAGTGGGTTTGAAGACTTGCCTTCTCACTTATACAAGATAAGAAGGGAAAATCCGGGTACAATTACGTGTCTTCAAATCGATGAGTTTGGAAGATTCATGTATGTGTTCCTTGCATTTGGTGCGAGCGTAAATGGGTTTCCTTTCATGCGCAAAGTTGTCGTTGTCGACGGTACGTTTCTTAAGGGTAAATATAAAGGGACGCTTCTCACAGCACTAGCCCAGGACGGTAACTTTCATATTTTCCCAATTGCCTTCGGTGTGGTTTACACTAAAAATGATGATTCGTGGCACTGGTTTTTTACTTAGCTAAAACTTGCAATTCCTGATGATGAGGGTCTTGCGATAATCTCGGATAGGCATAACTCGATAGGGAAAGCAATTAGGAATGTGTATCCGTTGGCTTCTCGGGGAATTTGCACTTATCATTTATATAAAAACATATTGGGAGCGTACAACGTAAAAGATGTCTTTCGTCTGGTGAAGAAAGCGGTAAGATGTTGTAGGATGGCTGATTTTACTGCGATATACGAGGAAATTCAAGCGATTAATCCTGAACTCCATGCCTACCTCGAAAGAGCTGATGTCCGACTGTGGGCGCGTGTTCATTTCCCGGGTGAAAGGTACAATTTGATGACTACGAACATAGCGGAATCAATGAACCATGCACTGTCAAATGCTAGAAGTCTTAACATTGTTCGATTATTAGAATCAATACGGGTTATGATGACCAGTTGGTTTGTTGAACGGAGAGAGGATGCTAGAAAACAGCTAACAACGCTTTCGCGTGGTGTCGATAAACAACTACATGTAAGTCATAAACGCAATGGCTGAGTAATATATCATAAAAACCATAAGTTATACACAACAAACATACCATTTACAGTCAAATCCTAATACTAAAAACCAAAATTGTTGAGTTATGGTATTACGATACGGCGGATTCAGGGCCAAAGATAGATGATCTCGGAATCTAACAACGGGAAAAGCCTCTTTTGACTCCATACACCTGAGTCAGACGAATACACACAAACTCTCTATTCCTTCCTCTCACTAGTACTAGTCTCACAAGTTCCTCAACAGGGGTTACCAAAGCAGTGAACTTACATGACTTTAATTGACACGGCTGAGTTATGGTATAGAAACACGAAACGTTGTGACACGGCTGAGTTATGGTATAGAAAGACGAAACGTCACGACACGGCTGATTTTTGTTTATATGATGGCTGACTTAGTCTTATGTTTATGTTATGGCAGACTTATGTTTATGTGATGTCTGATTTATGTTTATATTATGGCCATTACACAATTACTTAATCATTATAAATCAGCCATTACATTATAACCCATCCAATTACATTTATAATCTCTTCCTTCTTACAACGCATATAAATAAGCCATTACATTATAATCCAGCCAATTTCTTCTTCAATTCTTCAAGTTTGGTCCTTCGCCGGCCGGCTGTCCGTCCAAATCTATTTTCTTCTTCAACTCTTCAAGATATTTTCACGGCCGTCCGTCCCAACATATTTTCTTCTCCGGTGTAAATTCAACCATGTATGAGAACTTAACACCATGATTTAGGCAATCATTCGCTTGCAAGAAAAATCACCCAAATATGTGTTAGATTAAGCGCATAAGGGGAAGAACAAAGACTTTTCTAATTTTTATTTGATAATTGGATACATATAAATGAGCCATATAACAAGTATATAGAGGCTCAAATAAAACTTGCAACTTTTAGTCCGGGCCATTTACTGTTCAACGACACTGTTGTGGATTTTTAGCGGTATTTTTCCCGCGCATCTACATATTTACTTCTTCTGAGATTTAAATTTAGCATAAGTCGGCCATCACATAAGTCAGGGACTAACTCATCAAACATTTCGATATGGCTGAGTTATGATATAACTTCATGGCTGAGTTATGGTATTACGATACGGCTGAGTTATCTAAATGACACGGCTGAGTTATCTAAACATACCATAAGTCTTCAAATTACATTTCCAATTTTAGGGTATGGCTGAGTTATCTAAACGCAATGGTTGAGTAATATATCATAAAAACCATAAGTTATACACTAAAAACATACCATTTACAGTCAAATCCTAATAATAAAAAAAATCAGTTGAACTGCGCATACATATCAATGCCATCTTCATCAAAGATCTCTACTGCCATCTTCACCCGTAAACCCTGAATATTTACATCGCATATCCCATCAAAAGTTACACCAAGCGCTAGACATTCGACAAACTTCAGTGAATACACCCCACAATCGCCAACTTGGGTGTTTTGGGGAATGTTTTTGCCGCTTTTCCATCTGAACGCAAATTATTTTTTGCAAACGGTTTTTTTGCCAGGAATTACAGCATTGATCATTGCAGGGATCATTTCCATCAGCGGCCTAAATGCATCTAGCATTTTTTGTTGACTTTCAGGAGTTACCTGTCCAATGATGGGATCGTAGGCATCAATCTTCTCTTTCAGAAGATCCACGTCAAACGCCACCCAATGATCGCCTGCAGTATGAAGAACTCCGTACAAGTGATCGACATCTTCTAACCACTTTTTGTTTGTCTGAAGGTCTGAGGGAATTGCACCGTTTATGAGTGACTCATAGCCTGAGTCTTTGAATTTAAACATCTTTGTCTTCATCTTGAACTGAGCGAAATCCCCAATCCATGATCCTAGGAACCATTGGTCCACAAAGGCAATGCGCTTGGAACAAAATGGGCTGGGATCTTGCATGGACCTTTTGATGAGGACTCTGATATACGAAGCAATATGCTGTACACAGAATATTAAGTCAGCCATTATCATAACTCAGCCATTATTAAAAATAACTCAGCCATCAAACAACCATAACTCAGCCATCAAACAACCATAACATAGGCATCAAACAACCATAACTCAGCCATAAATAATCATAACCCAACCATTAACTAACTAATAACTCAGCCATAAATAATCATAATTCAGCCATAACTTATACTTACAGTGTCAAACAACCATCCATAATCACGCTTCGGCCACTGCGCTCTTTCACTGATGAGTACTCTGTAGAAATTAACTTCCTCGTTACTAACATCTGTCAGTGGAATGTCCCTAACAATCAAACACAAGTCAGTTTAGGCAAATATTGCTAATAGCTGTATAAAATAAAATAAAATGGTGTAAAAGTCCATACTCGAATCGCCTTAGATGTTGCATAAGTTTAGCCAATTTATCCGGGTCAACAGGTGAGAGAGGATCATAGATTGCTGATGAAGGTTCAACATCCTTCCTCATGCACATCATCCCTTTGTCTCCAAAAAGATAAGGAAAAACTGCTGATAAAGGACGGTTTGTCTTCACTGCTAACCCAGTTGGACCAAATTGAACATCCCTCGCCCGATAAGTCTTAATTTTCGCTAACCTAAGCTTTTCATCTTCGTCCTCATCAGACTCCGGTAACAATTCATTTCCTTTTGCGATCGCTTCCTCGGTCACATCCTCAAGATCAGTTTCACCTCCAGTCTTCCCCTTCTTCTTCCCAGGAGTAGGTGGAATAATAGGTATTCTTATTACACCGTCACGTAAACCCTTTGTTTGGACCTCCTTCTTTAACTCAGCCGGCTTATTCTTTAACTCAGCCGCTTCCTTCTTCTTAGCAGCGTTCTCCTTCCTTTTAGCAGCAGCCGCTTCCTTCTTCTTAGCAGCATCATCAGCCTTAGCAGCATCATCAGCCTTCTTCTTAGCAGCATCATCAGCCTTTTTCTTAGCAGCATCATCAGCCTTAGCAGCCTCATTTTCTTTTGGTTTTTGCCTCCTGGAGCCGCGTCGTACATCTGGTTGCTTAACAGGAGACTTAGTAGGAAAAATAGAAACGAAATCTGGCAGACCACTACCAAACAAATTCTTTTTTGCCTCAGGAGTACCCTTAGGAATTTTGGCCTTCAATTTCGACCCCGCAGTTTTCTCTTTGGCCTTACCAAGCTCATCAAGGGTACCCTTAGGAATTTTGGCCTTCAATTTTTGAAAATACTGCTGTGGAGTTCGACTTTCGGCCTTAGCCGGCTCATCAACAACATTATCAGGGGTCTTAGATTCCGAGTTAAGAACCGTTGGACTATTAACTGACTTATGCTGTGGTAATGTTTGCGTTTTTGGGCTGCAAACAAAGTTTTCGGCACTTTTCGATAAACCCAGAACTTTCAGACGCTCATCCACTGCATCTTTGGCATAATCACCAATTTTCTTCTCCATATCAACAAATTTTCGGGTTAACTCTCCAACGTTGGAATCAATGGCCTCAAACTTCGACCCACACTTCTCAAACATAGACTCAACCTTCTCAAATATAGAGTCATGGCGCTCAAACTTACTCGCAAATTTGTCCAGCGTAGCGACTATGGTATTTAGAGTCGCCGTATCCTCGCTTAAACCCTTTCCCTTTGCATCCTCCTTCTTCTCTATATCAGCAGCTTCACCCTCGTGTTTCTTATCTTTCTTCTGCTTCTTTTTGGGTGGCTCAGACTCAGAGTCATAAGGAACTATAGCCAACCTGGGTTTTTTCTTCTCCTCCTCCTTCCTCTGCACATCCCAATAGTTACCTGCTACATACCTACCAGAATGTAGGTCTCTTATCAGGTTATTCAGTTGTCGGTCATCGTCTTGACCCGGCCACTGAGGAAACATGTCTTCTACAAACTCCTTTGAAACATGTCTTCTACAAACTCTTTTGAAACCATATGCCTCACACGCACCTACAACAGTAACTCATAACTCAGCCATCGAATAATCATAACTCAGCCGTAAAAAGAATAACTCAGCCATCAAACGAAGAATAACTTAGCCATCAAACAAACAAAACATAACTCAGCCATCAAACAAATTATAACTCAACCATCAAATTACCGTAACTCAGCCATCACATAAATAATAACTCAGCCGTAGAATAAATAATAACGCAACCATCAAATAAAGAATAACTCAGCCATCAAATAAAGAATAACTCAGCCTAAAACCTTACATGACCATGGTCTTTAATCTCCTTCTTCAGGACGCTATCAAAACTTGCACGTGTCCGCGTTGCATCCCATCGAAGAAGCGGAACTTCTTCTTCCTCACCGACTAGTTTGCCAAAACGCTCTCGAAAGCAACTGACAGATTCATATGACCAAGCCAATAAAGCGTAACTCATGCCGTTGATGTAGTATGTCTTTCCTGCTGGATTCAATGACTTAATACTACCAACAAGAGCTTCAAATGCAGCTCGACCCCATGGATAAGTCATCATGGCTTTATCATCGAATACTCTTTTTGCAGTTTCAAACGGTGTCTTAGAATTATGATGCAAAGCATAAATTCCCATGGCTTGAAGAACTAACAGCCCTAACCATTTACGCTTTTCAAAACTCCAGGCCCGACAGCCTCTTACTGCTGCCCTCAGTTCATCAGGCTTGGGTCCAAACCCATGCGGCACATTCAACTCCTCCCAGAACTCTCTGTATTGGTCAGGTTCAATACCTTCTGTTGGCACTGGATCTGTGTTTAACCTAGTGATCTCACCAAACTTGAGTAAGCTAAACCTGATAGGTTGATCACCAACCACACACCAAATCTCCTTTTTCTCTACATACAGCTGTCTACACAGTAGATAGTGTACAGTCCTAGCAGACCACCCGCATTTTCCTTCAAATAGCTTAGCAATTATTCCAACAGGAAACTTCTTCAGTTCTTCCCACACCTCAAGTCCTAATTGATCTTTAACAAAACCGAAATCTCCCATATAGGAATAGTGATTAAGCGCTCTATTTTCTAGATTGGCAGCGCGTCTTGATCTTCTAGGGTAATCAGGTGCTTGATGTTGTTCCATCTGATCACACAAGACTTAAATAACTCAGCCGCAATACTAACTCATCCAAAACATAATATATAACTCATCCGCAATATAACCATAACTCAGCCACAACATAATTTATAACTCAGCCGCAAAAAACCCTAACTCAGACACAATTTATAACTCAGCCGCAAAAAACCTTAACTCAGACACAATTTATAACTCAGCCACAACATAATTTTTAACTCAGCCGCAAAAAACCCAAATTCAGCCACAATATAATTGATAACTTAGCCGCAAAAAAACCCTAACTCAGACACAACACAACAACCTACCTTTCGAAGACGATTACAGCCGATTAGAGAAGACGAATACGAGTACGAGGGAAGACGATTTCGATTGCGGAGAGAAGACGATCACGAGGGAAGATGATTTTGATTGCGGAGAGAAGACGATCATGAGGAAAGAAACAATGTTGATTTCGAAAGAATCTTAAACGGAGAAGTTAAACGGAGAAGACAGTTGAGAAAGTTTGTGGTTTTTTTCTTTTTTTCCTTTGAGTTATAACACTTAAACGTTCTGAGTTTACACATTCAGTTGTATAAATTGTATAAATTGAAGAAACTATACACATTCAGTTGATTTATATTCATTTTATATTAATTATAATTTTGTAAGTCTTAAATCTAATATAAATGATTTTAGGATGAGTTATCTAAATGACACGGCTGGGTTATCTAAATGACACGGCTGAGTTATCTAAATGACACGGCTAAGTTATCTAAATGAGATGACATGGAAAATAAGAGCTGATGACATGGAAAATCAGAACTGATGACATGGAATATCGGTAAGTCAGCCGCCAAACAAACACATAACTCAGCCATTAATAATTTCAATTTAAGAAAAACTAATCAAAGATAAAGTTTGAAGTACTTGTAACACAACATATATCTCAAGATCAAGTTAGATTACATTTTCGATTTTATACACATTTAGTTGTATAAATTGAAGAAACTATACACATTCAGTTGATTTATATTCATTTTATTAATATAAAATGAGCTTAATTATAATTTTGTAAGTCTTAAATCTTATATAAATGATTTTAGGGTATGGCTGAGTTATCTAAATGACACGGCTGAGTTATCTAAATCAGCGGCCATGTCATCAATTAAGAAAAAACTAATCAAGGGTGTTTATCGTAATTTACTAGGGGTGTGAAAAGATTTGAGTAATTTTTTAAAGATATATGGTATTCTAGTCATATAATCATAGTTCCATGGGATTTGAGTAATTTTTTCATTAGTTTATTCCAATATAGTTTAATGATGGGGTTTGTAAGAAATTGTAAATTATGCTTGAATCGTTAATAATATGTAACATGCTTGATTATAATTATGTAATACAAAATTCTAATAATATATAACATACATAATATATAACATACACGCAGTATTTGGAAAACTTTATGTATTGTCAATTTTCATCTCTACAATTTATAAAATAATACTTCTATTATTAATTTATCAAAATTATGTTTAACTTATAACTATGTATTGTGCAAAAAACTAATGGGTTATGTTTAGTATGAAATATTTCATACTTTATAGGTTATAACGTTCCCCAAAAAAAATTAAAACATATATATGCTACATTTTTATAATTCAATTCTATAGTTATAATGATTTACAATTAACTATACACAATAATATGTTTCGTTTCAATTATGCAACATGCTTAACTATAATGTGTACGTGTATATTTATGCGTTAAAGAAAAGTATACATACCTTCAAAATAATGAGGAGGGGCTCTTGATTTTAGTGTGTATGTGATGTGTGTTGATTTTTTTTCTTTGTGCTAAATAAAATTCCATGAAGCAAACTTACCTATTTATAGGAAGCAATAAAATTGCTGAAACAATTATTTTCTTCACAAATAAGTATCTTATTTGTTTGGAATGTGTGCCAAGATGAGATTCAAGTATGAACCAAGATGATAGTGTTGCATTTGGTCCACTCAGGTCCCTTCCTTTTCTTTTGTTTTTTTTATAACTTTGATTTATTTAAAATTAAATGATTTTAGGAAATATAATTCATAAATGCAATAAATATAAATATATTTAGTTTTATTAAGGGGATGTTATTCACAAATGCAAATAATATATATAACTTATAAATGCAATAAATATAAATATATGAAAATTTAAATAATATATTGGATTTCCTTGATTCAAGTAAGTTTAAATAATTTAAAACTGTATAGATACAATTGGTATGTACTGATTTTAAAATAATTAATTTCATGAAAAGTGAAAGAAACACTTGAAACACCCCATCCCACGAGTGGTTGATCTGCATGGTGGTTCCTCCTCTTTTTTCCACTAGAAGACAAAAATAAATGGAAATGAGAAACGTTATACGTTTCATCCGCTATTTTCCTATTTTATTTTACATATTGGTGAATGGAAAATAAAAGTGTATCATCCGGAAATGTGGTCGAACCACTTTTTTATCCGCTCCCCATTCAAAGCCTAATGATGCAAAAAAAGATGCTGCGTGTTTTAGAAAATGCATTCTCAAATGCCGCATAGATGATTACCAGTGTCAGTTGCACTGTCAGGCCATTTGTCAGATCAAATCATCGTCTCTCCTAAAGTACGTTTGCATATTTCTTGATCAAAAATGTTGATATATATATATACGTAACATTTGTCTTAATTTTTGATGATACAAAGGGAAGACGCAATAACACGAGAACAAAACAGGAGCCGTGTCTGATGCATAAAATGTATCATCAAATGTGGCTAGTGGCGGAACTAGAAATTTTTTTGAATGGGGTCATTAAAATAAGAATACTAAAATATAGTTTATAAATTGCTAAAAATATCGAAAGAAAAAAACATTAGTTTACAAATGCATTCTACGATCACTTATAAATCGATATATGTTGATGGAGATTTTCTTTTCAAAAATCGTTCCACTGTTTATCTGAAGAATGAAGGTAAAATTATAATCCAAAAGCAAATACCAACAAATCAAAACATACTAGTATCTAAATTCATAGAAATTCGATATAGTTTATGATTTCAGAGTATATTAAAAAAATTAAAGCAAAGTATATTAAAACAAGGAATCATAACCTAAATTTCAGTTTGAAAATCAATTTTGATTTGGGATTTGAGAGTTAAGACTTGAGAATTTTGGTAATTTGTCAAAGAGACTAGAAGAAGAAGAGACGAAGGTTTGTTTATATTTTTTGCCAAAATCAACATACAAAACTAATATTATTAATTAGGTAAACATTATGTAATTTTAGTTGGATCTTAATTTTAGTTAGAGCCCAAATGTTATCATGAGCCTAATACAAACTAAACATATAATTTGGATTTTATTTTTTAGATTAAAGATTTTGGTGATAGAGTCAATTACATATTCAGAAAGGGTTATTATAAAATTGTTTATAAATAAAATATATATTTTAGAAACTAGCTGACCCCCTAACCCCTTTACTGCCTCCGCCCCTGTTATGTGGCCACGACACAAATTGCATGGAACGTTCTTCGAAGACATGTCCTAAAACTACTATCCTTTTTTTAGTTTTCACGTATAATGTCCTGAATTCGATATGACGATGTATGTTTTTTTTACCACAATTATATTTTAAATATCAAAATGTTTTAACTTCGATCCACAAATAATTAACCTGAGACTAGCAAAACTATTGTTTCTATGTGGTTTGTGATTGTATGACAGTGGCAAAAGTTAAATGGAAATTAATACATAAATTATACGACAGTGCCATCCAACAATAATCAGTTTCCTCCATCCCATTGTTTCGCCAATAAAATTATGCAGTATACGTATACACTATCAAGGCATCAACCATTTTAAAAACATAATAAGTATATATTACAAATATTGAACATAATCCTATTTTTACTATTGTTTAACCTGCCGTGGTCGAAAAATACATATTTACCTTTAGAGAAAATTACTTAATGTAGCACTAATTCATTGATATATTACTAGACTAGTATTCATTCAAAAACACTTAATAAAAACCATGTAAAAAGTCGGTTAACCCATTCAAAAGCACTTAATAAAAACCGTGTAAAAAGTCGGTTAACCCATTCTTTCGTTGGATTTGGAACAATTTGAATACAATGTTTGATTCCTACACAAAATACTAATTTGTTTAGAATTTTTGTAGCCTTTTTCTTTCAGTTTCATTAAAGAAAAAACTTCAACAAGAATTTTATAGTGTATATTTGAAACTGAGAATTTTAAAAGAAAAGACTTACTTATGGATCCATAAGGAGCAACCGGTTAATAATCAAAGCTGAAAACTAGAGTCATATTGTTGAGATTTGGATGTTGAATTGCTAAAGTCCATAGTGTACGTAGTAAGTGTATGTAGTGTATATTGATAATGTCTTTTCAGATTATGGCCCGGGGTTAAGAAAGAGAGTTGAAGTCGATTAATTTTTATTTTTGCTCACTTGATGTAGCTATTTTTGTTCTCGCGATTGCAGGTGCAAGACTGGAAAAGAGTTACAGTGTTATTGTAGAAAGAAGAGAAGGAGACGCAACATCTTGGATGCTTCCAGGCTAGAAACTGTGAGTACGTGCATGTAACATTCCATGTAACTCATAAACATATAAGTTCGAAAGAACAAAAGCTATGGCCGGTATTTTATGGTTTTCATACAAGAGGTGTCTCCAGTGCCGACCTTGAGGGAAACCCACAAGCACATGCTTGTGGCCCCTAATTATATTATTAAAATTTCAACCCAATTTAATGGAAATATCATTATGATAGTTGGTTCTAAGCCTTGATATTGAAGGAGAAGTGAGTAGTTCAACCAACCTCTTCATTAAGTTTATTTTGTGTTTTTATTATTAATCAATAAGCCCATAAATATATTTTATTTTTGGCCCACGAGATGTCAGGGCCGGCCATGGGTGTTTCTCATGTTTTTTAGCACTAGTTTTTCTCTAGAATTAATTTATCTTGATGAATAGAAAAGAAGTAGGAGGTGGAATTTTGGATGTGTTCTATTTTTTATCTTGATGAATAGAAAAGAAGTATGTTTCTCTTCAAGATGCATGGCTTCGTCAAGTACTAAGAGTAAATACTCAAAACTACTCTACGCAAAGGGAAAAGCTCCAAGTCAGAAGAAGAGTATGAGATACTACTCTTACTTGTCTAATTTCCAAATGGTTCAAAATGGAGTTGGCGTTGTGCTTGTGATGCATTGATCAAGTCTTCTGTCAAAAATATACTTAAGTTTTTAGGAAACATTTAGCTCAATCCACGTTGTAAAGTTGTTTCTCAATCTTGTACTCGTCATTCGTCAATCACCATCCCAATAAAATCTTCAAAACAAATTTTTTTGTTTGCTCTTATAAATTTATTCCCTCTTTTGTTATCAACACCAAAAAAACCATCTGTTATTTTGAAGAATCCATTTACCACAAATCAGATTAATTAGTGCCATATATTTGTTAAAAATTAATGAAGCGGAAGAAGAACGTGATAAGAGGAAGAAGATGACAAAAGAGGAAGCAGGGTGATCACAACAAAGATAACACGATGCTAACAAAGGGATATTAGTTGGTTGAAAGCTAATTAAGTCTCTCAAATTTAAGAAAATTTGTGGTCAAAGGAAAATAAATCTATTGAAAGCCTATTACATCAGTCAAAATTAAGTAAATCTATGGCTAAAAAGAAAAAATATATTAGATAAATAGGTGGGGCACTTATAGGTGTATCAATATCAAATAAATTTATGGCTGAAAGAAGTCATGTCAATATATTAAGTTTGTCATATGACAATATCGTAATTATTTTTATTTTATTTATTTTTCTCAAATTTTTGGTAATGGCATTTTTTATAAATAAAGTTTTTCCTAACAAAAAAATTTGGGAATAAAATAAACATATAAAACTTGTCAGTAATAACAAAAAATTAAGAGCTAGTCTAGTAATAAAACAATAAATTATAGCCAAACTAACTTTATTCCCTTTACCTTTATTGTATAATTGTATTAATAAGAATACTCGGTCAAAGATATTGCAAATTTATTGTATTAACAAAAAGATTAAGTCAGACAAAGAAACAAAGAGTATGGAAATGAAGTAATACTTCAATAATTTACCTTTCATCCATCATAATATATATATGCCCACAAATAAAATCAAACAGCAAGCAACAACCTTATTTTAGTTTTTATATCTGCTAAACAAACGCTTACAACAGAAATGGCACAAAAAATGTGTATGATGCTAGTGATGGTATTAGCGATAATGGAATGTTGTGAAACGTTGGAAGACTTCCCCTTTTTATGCCGTGAACGCTGCATTATCAAATGCGGCAACGATAACCACCAGTGTCAGGTGGAGTGTTTCCCCGCTTGTGATCCCGCACCAGGCCAGTACGTATTGCATATATGTCAATATCTCATTCAAATTATTTCCTTATTAATATTGACGTGTATGTAAAATTGATGTGTGCTTTGTCTTCATTTGTGATAATGATATAAAGGGGGGAACCACCGGTACCAGACCACTGCTACAGAGATTGTAACGTCAAATGTGGCACTGACGCAGATTGTTTGACACTTTGTCTGAAGAATTGCCACAAAACTACAACTCTTTTTTAATTCTCATACAGTTTCTATTATGATCATGTTTTGTAAGGAATGTTATGCGACCATACCATCATCATGGGAAAAGACCCACCATATAATAAAAAAAGAGATTGATCAATGATTATCAAGTGTAAATAATTACGTAAATACATAATCTTCTCTCTTCTTAATTAACAACGCCGTTCAAAAATCGGTGACTAAGAACAGCTTCCGCCACTGGACGTTTCCTATGGTCAGCGTACAACATTGCCTACCAAAAGACCACACACACACACACAGAGTTCAATCTCATTTCTCAATTCTGAAACATTTTTCTTTTCGGTTTTCGTAAATAACATTTTCAAATTTTCATATATTATGCAGAAAAGTATCATGTTACTCAAAACATTTCTAGTTTACCATTTACTAAGGTTTTTTAATGGAAACTTTCTTCATGATTTTTACTAAGAAGAAGAATATTTGCAGATAAAAATTGGATGGACTAAATACCTGTAGTAATTCCCAACCAGCCTTATCACCAAGATCCAGAAACTTAACAGCTTCGTCGAGGCGTTCATCGGCTAAACAATACCTGTACAAGAGATTAGGGAGTCATTTCCAAACACACACAGAGGCTTGGAGGAACAATTGATAAATTGACTACAACTGCGCTTTGATGCTAAAATAGAGTACTTTTTATGTAACTTGTAACTGTAGAGAATGTTAGTTAATCTGGAGATATCAAGAAGCTTACTCTCTTACTGCCTCAATATCCAGCCGGAAAGTGTTTTCCAGTAGCCTCTGCAGTTCATCAGATTTCATTACCGTTAAATAAAAAACTGCTTGGAGAAGGTATTTTCAACACAAAAGACTAGAGCTGATACATTTGTTAGATCAATAAAGAGATATCGTGTTAATATGAGTAAAACAAAACTGTTTGTATAAGTCGCATCTAATAATATGGCAATCTTGCCTGAAGAGAAAGAGAATCCATCACGCCTGCCTCACAGAATGGAACAAAGGTTAAGTATGCAAAAAGAAGACCGGCTTCATAGCTGTAAACCACATGAATGTGTTAATTGTTAAATCCTTAGCAAATAATATTCAAATGAAATACTTAGAAAAGCAAAAGCATTACATGTCATCTGCAATCCCAAAAGCTCTTTTCTCAAAAACTGTGTAGGCGCCAGAGGCAGTTGCCCTTCGCCAAAGTTGCTCTGATAGTGCACCAGAAGTCGCTCCTTCTTCTATGCATGAAGGACTGTACGATAAGCTCAGTCCAAAATGAAATAAGAATTTCAAAAAGCTACAATTACTGAGGAGAAACAAAAAATAAGGGGGAAATAATAGAGAAAGAGAGAGAACCTTATGTCAACAGAAAAGGCTAGATCTCGCAGCCGAGGTATTAAATAATTGGCTTCTCTCTCTGCTGGGGTACTAGAGATAATTTTGTCCAAAAAAAAATCGACTAAATTAGCAGAGAGATGTACCCTTCTACTGAGAGAGATGCGTGCTATTATCACTTTTAGATACTTATAGGAGGACATACTTGAGAACAATTGAGGATGGCCCGAGGCTTTGGTGTAACCTGTCTTTGTCATGCATAAAGGCTAGACCTTTCATTGCACCTTGTAGGATCTTAATGACAAAGTTTCTCCTACGTTTTATCGTCTGCTCTTTTTCATAAGGATTCCATACTCCTTGGGAGCGAGCTCTGGATGTTTTTTCACTCGCAGTCCGCGCGTAGTCAGCTGCACTATTTCTCCCACCATCACGAAAAGCCAGCCACTGTATGCATGAATCAATTCAACCTATGTTCCAAATTTATGCCCAAAAAATAACCACATACTTGTGCAGCTTAGGCTCAACACTCAAGTGCTTCAAATCGTAAGCCTGACCTGTTCCCCAAACTGTGTTTCGAAGCCACCAACAAGTATAAGCAGATTATCAGGCAGGTTCTTACTGCTCTGTAAAGCCAAGCAGAATAACAAGGTGATTGCACCGATGAGATGTAATTGCTAAGAACCCATTTTAACAATTTTGCATAGCTATTTATCCAACCTGTAGAAAAGAATGTGCATTCAATTCGTTTGCCGCCATCATGTCAGCCTCAATTCCACCAGCACGCTGTCCGGGATAGACCTTTACAGAAAATGAAAAGTGCTTTCTGAATAACAACAACCATTACTAAATCAGAAAGTGTAACAAGATGAACAAAGCATGCCGAATCACCTTAAAGACAATAGGTGTTCCTCGAAATGGACCTTGGGATATTCTTCCTTCATATAGTCTGCAGACAAACTGCCGTGGCTAATACATTTTTAACTTGACCTAATCTATCACCCTCTAATACATTGTCTACATAACGCCTAAAATGCACCTGATCTTAACGCCGCCTTCTCCAATGTCTTGAGCTTTTAATCGTCCAATATCATCGGATTTATTTTCAAATTCAGGTCCTGACTGCAACCCTGAATAACTAGGGTATACAAGAGGTGATAGTTTAGATAACGAAATCAAGACGCACAATAATCATAAGGTAAGTCAATGTAACCCAAATGACACCAATGAAAGCATATATACAGAAGAGTCAATGAGATTAACGAAATTGAAGTTCATGAGATTTAGACTCTTCAAGTAATTGTCTAGCTCACGTATACCTGTGGCAACTACAGACTCACACATACAAATTAAAATCTTCCACACCCAATATCTTCCACATATACACAATTTCTATCTAAAATTGAGATTTTTTTACACGAAGAAGAAGAAGTACCTAGTTACATTCATGAATCCATAGCTTCCGATAAGCCGTCCTACCTCGAACGAGTCAGCGCTGGTGATCAAATTCGCCGTCACCGCACGCAACCGCCGAGTCGGCCGATTCCGTCCACGCGAATTCAAAATCCGACGAACAGAGAATCCATCGCCTGATTCTCGATGGATCAAAGAGAAACGCGAAACGCATTCGAAGGTAACGCGATTTACAGCGACCGGATTCATCGCTTTCTTCTTCAAATTTTTCAGTTTCAATGAGTGACAGTATGAGAGAGAGAGAGAGATAAGGCCAAGCAAGGAAAGATTTCTCTTCATCCTACGTGGCATTTCTTTATAAATAATTAAAATGATATAATCGAACGTCGGATAGATAATAATCTTATTATTTGAACGGTGCGTAATACGCCACGTACGAAACTCACCGTGTAGAAGAAGCTGCCATCGATGCTACGTGTACTTTCTAAACCGAACCGAAATACCAAATGAAATTCGGTCTCAAAACAAAAATAAAATAAACCGAACAAAATTGATGAGCTAAAAAGACTCATAAATTTTATCAAATTTGCTATTTTCACTGAAAGTTTCATTATATTTTCTATAGAACCGAACCGAATTTAATATAACCGAATTGTATAGAACCGGAGACTTAAACCGAAATGCCAATTCCTCCTCCTTTCTCGAGAAGTCTTCGTCTTTAAGGGGAAAAGGATCATAATTGGGTCTTTAACACTTGAGAGAGAGAGTCTCTGAAGGTATTTGAGCTCGCCAAGAACGGAAGAGAGATTATCTTTGAAATTAGAATCGATCTAAAGAAATTTTCAGCGAGTAGTTCTTGATTTCGATACGGAGTTATGGAATCGGTTCAAGAATACGCACCGTCGGCGAACTCGACTTCGTCGTCTATTCCGCCGCCGTTGAACTCCGTGCCGCCGTTTTTGAGCAAAACCTACGATATGGTTGATGATCCTACTACCAATGAGGTCGTGTCATGGAGCAGCGAGAACAACAGCTTCGTCGTCTGGAATGTACCGGAGTTCTCGAAAGTGCTTTTGCCGAAGCATTTCAAGCACAATAATTTCTCCAGCTTCGTTAGGCAGTTAAATACTTATGTAAGCATCACTCCTCTTAATTTTCCAATTTTATAAGTCCGATTGATCTGTTTTAAGGGTACACAAGTTGGAGAAAATCGTGAATTGTTGAAATTTTCAAGGGTTTTAGTCTTAGTTTCTGTTAGAAAGTGTTAATTTATGGTATTTGTAAGGTTTAGTTTAAGAAAATTGAAGTAATTACACATCATTTTATAATTACATAGATGTTCTACTTCCACAAAATTCAAGCAACTTTTTGTTGTTGTTGTTACATTGTTTCAGTTCTTCAATTTGAGTTTTGTAGATCTCTATATAGTTTTTTATGTGTTTTTTACGTCCAGGGTTTCAGAAAAGTTGATCCAGATAGATGGGAATTTGCAAATGAGGGATTTTTAAGAGGCCAAAAGCAACTACTGAAGGGTATTGTTAGGAAAAAATCTTCTCAAGTGCAGCAGAATCAGCAGAAAACTCAAGTTCAGAGCTCGTCCGTTGGTGCTTGTGTGGAGGTAGGGAAGTTTGGAATAGAAGAAGAAGTGGAAAGACTCAAGCGGGATAAGAACGTTCTTATGCAAGAACTCGTTAGGTTAAGGCAGCAACAACAAACTACCGAACACCAATTACAGGACGTGGGACAGAAAGTTCAGGTGATGGAGCAGAGGCAACAACAAACGATGTCGTTTCTAGCAAAGGCCGTTCAAAGCCCCGGTTTCTTGAACCAGTTAGTACAACAGAATAATGATAGCAACAGACATATTCCGGGAAGCAACAAAAAGAGGAGACTTCCTAGAGATGAACAGGAGAATGGGGGAGATCATGAGACTAATGGTCTTAATCGCCAGATTATTAAATATCAGCCATCGATAAACGAAGCAGCACAAAATATGCTTAGACAGTTCTTGAATACTAGTAGCTCACCTCAGTATGAATCGGGTTCAAACAATCCTGGTAGCTTCCTGTTGGGTGATGTTCCAAGTTCTAGCTCTGTAGACAATGAGAACTCCTCAAATAGATTTTCTGAAGCAACATCGGCCGAGGTTTCAGCTAACTCAGCGATGAATCAAATGCCTGAACCAAGTTTGGCTCATCATCCTCAAGCTGGTCTGGTTCAGCCAAACTTAGGTCCAAGTCCAACCCAAGGAGTAGCAGCTGCAACTTCTTGGAGCCCTGAATCTGATTTAGTTGGATGTGAGACAGATAATGGAGAGTGTTTCGACCCAATAATGGCTGCTTTGGGTGGTTCGTTGCAAATTAAAGGTGAAACAATTTCTCCTGAAGGCGATAGCCAGATGAACCAGTTACTGGATGAGGTTGCTAAACTGCCAGGAGTCAAAGATCCATTTTGGGAACAGTTTTTTAATGATGAAATCCCAGCGAATGGAGATGCCGATGAGATTCTGTCAGGGTCAGTGGAGAGTAATGACCTGGTAATGGAACAAGAACCGAACGAGTGGACCAGGAATCAACAACAAATGAATTTTCTTACTGAACAAATGGGTCTTCTTTCCTCAGAAACTCAGAAGAAATGAAGGTACAAACATCAGTAAAACTTTTAAAAAGTATGTGTTTCTCTGCGTTGTTTTGTCTTGAGAGTTATCATATGTTCCTCACAGATTTGGTTTTCAGGGCTGCGTGAACGGGATATGAACAAAGGAGGGGGAATATATCAGTTACCAGACTCTTTCTATAATTCATTTACACTTTACATTTTGACTTGGAGATGCACAAAACTTTTAGTAGTAGAGAAGGTAATAGAATTACTACAATGCTTGTGAATAATCTTTTCGTGCTGTTGTTTCTATGATATATTACCTGAAAACAACCAATGAGCAATTCCCTTGCTTATATTTTGTAATCCACTGTCTCTATCAATTCAATACGCAAAAGGATTTGTTTTGGGCATAAGTAATACCTGCTTATATTTTGCATATAAAGATCAGTATGATGGATTAGTACGTAAAACAATCGCGATATGAGTAGTAATCGATAAAATTGATTGGATTGAATGGGAAGGACATGGAGTATAAATAATCTGTACAATGGATATATTTCTTTAATGGGTCTTTGTATTGTTTTCATCCTCCTCGCTTGATGCTTGATGCTCGGAAATCAGACCAATACAACGATGATAACAATGAGTAGAATAATCCCGAAAATGAGAATAAGTAGGCAAGTCTGCAACAAAGCAAACATAAAACTTAGCTTTAGCAGCTAAAAACACGTAATCACACAATTATAATATTTGAGAAGAGATTTTTTCTTGAGAGCTTACCAAAGATGAGTTTGATTGTTGAGTTTTAGCTGCTTTTCTGAGTTGAGCAGTGCCTTGAGCAGTTGCAGCTTGTGAGTTATCAATGTTAGAGCTGATGTCATCTGCCAATGTTTCAAATATACTTTAGCTGAGATTTTAAAGGCAAAAGTAAACGGAAACGGGAAATTTGCAATGAAGGGGTTACTTACCAATCATAATTCCTTGATCATTCACTAGAACAGCTAGATCTTTGAAGATTTCATTCACTTCACCAATCTGTTCTTGAATTTCTCTAATTCCTTGCTCTCTTTCCTCGATGATTGCTTCATTGAATGTTATCTCGTTATCTAAGAACACCACTTCTTGCCTGGAGAATGAGAATAACAAGAAGTTTACAGCATGTCTCTGCAAGATATGAATTAACACAAAATGCCCAAACAAAGAGGATGGATCTAATGGGGTTTCATGGCCATACACTAACCCAACTTTAAGCTTATATCAACAATCAAGGCTACAGTTAGTTGTTTGAATTCTCAAACTGCATGCTTGACTCACATTTGGGTTCTGTTTATGCTAAACGAATGATCAAGCGAATTAGCAAAATAACATGCTATTGATTACAATCAAATCATACCCCCTTACCTTCTTGATTGTAGAAGAAGAGTTTGCTGCTGGGAGGTCCTTGAAGATTCAGTATCCAGTTCCTGTGCATTATAGCTGCATTGAGTGGCGTAACAATAAAGCACGTGTAAGTGAGACTAATATTCCACAAAACAATCGGTTACAATTTTAAGTCGAGTTCAAAGTTTTCTGAACATTGAGCCATCCTCTTCTATACCAAGGTTCATTTGCCATGATCTCTTCTTTATTAAGAGGTATTTAAAACATAACTGGTCAAAGTAGTTTACCTGGTAGGTATTTCTTTAGTGACCACAGGAGTATATGTAATTTCTCTTTCAGCTGCGAGTCTTTGAGCTTTTTGAAACTCTTTGAGAACTGATTGGAAATCTTTTGCCAGTTTAGCATCCGCAATCTTCTTAATTTGCTGCAAATTAAACAAGTGAATATGAACATAACATAGAATTAGGAATCAGGGTTATAGATAATAAACAGGTGCTGAGATGCTGAAAAAGTTAAACCAAGAGACGATGGGAAATTGGTACAATAGTCATCAATGTTCCCTTTCACATTCAACATTTCATTAGCACCAATATGAGAAGGACAACAGAAATGTGAGCATTTTCTTACACTAACGGCTCCATGATGGTCGGCTTCGCTAGCTTCTTTTAGTTTCTCTGAAGTATTTTTCACCAATTCTGATATTTGCAACCTTGTTCTCTGCCTGTCAACGTAAGAAAACTAACACTTAAGAAAATTTCGAGAACAAACTCTAAAAAAAAACAACTGCTTACTAACTCCAATCATAATAAGCTCATTGTTTGCAAAATTGTAAGGCATTAAGAGCAAATTATTAAGGTTTCTGTAACACAATGCAACTAACCATTTTCCAGCAAATTGTGTTTTGATAATAACCTATAAAAATCCTTAAAACATCAATTCTAACGCATCTCTAGCTGATATGCACGAGATGGTAAGAACATTAACAGTTAAATAAAGACTTAAGAACCCTAATTCTCAGCTTCAAAACAATCATAATCTGTACTCATAACCATAAACAATACATAAGATAAGAGAAATTCCTAATCAAAACCACAATTTTGAATAATAATTAAAAAAGAAAAATCAAAGCAATTGAAACAAAACCCTAATTAATAACTCTGAGATTTAGCAAACAGAAGAAGAGTTACTAACAGCTTCTCTCGCAAATCAAGAGTATCCTTGGGCGTTCCGATCGAATTAACGAGACGGAAGAAGGAATTCACCGCCGTGCTAATCCGGAAAATTCCGGCGGCAACCTCCTGAGACGGATCTCCACGAGACGAAGGTCTCTGTTGCCTCCCGCCGGAAAATCGATTACCCGCCGCAAATCGAGAACCAGCTTCGAGATCTTGGAAACTCATTTCTCAAACCCCTCTCTCTCTCTAAAATCTCTATGATCGCGTGGGAAACCGAAAACGAAGAAGATGGGAAAGAGTTTGGTAAATTAAGTTGTTTTCCCAAATTTATTGTTTTTTAAAAGAAAAATTTGTTTAAACTATTTTATCTCATGTGGTTCGCGTGAATGTGATGGTGGACGATATGTATTATTACGTAAAAATTATGTGGCGGAGGCTGCCAGGTCATTTCGGTGGGGAAGGGGAATCGGATCCTCCGCTGTATTCGTTTGACCCTTTTAATTTTCAGAATCGGTCCGGTTTAAGCGGTTCGATTTCTAATTGTACCGTGCATACTTAATCAAACTAACCGTAATTCAACTTGCTTGCTCTTCTTTCATTTGGTTTTAGTTGTTTCAACTTTCAAACGCTAAATCCAAGCTTCAAGGGTTGCTTATATTAAAATGTTTTTACTCGGCAGGAAAGTACATACATACCAACAATGAAACAATGTCCGTAGAAACTTATTACATTGCAAGGAAACACACACACACATAACAATAGTTTTTCAAGGTGTTGAATCAAGAAATGGGTAATCGGTGTAACCGATGACCGGATCCGAAGTGTAGAACGTTGGTCTATCGTACTTATTCAGCGGCGCATCCACTTCGAACCTCTTAGGCAAATCCGGATTGGCCAAGAACCATCGACCATAAGCCACCAGATCGGTTCGTCCTTCTGCCACGGCAGCATTACCGTCTTCCTTCTTGAAACCACCCGCGGATATGAAAGTCCCCTTAAAGGCTTTCCTCATTGGCATTAGCGTGTGAGGACACTCTGATATTTCTCCCATTACAATCATTCTTGGTTCAATCACATGGCAGTAGAGGATTCCGTATTTGTTCAGAGATTCCGCCATGTGAACCGCTAATGCTCCTGGGTTTGTGTCTGCTGATTCCATGTAGTCCGCGAAAGGAGATAGCCTGATTCCAACACGATCTGGTCCGATCTCTTTGGACACTGCTTCGACTATTTCTAATGCGAATCTGCAACGCTTTTCCAATGATCCACCGTATTCGTCGGTTCTATCGTTCACCGTGTCTTTCATGAACTGGTCGATCAGATAGCCATTAGCGCCATGAATCTCGACTCCATCGAAACCTGCAAATGCAACAAAAACAACACATTCAAGAAAACATATATAAAGAGCCTTAAATAGCTTAATATGCATTTCCGGAGTTTACTTACCAGCTTCCATAGCATTTCTTGCTGCAAGCCTAAAATCGTTGACAATGCCGGGGATTTCTTCAATACTTAACCGCCTTGGAGGGGTAAACATGGCTTCATCGATGCCGTTAGAACGGATTTGAGGCATCAATGGCTTGTCTGAACAAGAGATAGGAGCTTGCCCATTTGGCTGAAAACCTTCAAGAAGAAAACGACATACTCAATAACCACTAATTACGGTTGTTGAATGGTTTCTTTCACCAGCCTATAAACATGACAAATTTCAATTTGGCAAACCTCGATTAGAAACACGACCAACATGCCAGATCTGACAGAAGAAGATACCGCCTTTCGCATGAACAGCATCCACTATTGGCTTCCATGCCTCCACATGCTCTTTAGTCCATATCCCAGGAGTATCTTGATACCTTCAAATGTGCAAGGATCAGCAAAAACAGTCTCAGATCACAAAACCCACAAATAAAAACGTAATCTTTAATCAAAATGAGAAGAATTGGGGGTAAGTAAATTACTTACCCTTGAGCTGTATCTGAAACACCAGTGGCTTCAGTGATGAGAAAACCACCTGGAGTGGTTCTTTGAGAGTAATACAAAACAGCGTGAGGCTGAGGAACGTTTCCGTATGATCTCTGTCTTGTTAATGGAGCTAGAACAACCCTAAAACAAAAAAGATCAAAAGCTTCTTCTTATTGAGTTTTTTTTCAGCTGGGAATTTCATCGAACAACTATAATGCATTAGTGATCTATAAAAAAGGAAGGAAATTTCACATACCTATGAGAAAGATTGAATTTTCCCATCTTATAAGGCGTAAGGAGAGGGATACTCTGTTTCGTTACGGCGTTTCCCATTTCCATTGGATTCGATTGTAAGTAGCGTAACACTGGATTTGGTTCTCTGTGAATTGTTCGTTCTTCTCTCTCTAAAAACACTTGAAACTTTGTAAGTATTCGTGAAATGTGGAAGAACACGGAACCTCATATTTATACACATTTGATTTAGAGTAGAGAGAATTGGGAAAGCGAAGTGATTTTTTTCCCGTTCTTGTGTGACGTCATTCAGGACGCATTCACATATTAATTAGACCCTACCAACTTGCATTTTTTCTATGACGCATTCATTGACGATATTAGAGAGAGAATTAACCACTTTTTGAACTTAACCCAAATTCCTCCAATGATATTCGACATTTGTTACATTTTGAGCTAAATGCCTTAATGTGGGCCTCGTATAATTGCAATCAGCTTTTTTATTTGGTTCGACCCTTACCAACTTTGGACCACCGACCAAAAAAATAAGGTATCACATCAAACAGAAAAAATGAATCCAACCTTCATGGTAAGGCTGCAAATGGGAGCAGCCGGGCGGGGCAGATTTGTGATGATGTGGCAGAAATGTTATAAATGTCACCATTCATTACAAATATAATTTGCCGAACGTTTTAGGTAGGGAAAATTAGTCAAATAATCGTTAAAAAAATTATAATTCACAAACTAGCAAAACTAGTTCTACGTGGCCTAATATCAACCCTTAGATTTAGGGTTTTTTTGTTAGTTTATGAATTATAGTTTTTTTATGGTTATTTAAGAGATTGACCCTTTTATGTAAGTGAACCACACTTGCCAAAAAAAAAAAAATTTGTGTTTGTTCTATTATTCACACAAGGGCCAAACATAGTAAAACTTGAAGCTTTGATTTTTGTATCACAGCCAGGGCCGGCCCTAAGTGATGGGCTACCTAAAATCCAATAAAACATTTTTGCCCCATTATAAACATAATAAAAAAAATTGTCCCTAAGTGATGGGCTACCTAAAATCCAATAAAACATTTTTGCCCCATTATAAACATAATAAAAAAAATTGTTATAGGTTTACGCTAGCTGGGGTTCGAACTCGTAACCAAACTACTGTCACAACTGTAGTGAACCGCTAGACCACAAGAATTTTTCCCATTATTAAGCCCCTAAAATTAATAACCTATGTTGATGCCTAAAGTAGGTGTTTTACCTGCTTTAGGTCAGGGCCGCCCCTGATCACAGCTAAGCCATGGAATCAAGTAGCTCTGGGCACGAAGCAAATATCTGGAAAAATGCAGGTATCCGTGATCCGATCCGTGTTAAACGAATATTTGATTTTTCGATTCGATCCGATCCGTGAATTTTTGGATATCCGGAAATTCGGATATTCGAAAAATATTTATTTGCTATCCGCGGATATCCGATTCGATCCGTGAAAAATCAAATATCCGAAATTTTTTTAAGATATCCGTGATTATCCGATCTGATCCGTTATTATTTTTAATATTATTATTATTATTTTTTTGTAATTTAATCATCATAAAAAAATATTTAGTGAAAATAAATGGGTTAACAATAAAATCTAATCATACACATTAAACTTACATGTTACTTTATATAAATGACATATGTATTTGTATATTTATACGGATCGGATCGGATAATGGTCTTTTTAAAAATACTATTTGTGATTTGCTTTGTGTTTGACGGATCGTCTATTTTAGTATTTGCTTTGCTTCGAAACTTTATAGATATTCGAATTTTTCGATTCGGATCAAAACAAATCGCGAATCGAATCGGTTTAACGGATTTTTTGCCCAGCCCTAGAATCAAGCATCACCATGAACACTTCCATCTCTTTATATTCTAACTAAATATTTCAATCATAGCAAATCATATTTACAATCTGGGTAACTAATGCTTGTGCTAGATACAAACTGTTAGATTAATAAAATAAAAATTTGAATTTACCTTTTCTCAATCGCACGTCGACGCTATTTCCAGCTTTTGTATGCTTCTAGTCATAGTAATCAACGCTTAATGAAGATAAATCGAAAACCAAATAATTGAAATTCCCGAGGAAGAGGAATCTGAAAAGTCGATGAGGTTTTCACCAAAATCTATATATATGGAGAGTTTTAGATGATAAAATCAAGCTTATATTTAGTTAAGATCGAAATTCCAAATCCACTAAGCAAAATTCAAAATCTTTAAACAATTTATTAGCTTAAAAAAATAAAAAAAATTCTTCAGGTCTTCTCAATGTCGAGTGATTCTCTTCACCGGAAACTGCCTCTTCCTCGGAACCCTGAGAAGCTCCCCGAGGACCTCACGGACGCCTAATCATCTTCATCTCCAATTAGTTCCTCCTTGTCCTCGACTTGAGTCAACATTTGTCCTCTCAATGTCTCATCATCCTCCGATATTCTCATCTCCACCTCTTCGAATCGTTTCATCTTCTTATTAGATTCATCATCAGACTTCCCAGGCTCTGACCTCTTCCTCTTGAGAACCCTGACTAAATTCTCGAGCGCCATATCAGCATCTTCATCTTTCATTAGTTCCTCAGCGACTTGAGCGGGAGTCAAAACTTGTCCATCAATCAATTGCTTAATTTCCGGGTAGAGATGGTGAGTGTCATCATTATCGGGAGACAGGCCTAAGTAGTTAGACGCCAATGTCTTGAATCCCTCAAAACAGCAATGTCCCAAGTAAATGTGCATATCCATACGGCCTGGTCTGAGTAATGCCTCATCGAGCTTCTCCTTGTTGTTTGTCGTGAATATTATTATGCGTTCGTCTCCACAACTCGACCATAACCCATCTATGCAATTTAACAGTCCTGATAACGTCAATGGTGTTGATTCCTATTCACATGAAACATGTTTAGAATCAACCAATGTATTGTTTGCAAGCAAACGAACGGTAAAGCTCAAAATTGTGACGACCTAACCTTGGGAACACCTAGCTTTGTGATCGATTTGGTTGAAGGTTTCAACCTAGTAGGCAAATCCACGGAGCAGTCTATATCTTCTACAACAAGAATGGAGTTGTTTTTAGTGGTGAGAAGTAACTTCCTCAGATCTGTGTCCCCCTGCACGTTAGCGAGCTGGAGATCATAGATATCAAATTTGAGGTAGTTAGCCATAGCTGCCACTAGACTAGTCTTCCCGGTCCCTGGTGGTCCGTACAACAAGTAACCCCTCTTCCAAGCTTTTCCAACTCTTTTGTAGAAATCTTTCCTTTTGATAAACCGATCAAGATCTTTCATCACAGAACGCTTGAGCTCATCATTCATAGCCATCGTATCAAATGTCGAAGGGTGCTCGAAGTTCACGGAATTCCATCTTTTACACATGTTATCATAAGTGTGCATCTTGAGAATTTTATTCTCGTTCTTGATCATTTTTGCTTCCTTCTCCACATAAGGTACATAAGAGTTCAACACCAAATCTGTGTGTTTCTTGTTGAAGCTTAGCTGGAGGCATTCCCAATTGACATTTTCTTCATATTGTCCTTCAACATCAACCGTGGTTTGCTTCTTGGTGCCAGCTAAAAACCGCCACTTGAGCTCAATGCCTTGGTAGATATCGGAGATAGCCCCTCCTTGGCTTAGGTATAGGTTGACCTTCTTATTGTTAGGGTCTCTAGTAATCCTTAGCTCTGATGCATCAGGGCTTATCTTGCTTGAGAGATATGCTTGAGCCGCGGAATAGAGCTCGTTTTCTATTCGAATACCGTTTCTGGCAGTCCCGTCTCTCTCATTGATGATGAGCGTAAGAGTCGATGAACGAGAGCCGACTAAAGAATTTATATAAGAGACGACGAAGTTTTGTACCTGTTGTGGAACTACCGTGCGAACCATTGGTTTGAGGATCGTGACGTATGCCATCACTTTTAAATAGGTAGAAAACATTGATTCAGGAAGAAGAAGATCTCTAGAAGACACCATCGTTTTGGAGTTTAGGGTTAGGTCGATCTTTCTTCGATGTTGTTGTCGGCGAGGCTACATATATATATTATTTTGTTCAATACGGAAATTTTGTTTTCTTAAGTATATATTTTCATTTTCTTTTTTCTTTGACAAAAAGAAAAATGAAAATTTCTTGTACTAGGAAACAAACCCGCGCGTTCCGAGCGGTAAAATATAATTTATTGGATGAAATAGTTTTATATTGAATTGATGTTATTCAACGAATGATAAAATTGTACATATGACATTATATAATGCATAATTTTTCTTGACCATCCAAAATATTATTTCACTTTTAGTGAAATATGTTATATATTGTTATCAGTTTTATCTTTTACATTTGAAAACATCTTTTTTTATTTGTGTAGTTCTTCATCATAGTAATATGGGCTTTGAATCCTCAAACATCTTAAACATCCAAAACTGCGAAGAAAAAAAGAAATCACGATATTCTTTTTCTCACCTTAGATCTGACGTTGATTTTCTTATTGGAGGAAACATCTAAATAAGAGAGAGATAGTGAGTCATCCCCTACTAATTTGTTTCTTGTTCTTTGAAACACAAATGAAACGCCATTTGCAATCTTTGTCTAAAGCCTTCATTTGATAGTGATATATATTGTGGGAGACGGTTGTTAAATGTAAAATATAAAAAAATTTGGAGAATTTGGTTATCAAATTCTTATGTCTAAATTTTTAATTTATCTCTAAAGTCTAAGATAAAATCATTATATAATTCTGAAACATAACAATGTTTTTTAATCCATGACCATTTATATAGTAAATTTTAGAAAACCCCAAATAATCATAACGAGAATATATATGGATTTTTTGCTTTCATATCTATTTATTTTATTTGTAGACACTAAAATTAAATGCAAGGAAATACATTTGAGTGATGATGATATACACAACACATATATATTTTCTGATGAGATTTAATTGGTTAATCGAAGTAAACCGGCGTTACAATTATATTGAGAATAATATCTGGGTTATATCGATCAAAAGATAAGAGATGGAGCTCTAGAATGTCTCCTAACTTAATGGGATTGTCATCCCACTAGTTCACGTGTGAATAGTGATCATTGTAGGATAGATGGTTAGTTTCATTCTTTGTTTATGTAAGACGTTGTTGTTGTTTTATGAGGGCAATAAGGAAAAAAATTTCGGAAGTAACTTTTGTTTTTTCTTGGATATTGTTCATGATCAACATCGATCAATCCGTAATGTATATTAGAGTTTCCACCGTAAAAATTGTACAATCGGCATAAATCCATGATGCAGTTTTACTAAAAAAAAGTTTTTGTTATAGCACAACATAAATTTTGTGGATGCATATCAGAGTTTCTATGGTAAAATTATTTGCCAAATGTAGTGAAATTTCCATAGGTATCACATAGCGAATTTAAAAGAAAATTTACACACACACACACACATACTTTTGACGAGTATGGGATAGATACTCCCTTCTTTGAAGTATTTCAAAGCTACGGATATTACTCAAATTTCCTCTTTATTTTTATTGTGAATATGCCTAAGCTGGAGGAGGCATATAGTGATTGTGATGGATTCCCCGATATCAACAGGCTTCTCGAACCTATTACTTCTGTCAATCGTCTTTCACTATCCACAGCAGACAACAATGCAGAGGTAATTTAAATCAAAATTGATTCAAACTCACTATATCACTTAGAATACTAAACATTCCTTTGCTCATGCTGAATATAGTGATGATATTGTCTTTCATGAGCTTGAGCATCTCCAGTTTTGCAAATATAACACATATTGGTCCAAGTTAATACTTTGGTTGCTCAAAGGTTCTCCAAACTACGACACTTTGAGTTCGATGTAAGTTTTTTCGATAGAAGATTAATATTTTTGCCTAATTCTTCACCCGTTTAATCTAACTCTGCTCGGTTTTCCAATCCAAGGGAAACTTTTCACAAGACGGTATGGAAACAATGGATATATCGGTTTGCTGGAAGCAACTGAATTATGTTCCTCAATGTCTGTTGTCGAGTCTACATATACGTTCAAGTGGACATGTTACAATCCAACAAAAGAGATAGATATGGCGACATATATCTTGAGGAATTCTTTCCAATTAATGACTGTAACATTCTTGAGTAGGCCATCATGGTTGGATCCACAAAAGAAGTTAAAAGAAACCTGTAGAATTCACTAATGAAATACAAACAAAGTAAATTAATTACATAGTTGAAAAAAATAGCCAAACCGTATAACTCGTTGTTTCTTGGCAAATACATAACTCATTTGATGATTTAACGTGTAAAAAAAGACGTGAATGTAAATAATGTGTGAGTGTTTCAGTAAAAATATGGCCAAAGATTGACAATAAACAACAAACAAAACTCAGCAAAAGATCGAAAAAAAGTTAGGGGGCGATACTTGGCTTCTTTCTTCATGATGGCTAAAAAGAGCTTCCAAAACAACCCGCACGCTGTTATACGAACAATAATAATCAATCAGAGACATCAATTTCTCCAAAATTCAAAGAATCAACAAAATTTTGTTCCAGACAAATATAAAAACACCCGAGCCATGACCCTTTCACTAAGCTATTCAGTGTCACTTACATGATTGCATGAAACACGTGCATGTTTATTAAAAAAATTTACAATTCTTCTGTCATTAAGATGAAAATAGTAATACCAATCAAACGTCATCAATTATCTATCAATATTCTGAATTTGCCACCAATTATGAAATCTAAAAACATTTTTAATTTTGGGATACACCATAACGAAAGAGAATGGTGAAGAGAATAGGGGCTTACCCAGATCTAATTCAAAATCGACGAAGAATCTAAGATTTCTTTGACATGCAGATAGTGAAGAGAAAGGAAGGTATGTTAAAGAGGCGGACGACAACGACACACACAACGATAAACGAATCAACGCCGACCAATATCAGTTTCTTATAAATCTTAAAACCTAATTGAATCATGAATCTTCCTAAATTGGATATAACATCGACGAAGAATCTTGGGAATTTGCCTAACCTTGATTAATTAAGATCCCTTTAGGTTTTGAGAGAGAAAACGAAAATATTATGAGACGATTTTGAAGGTTTTCCAATATAAATATACTAACAATCACAACTCTTCATAAATGAAAGGATTTTAAGATTTGAAAGGGTTCGAATCTTCACTCTTCAGTTGCATCTCTTCATATCAAAAAGTCTATGATGTCTGTTCGCTACCGAAAAGCAACTATTGAATCTGATGGATCTTGACCGTCCATTGGATTTAAGAAAGTAATATTAGCCATTAGATCTTCTGTAAAAAAAAGTATGACGTCACATTCCCTAAATAGAGGTTTGCTATTATTTATAGATGTCCCGCACTTGCTTGGAGCCACCGGTTCATGTGCATTTTTCATGGGGAAAAATGTCTAAAAAATCCCAAACTTTCAAATTGTGGACAAATAAATCATCAACTTTCGAAATGCCGTTTAAATCGCAAAGTTTTTGTTGACTTTCAAAACAAATATCAAAGTTTTGTTGACTCCGCTGTTTTAACCCCATCGTTAAGTCTCCGTTAATCACCGTTAGGAGTTTCCGTTTTAGTCGTAAAACGATGCCGTTTTGGTAAAAAAAATTAGTAACAACTACCTAGGATCGAATCCGGGTTGATATAAAGACATTGACATACTCTACCAACACGCCACATGAGATTTTTGTTTGTTATTGCCATTGAAATATAATTATTATGTATTAAGGATTTCACCATGAACTTTCGGGGCTATTTCCCATCGTTCTATAAGGACCCAGACGACAATTTACATACCGTTGGAAAGCCCCGACTCTCAGCTTTCCATCGACATCAAATTTGTATCCATCAGAATTCCGAGTAAACAGTTATTGTTGCTTCTGTAAACCGCGATATACAACAAATAACTTGGAGTAAAATTTAATAATGTTAAAAGTAAAAGGTTTAAAAGTAAAAGGTTTCATAAGAAGTTAATAATAATACAAAACAAAGTATATTAATAATATTTATTTTTAGAAAAAGAAATAAAGGCAAAAATTGGAGTAAACTCCTACTCTATTTTTAGAAAACTGTAATTTTAGAATAAAAAATAGAGCTAACTATTGCATATGGTCTAAATCAATATATTGAAAATAAGTTCCCCTAAGCAACAAAACTTATCAATGGTCATTTTAATATATATTGTATTAAGTATTTGTTGTATATCGCGGTTTACAGAAGCAACAATAACTGTTCACTCGGAATTCCGATGGATACAAATTTGATGTCGATGGAAATCTGAGAGTCGGGGCTTTCCAACGGTATGTAAATCGTCGTCTGGGTCCTTATAGAACGATGGGAAATAGCCCCGAAAGTTCATGGTGAAATCCTTAATACATAATAATTATATTTCAATGACAATAACAAATAATAATCACTTGTGGCGTGTTGGTAGAGTATCTCCATGTTTTTATATTAACCCGGGTTCGATCCGTGGTAGTTGTTATTAATTTTTTTTACCAAAACGGCGTCGTTTTACGACTAAAACGGAAACTCCTAACGGTGATTAACGGAGACTTAACGATGGGGTTAAAACAGCGGAGTCAACAAAACTTTGATATTTTTTTCGAAAGTCAACAAAAACTTTGCGATTTAAACAGCATTTCGAAAGTTGGTGATTTATTTGTCCACAATTTGAAAGTTTGGGATTTTTTAGACATTTTTCCCATTTTTCATGGTAATTACTTATTTCTATTACTATTATTTATTTTATTTTATTTTGAAAAAACTACTGTTAATTTTATGGGTAATTAGCATCAATATTAGTCTTTTAATATTTAATTAAATATCTAACATGGCCTAAATCATAATTTAGTATCTAACAAATTGCCTACATAAAATTCCTATTATACCCATAAATTAACATGTATATTTATATAGTTGACTATTATTGAGTATGTTCATTTATATATTATAGTGAACAATTATTTACAAATATAGTGAATTATATAGTTTTGCATAGTTGATTATAAGTATTTATTGTGTATTTGTCTCTTTTGTGGCCAATGAATTATTGTTTGTATAAGTATAGTAAACTATTATAGTAAATTAACATATACATTTAGTAGATTATTATTGGATATAGTTAAATTTCATATAGTATAGTGAATAATTATTTATTGTAGTGAACTATTTTTTATATGTATGTTTGATATAGTTAAATATATCTAAATTTGTTATATTGTAGTTAACTATATTCCTATACGTAATTATAAACCATTATAATAGTTAACTATGTATGTTATTACGTTTTCAACATAGTTAACTATTTTTGTTTCAATAGGTAACTATTATAACAACATTTTCATGTAGCTACTTATGATATGAAGTTGATAGAGTACACAACTATGTTTTTAAATTGATAACTATTTTTTGAAAAAAAAATTAACTATTATAGTGTGAGATTGTTAACTATTTTGTGAGATGTTAATTAACTATGTAGTTAAATATGTAATTTCAAAAATAGTCAACTATTTTCTTTATGAATTTATGTAGGATAATTTTGTCTAAATTTTATTCTCTCTACTACTTACTTAATTATAGTTTTTGACATGTTACTTACCTAATTTTATCTCTTAAAAGTGTTTTTTTACTAATTCACCCTAGTTTTATTGATCTGTGTAACTAACACAAAAACAATAGGTTGGTAAAAGTATTCGTTATTAGTGGAAAATTTTGCTCTCATTTCTTCTATAGTTCTATTTAATTGTGGGCCCCAATTATAGATTTTTCTTCTCATTTCTTTTATTTTGTTTATCAGTCAGAGTCAGAGCCTATATTGAGAACAGAGAAGGTACATACATACCAAATTGTAATAATGTCCGTAGAAACTTATTACATCAAAAAGAAAAAAACACACACACACACATATAACAATAGTTTTAAGCTGTTGAATCGAGAAATGGGTAATCTGTGTAACCCATTACTGGATCAGAAATGTAGAACGTTGCTCTATCGTACTTATTCAGCGGCGCATCCACTTCGAACCTCTTAGGTAGATCCGGATTGGCCAAGAACCATCGACCATACGCCACCAGATCGGTCCGTCCCTCTGCCACGGCTGCATTACCATCTTCTTTATTGAAACCTCCCGCAGATATGAAAGTCCCCTTAAAGGCTTTCCTCATCGGCATTAGCGTGTGAGGACACTCTGATATTTCTCCCACTGTTTTCATTCTTGGTTCAACCGCATGGCAATAGAGGATTCCGTATTTGTTCAGAGATTCCGCCATGTGAACCGCTAATGCTTGTGGGTTCGTGTCTCCTGATTCCATGTAATCGGCGAAAGGAGATAGCCTGATTCCAACACGATCTGGTCCGATCTCTTTGGACACTGCTTCGACTATTTCTAATGCGAATTTGCAACGCTTTTCCAATGATCCACCGTATTCGTCGGTTCTATCGTTCACCGTATCCTTCATGAACTGGTCGATCAGATAGCCATGAGCGCCATGAATCTCGACTCCATCGAACCCTGCAATGCAACAACAACAACAACAATATAGTCAAGAAAACATACAAAGAGCCTTGAATAGATTAATAGTTAAGATACATTTCCCCCGAATCCGGAGTTTGCTTACCGGCTTCCATAGCGTTTCTTGCTGCACGCCTAAAATCGTTGACAATGCCGGGGATCTCTTCAATACTTAGCCGTCTTGGAGGAGTAAATACGGCTTTGTCGATGCCGTTAGCGCGGATTTGAGGCATCAATGGCTTGTCCGTACAAGAGATAGGAGCTTGCCCATTTGGCTGAAAACCTTCAAGAAGACAATATTGTAACATAGTCAACAATACACACCAATCGAGTTTGTTGAATGATTTCACCAGCCTAAAAACACGACAAAAGTTTCAATTTGGTGAACAATTACAAGTATGAGCCCAAGGAGGATTGCTACAGACTTATAAATTAGCCAAGAATCATGTGGGACATTTAACACAAACCTCGATTAGAAACACGACCAACATGCCAGATCTGACAGAAGAAGATACCGCCTTTCGCATGAACAGCATCCACTATTGGCTTCCATGCCTCCACATGCTCTTTAGTCCATATCCCAGGAGTATCTGGACAACTTCAAATGGTCAAGGATCAGGCAAAACAGTCTCAGATCACAAAACCCACAAATGAAAAAGTAAACTTTACTCAAAGTGAGAAGAATTGGGGTAAGTAAATTACTTACCCTTGAGCTGTATCTGAAACACCAGTCGCTTCAGCAATGAGAAAACCTCCTGGTGTGGTTCTTTGAGAGTAATACAAAACAGCGTGAGGCTGAGGAACGTTTCCGTATGATCTCTGTCTCGTTAATGGAGCTAGAACAACCCTGGAACAAATTGACCAAAAGCTTCTTCTTATTGAGAGTTTTTATTCAGCTGGGAATTTCATCGAACAACTAGAATGCATAAAAGATCTAAAAAAAAAGGAAGGAAAATTTACATACCTATGAGAAAGATTGAATTTTCCCATCTTATAAGGCGTAAGGAGAGGGATACTCTGTTTCGTTACTGCGTTTTCCATTTCCATTAGATCCGATTGCAAGTATCGTAAACTCGGATTTTGGTCTTTGTGAATTTGTTCTTCTCTCAAAAGAAACTTTCAAGTTTCCGTGAAATGTGGAAGAACACATCACCATATTTAATAGACCTCACTAACTTGCATTTTTTTTTCCATGACGTATTCATTGACGATATTAAAAAGAATTAACCACCTTTTTTAAGAACTTAACCCAAATTTTTTTTTTTTTTTTGGTAAAATGTTAAATCTTATTATATAAAGGAGAGTTCGCAAAATTGTAACTCACGAGATCGCGACACGTGTATAAGTAGCCGATTAGATTTTAACACATGTTAATTTTTTAAATATGTAAGTATTTCAATATTAAAATTGTTAATTACTCAAAAAGTAAGAAATTAAAATGGAAAAGAACACAAACATAAAGTAATTTTACAAATTGCACAAAACCTCTATGCAAATAATAATATTTAGTTACAAAAAACAAAATTTAGGCAAATAAAAACAACAAACTATATAACTAAAAATAGAAACAACCATGTTTATATCGTTATTTATAAGAAGAAGTTTAACATATGTATATCTATGGAGAATACAAAATAATTGACATGAATGAACTAGATCAACGAGTAAGCAAAGATAAAGAAAAATTGGTTAATGATATGTTTTTACATGTTTAAAATTTACAACATAACATCAAAAAAGGATTATTAAAATATGTAAGCATGAGTTAGTTATTATATCAAATAGTTTAATAATTGAAACCATATTTACATATACCAAACGTATATATTTAATTTTAAACATAACTATTTAAAGTAACTCAAATAATCCTCGCATCGCGAAAGTATTATTCTAGTTTTATATATTTTTTAGTTGTGACATAAATTACAGGAAAACTTAAAAAGCAGAAATACCAAAATCCACTAAATGTTACAACACGAAAAGAAACGGACAAAGTTAACCCAAATTCTTCCAATAATATTCGACATTTGTTACATTTTGAGCTAAATGGGGCCTCATATAATTGCTATAAGTGTTTTTTTATTGGTTTGACTCTTACCAACTTGGACCACACGATCAGAAAGAAAGAAAAAAACAAAGAAGGAGGAAGTGGGCACGTTGAGATTCAAACTATATATATTAATGTTCAAATTAAAACAGAGAAAATAAATTAACCATCATGTTAGGATATGTGGTCTCTCGAAATGGATCACAAGTGTAGAAGTAGAACAACTGATCAACGGTGCATTGAGTTCAATGGATTAGAAATACAAACTAAATAGTTAAAAGGAAGTTTGAATCCAAGAATCAGTTTAACCAGTTTTTGGATGGATTTCTTGTACCAATTACGTATGAATTATCCATTTGTTATCACAAATGCATGGTTCAACTGAACTCACTCCTTTAACATATTGCGACGTGCTTCAAAAATGGAACTAACTAATATTGGAATTGAAAAGAAAATAGTAGTATTCTAGAGATTTTGGTCGTATAAATGGTAACTATTACTTTGAATATTGTAGATTTTTTTGATCGGATTTAAATTTTACCATATTTTGAATATGAGTGATGACATGGCGATTGATACTCGCACAAAAAGATAGTGTGGTGAATCTAACCATTCCAAACGGTGCAACCTCTTATATATCCAAAAAAAAGTCCAAAGTTCCCTATTCTATCACTAGTAGCTAGGGATATACTTGCAATGCAAGTGTCTTCAATATCATCGGAATCTGCCGTTATCACTACTGGTAGAGTTTTATACTCATATCTACAAGATGTTTAACTCATTACATGATTAAAGCCCCCATGTGTACTGAGCAATGTTGGAGTGTGAAACTAAAATGAATGAAAAAAAAGTTATAAGAAAAGAACAAATGCTTGCGGATTTCAAGTCGTGAGATGAACACATGAGAGGTAATATCTATCACTGTTAGTCTTTTATGTTAATATCATAGTTCGTTTTGAATTTTGCTTGATTTTTAACCCTATGTTTTTTCATTTGTCTGTAAAATTTGAACATGTATTCAACTTCCAAGGACCTTCACACTCAGGTAAATACGTTAATAACTCTACATATTTCAATTCTCATTGATTAAGTTTCATATATTGCATAAAAGTTAATTTGGCGATTATTGTTGCTTGAACTTGATGCATATGTACACTCACTGACTTGTCCCTGATTGGAGATGCAAAGATGGAGAGGTACATTCATTGACTTGTCCTTGTCTCCTTGATGCCTTCAAGTTTCAAGTTGAAGTTGAAGGAAGATTCGAGTTTTTCGAGTTTTTTGTTCCAAAAGACAAAGCTACATGTCCAAGTCGTAATGAGCTGATTTATGTGTTCCATGTGTTCTTTGAGATTTTTTGATGTTTGATTTAGTGTTAGCGAACTCATGTCTCAAATGCATTTTTGTTTTGTCATATTTTGAAGTAGTCTGGACTTTGGACTTGCTATTTCAAATGTTTTGTTTTGTTATTGGTTTGGTTTTTTTTTTTTTTTTTTTTTGTAGTTTTCGGGTAAAAGTAGCAATTTCGGGTCCAATGGAACTGAAATCTTCATGTGTTTGTTCACTGTGCAGAAGCGAGTCCTCCATTAGCTATGTAAAAGGAATAAAATCTTCTAAAACAAGGGTTTCTACTAATTCTTTTTCTGGCCTTCTTGTTTTTGAGTCTTGCATGTGATCACTTTGTTTGATCAATGATGATTACATGGAATTACAAGTATGTTCTGTTTTTTTTTCCAAGTAAAGTCCGCTTGAATAAAAGAAATCCTCTTGCTTGATAAAAATGATTCACATCATATCCAAAAATGCTACCACGTATGTAATTTTATAAGGGTCTATTTGTTAACTAATAATGAAAAAAAAACTATAAATAAAAAACTAACCAAAAACCCTATATCTAATGACATTATTTTATCAACTATCTTTGCTATTTAACAAATTAAACCATTTTATTAAAAATGAAAAATGAAAATATCAATATTTGATGTAAAGTAAAGTAAAGGGAATATTAGAGAAGGAAAAAGAAAAATAAGAGAAATGATGATGATGGTGAAGGATGAGAAAGAGAGATGATATGTGAAGGAATAAATTGTTTTTTTGAGTGAGGATGTGGTAGATTTTGTAAAGGATTTTGATAAAAAGTGGTATAGGTTATAATTTTTTCTAAAGTAAACCACCTTAAAAATTGGTGTAAAATTAATTTACCAAAATATATTATCAATGATTGAATAAATAAACTTAACACATGAACCATTTTTTATGATAAAACCAAAAAGTACTCTTGATAGAAGTACTTTAAAATGATCTAAAAAAGTCCATAATGAAGGAGGAGGCAGTAAGTATTTGGGATTACCTGAACAATTTGGCGGAAAGAAGAGTGAACTTTTCCAGTTCATTATTGAAAAAGTTAAAGACAAAACACAAGGATGGAACAAGAAATTCCTTTCACCAGGTGGTAAAGAGGTCCTATTAAAAGCAGTGGCTCTTGCGATGCCGGTTTATGCAATGAATGTTTACAAATTAACTAAAGAAATCTGTGAGAATATTAACAGAGTTCTTCAAAGATTCTGGTGGGGCTCAACTGACCAAAAAAATAAAATGCATTGGTACTCTTGGAATCGTATGAGTCTACCAAAGAAAGAAAGCGGAATGGGTTTTAGAGACTTGGAAAACTTTAATCTTGCACTTTTGGGCAAACAGGTTTGGAGAATAATGCAGAATTCACAAAGCTTGATGGCGAAAATGCTTAAAGGAATATATTTTCAAGACACTCATATTTTGAACGCCACAAAGAAGAAAAAATCATCTTATGTTTGGACTTCTCTTCTCCAAGGCAGAGACTTAGTCAAGAAAGGATTACGGTTTATTATTGGGGACGGCTCAACGATAAGTGCATGGAATGACCCATGGTTACCAATCCATCCACCAAGACCACCAGTTCCAAAACAACCACCGGAAATGATAATGGTAAAGGATTTGATGAATTCTTCGGGTTCAGATTGGGATGAAGACAAAGTTAGAGAAAAAGTGGTAGATGATGACGTCAATACTATTTTATCAATCAAGTTGAGTTTTCAAGCCAAAAAAGATGTTTTTGGTTGGCACTATAACAAAAATGGAGTCTATTCAGTGAAATCTGCATATTGTCTTTCTACTCATTTACCAGGTCCAGATCAAGTGCTACCGCCCCCAGGCAACATCCAACTCAAAAACTCTATGTGGAAGATTAAAACAGCCCCTAAAATAAAACATTTCCTCTGGAAAATGTTGTCTGAAGCTTTACCAACTGGAGAAACATTGCGGAAACGACATTTGAGACACTTTCCTCTTTGTTGTCGATGTTGTCAACAAAAAGAAACAACAGGTCATCTTTTCTTCGATTGTCCTTATGCACAATCCGTGTGGAGAGCCTCAGGAATTTCAAACATGACTCTCTTGAATACTGCAAATACGTTTGAAGAAAAAATGGAGGTAATTCTTTGCTCTAATTCTTTAGTTATCTCAGATCAAGATCAACAAGCTGCATTATGGATTTTATGGAGAATCTTGGAAAAGTAGGAATTTACTAATCTTTCAACAAAAAAGTCAACCCTGGAGGACAGTATTACGCTTGGCAAAATCAGATATGCAAGAATGGAATATGTTAGGTCACTCTCTTCACGACCAGAATGAAAACAGAGGAATCCGACCACATAGATCCCACCACTCATCACAGATTATGGAACCGACCACCTTTGGAGTGGATTAAGTGTAATTACGATGGATCGAACTCGGTAAATGGGTTAATCACGAAAGCAGGATGGATTTTCCGAGATGGTTATGGAATTTACAAGGGTTCCGGTCAAGCAAAAGGTAGAGCTCATATAACGGCATTGGAGAGTGAACTACAAGCATTAATTTTTGCGATGCAACATGCCTGGTGCAAGGGTTATAGAAAAGTAATTTTTGAAGGTGACTGCAAAGAAGTGGTGAACTTATTGACTGGTTCAATAGTTAATTTTCATGTCTACAACTGGATTCGAGATATCAGGCGATGGATGATGCATTTTGAGGATGTTCAATTCACATGGATATCAAGAGATCAAAATATCCCTGCCGATTTACTTGCCAAATTTGACATTCCCAATAATGTTTCTTTTTGTAATCATTTCTATGCTCCAAGTTTTCTTTCTGAAAGTCTACATTGTAATCACATTTATCATTCTTAATAAAGTTACAGTTCTGAGGAAAAAAAAAAAATTTGTTTGCTTACCAGTTGTCGTGATAAAGTTTACAAATCTTATGTTATTTTAATTTCTACTTTGTTTGGCTTGCAGTTGGATTGAAAAGCGAAAAAATATTGAAGTGCAAAAAAGGGAAAAGTGAAGTATTGTTATAAACCCATTTATTGTGAATGTCCATATATGTTTATGGTCTTGTTCACCAAGTCCCTTCCTCTCCAAGTTATTACTCATCCCCAAGTTATTGTATCCTATATATACCTTTGTTCTCTATGGAATAAGATCATCACTTAATTCTCAATCTCTCTTTTCATATCACAACACGTTATCAGCACGAAATCCTAACCACTAAGTAAAATCCTAATCGTCTTAACACGAAACCCTAGCTGCAAGAGCTAAAAAAATACATCTACCAAAATCCCTAACATGCCGACTCCATTCCACCGCCGATGGTGTCTCCAAACCTCTCTATTATAGTTATCGATGAAGATAAGTATTTATAATTTACGCTTATTGCCACATGCTTTTGTCATAACGTGGGATGTATAACTCATGCATATAGAATTTTACTTTAACATACCAACTATTCCATCATGTGTTTTTAATTGTTTTATCGTTATAGTTTCACTGGTCGTTTTTCATTATATGAACATGGCTTTATTTTTGATTCTCGGTATATTTTACTAATATACATATGTATCAGAACATGGCTTAAGAATTACACAAGTATTTCTTTTGAGAATTGTTAAGTAGAAATTGAGATCAACACATATAATAAATATACACCGGCGTATAATGATGGGATCATAAATAGTAAAGATTCTACTCTTAAATATTTACATGCATAATTATAATTATGTTTTACTTTGAGAGTCACTTGCTCTATTTTTTTTTATTTGAGTTTCGATCTTACTATAATTGACTTAATACTTTAATATATAGTTTAATATAACAGATCGAGCATTTGATATACCCATGTTTGATTTAATTATCGATTGTTACTTTTCCATGTAACGAGGTTCTATATGGAGGTCTCATGTGTAGTAAGAACCAAATTTAGCAGTGACGAACAATTCTGTGGAAAGTTTTTGGAATTATTTGGTCGGCAACATCCCTGGATACTTATTCAAGTAAGTCACTAAATCTTCTAATTAAAGGTTTTTCAAAAGAGGAAAAACGAATTCGAGAATTAGAAAGAAATTGATTATATATATATATATATATATATATATATATATATATATCTTGTTAAAATCGTAACGTGACTTGGAAAGAATTTTAGTTTGGTAAATTGGTATAACAAGTTATATGGTATAACGTAATTGATAAATCTTTAGTATATATTTGATTGATTTGATTATGAATATATTATATTGTAACCATAAGTTGCACTATATTTTGATTTTTAATCCTATTTGATGTTTATAGGAACTTAATGTCTTCATTTATACAATATACAATTTGATAAATTTTTATATTTATATATAAAATATTTAAGTTCTTGAGTATCTTATACGACTCTAAAGATGAAAGTTTATTGAAAGCTCCAGAAGAGCATTTGAGATCATTGATGTTCAAAATATTTATTTCAAGAGTTTTAAATTACTCACCTGAAGTGAGAAAAGAAAAAAAAGATGGCAAGAAAGAAGAAAATTTTCTTTCATATGAGAATGAATGTATCTAGTGTGAATACAATATAAAGAGTATAAAACTCATTAAAGGCTCCCGAAGAGCATATACATGGGAACGCATTGTGAGATATATTCCTCCAAGTCTTAAAGTATATAAGATAATAATATTTATGACCTAAGTTGGGTATGTTTTTGATTCTAGAGGGGAATTGAATTTAAGATGAATGAACTTGAAGTTTCACCATCACAAAGAGAATTAAAGAATCTCACATAAATAATAAGTGATATATCTTGAAGATTATATTCACTAGTTGATAATTAAAGTTTACTACAAGTGACATGTCTTGAAGAATATGTTCACAGCTTGGACATAAAAGATCCAAGAGTTCTTTGGAAAAATCTAAAATCAAGATGATATCGTTTAGAGTGTATATGAGTTTTTACATCTAAAATTATAAGACTTGAAGTCTATAAATAAATATGTCATGTTGGTTATACTCCATTCCCTGAAGTGAATGTGGATATAACACACTAAGGAAGAAAGGATCACATAAATAATATTTGTCGGTCGCATATGTGAAACTTGATATGAATATAATAAAAATCGAGATCGATGATTTTATATCAAGAATTTATATTTTCACCGGAAGTGAATAAATAGAAAAAGAAAGAAACTTGTGGGAGTACAATAAAAGTAGTATAAATCATATATATGAATGCTCCAGAAGAGCACATAGATAGCATTGTGTGTGAGAATGTTATTGAAATATTTGATACATTCTATTCTCTTAAGCCTCAAAAAGAAGGATCTAAGATAAAAGAAATGATCCAAGTAGGATATATTATTGATTCTAAAAATGGGATTCATTTCGAGATCAATATAACTACAGTGTTATCATCTCGAGCTGAAGAGTTAAAAAAATCTCATATACTTTAAGTGAAACATCCAGAAGATTATGTTTACACTAAAAATGAGATTGATGAATCCTTCATAAAAAATAAATCTATGAGATTTTTCATACGAAAAGTGAAAGAATTGTTGAATACCTCCAAATCACAAGTTTTTCCCAAGGTTGAAAGTATTTAAGAGAATCTACATATTTTGTACTAGATTGTACTACACAAAGATTCGTAAATCAGAAATTTACTGAGAATGAAAAGTAAATCAGAAAGTTACTGAGAATGAAAAGTAAACCAGAAGTTTACCGAGAATGAAAAATAAATCAGAAGTTTACTTAGAATGAAAAGTAAATCAGAAATTTACTAAGAATTTATATGTTTGGCTTAACCGGATTGGTCATCTTGGTTTTAGTAGATGATGCGGAAATTTATAATAGGGTGTGGATATTTCGTAAAGAACCAAAAGATTCTTTCTAGTCATTTATCATATGTTGATTGCTGAGAAAGTAATATGATAATCTGACATTCACCAGTTTGAAAAAATAAACTGGAATATGTTTAAATCTAAAAGTATATACAAGGAGATATTTATGGGCTGATCACCCACTATGTGAATTTTAGATAATAGATGCATCGATTCAATGGACGCATTGACTCGATGGACACATCAACTCAAGATTCATATTTATCCTTGTCATAAAAATGCAACTTGAAGTTTGCATGGTTATTTGATAATGCTGGTGAATTTATGTTTGAATACCCACATAAATAAAGTATCGAACATCCTGGAGTTCATGTTCATACACAAAATGGTTTAACACCATTGATTCGCATCAAGCCAATGAATAATTAATAGTTCTCCCCATCATTATTGGTTTAGGATCAGAAACCAAATAATTTCCATCAGAATGATATTTGAATATGAAAAGTGCTCCACCACAGCGCTATAAGATGGAACCTCAAAAGAGGAGAAAAATATATGTTGGATATGAATATTAAATAAATGTCTAGAGCTATCCCAGAAGGATTTATTGAAGTCTCGACTTGTATATTCTCATTATAATGAGTCAGTTTCCAACATTAGGGGGAGAAAATAAACAGCTGGGAAAAGATATAAGTAGCTATGAATTATCAATGATCTTCGGACTAGAGAATGTACATTAGATGTCCAAAAAAAAGATAATTCATAAGCAAAACTTGGCGTATTAATTGCCATACATTTTTGCTGATCCCAGTAGAGTGATGAAATCACCTATGCCAGCTGTATATGCTCCAATTAAATGTATGTCCTAGAAGGACTATATCAAACTGCTAGTGAGTCTAAAGATCGCATGAAGCGTGATAGACCTATTTGGTTCCATATATAAATCCTCGTAAAAAGAAAGGAGCAGAAATTGAGAATGACCAAATCGAGGTAATAAAGATTTTGAATGATCTCCAGAAAAGACATCAACATGACAAATGAACAGTTCAAGTACTTGACAATGAAAAGAGCTAGCTAGCTATGTCATGTTAGAAATAATATGGGAACCGAAAAGCAAATCGACGTCGTAATATTTTGCATGCTATGAGCAGTTGATATTATGGAAAAGAGGATCATGAAAGAAATTCTATTGAAATGTGTACACAAAGTAATGATTAGCCAAAGTGGAAAGAAAAATAGACTTGTACTTATAATCTCTTGAAGAGAAATTTTTGGACCAGGAGTCCATGCATTTGAAGTGTAAAACCAGTGAAAGATATAAAGTTTGTGGAAAACGATAGTGAAAATAGTGAAATTTTCACAAAGACAAAGATTGTTTTATGAAGAGATATATTTATATTCTCTTGTGGTGGTAGCAATACTTTTGAAATATCTTATAAGTCTGGCAATAAGATATAGAACACTGGATGAGGAAATTTATATGGATATAATCCCTGAAGGATTAAAGATATCAAAATTATGTTCTTGAGAACTCTACTCGATCAAATGAAAAGAGAAAATATGGTATAATTATGTATATCTGTACCCATGTAGATTTCTCTAAAGATATTGATCAAAGTGATTCTTAATTTGAAGATCATAAAAACTCCAGCAGAGTTATCATAACAATTATGGTAAAAGATCACTGATAGTGATATTTGTATGAAGATCCCAGAAAGATTTGCTAGAAGCAAAAACTCTTTTGTGCAAATCGCAGAAAATTGAATCGTTCTCTTTATGGATTGAAATATCGGGGAGTATTTTCTAAGAGAAGCATATAAGAATGATTCGTCCTTGCATATTCAGAAGGCATTTTGAGAAAAGAATTTATGAAGATTACATAGTATGTTGATGATTTGAACATTACTGGAACTCCTGAAGAGATTTATAGAAATGATTTGGAAAAGTACTTATAGATCATGGCAAGAATCTATATAAGAATGTTCACATATACTTGGTCCTGAAGTACTAAATTTAAACTGATGTTTAAGAAATTTATCGATCTCTTTCATGATTGAAAGATGTGATTTTGTATGATAAAAGGAAAATATGTTATGGACCAGAAGTCTAATGATTTGAGATATCATAAATCATACAAGTTTGTTTGTTAAGGCTATGCTTATGATCATTCGAAAAAAATAGCATATGATCAGAAGTCATCTCCTGAAGAAGATGCTTCTGAGAGGGAGAAAGATAATGATGAGCGTGGATGTACTCTTTTTTTCTTATCATAGTTTTTATCCCATAGGGTTTTTCTATGAAATGTTTTTAACGAGACATCAAAGAACACGCAAATGATAGACACTTAAAAAGGAATGTTATCATTAGAGTGATATATGAAAGTCTATCAGTCTCTATAATAAATATCTTACCTTAATGATATTAAGAGAAACATAGAGAATGATCAAGATGGATAATTTAAAAGATCCATAAGTTGCAGAAGAATGGCGATATACACGTTCTACATATTCATTCAAGCGAAACTTAGGCGGACTTATTTCTCAAGACGCTTCCAACTGCTACTTTGAAGAAATAAGTTCATCATTTGGATGCGTTGTCTCAAAGACCTCAAGTCATCTAGTCATCAGGGGAAGTAAATACGCGCTGCACTCTTTTTCCCTTAACTATGGTTTTTCCCATTGGGTTTTCCTGGTAAGGTTTTTAATGAGCCAACATCACTTGCGTATTAAGAGTAGTTTTAGATACTAGACATTCAAGGGGAAGTGTTATAAACCTATTTATTGTGAATGTCCATATATGCTTATGACCTTGTTCACCAAGTCCCTTCCTCTCCAAGTTATTACTCATCCCCAAGTTATTGTATCCTATATATACCTTTGTTCTCTATGGAATAAGATCATCACTTAATTCTCAATCTCTCTTTTCATATCACAACAAGTATAATTTAAATGTATTTTCTTATCTTTGGTGAATTAACAATTTTTAATTTGAGTTTAATAAATACAAAAATAGGATTAATAGCGTAACGCAAGCACATACGTTCGAGTGTGCGGTGCGGTGGCATAAAAAGCATAGACACTCTTCTCCTCTCTCTCTTTCTCTCTCTACGCATCAATTCAATTTCCAAAACTGCGTTTCAGTTTTAGGGCTAATCTCTGAATCTTCAAGCAATCACAAATCTCATCGCGAACTACGAAGATCCAAAATCCATGGCGGTTTGTTCTACATCCATTGCTATATTGCTTTTTTTCCTTTCGTTCCATGAATTTTGTTACGATCCATTTGATTTCTCGTGAAAATGTCTGATGATTATTAGAACGATCGGTTATAGATTTGATTTCTTCCTCGGGGATTTGGATTCTATCGATGCTATGATTATTGCGTTTCTTCGTTATATATCTCTGATGCTATTTCGACGAGTTTGATTGTTTGCTATTTGTTCTAATCCGTCGCTAGTTAGTTTTTGGAAATCGAATTGATTCTGTATCTCGCTGTTGATCAGTATATATGCAACTGGCAAATCGTGCAATCAATTTCTATTTCATCGGTGAAATGTTCATCTCAGGTGATATTCTAGGTTTCGTTTTCGTTTATTGAAACCAGATTTTTTTCCCAAGAAATTGAGCCAAATTACATATGAATTCCTTGAGCCATGCTTTGAATCTTTGTCGATTGATTTTGTAATTGTTAGCTTCAGGCCCCAGAGTGGTAAGGTGTTATATAGTGATTGAATATCGATTTAACATACAGATCATGGTTTGTTCCAGTGAGTCTATTAATTGATTTGGTTCATTTGCGTATATGTGTGGGAACTTGCCTATTTGTGATTTTTTTGTCGAAATTAGTGAACCATTGGAATGGAACAACTATCATTTATTTGTGTTTACAGTCAGATAATCTAATGTGGAATCTTTAGCTTCCTCTGAACCATGTTTCATTTCTGAATGGTTCAACTCAGTTCATTATGATTGTCTTCTCTGTTTTTATTTTGTAAACTGAAAAGAGTTACAGTCAATTTCTAGCTTTGTTTACTATGATAATATAATCTTCTGAGAATCTAGGCTTCTTTGAGCTGGTTTGATTAAAGTGGCAAGTGATTTGTACCATTTAATGGAAGTTTTGATCGATTAGTTATACTTTGATACACAAGTAGTTTTACCTTAAACGTTCCATCGAATACCAATGTTATTGTTTTCATTATTGATTGTATCCCTTAAACTCTTTGTGATGACAGACAAGGTCAGTAAAAGTAGGCAATCTCTCCTCAGGAGCAACTGAGCACGATATCAAAGAGTTCTTCTCTTTTTCTGGTGAAGTTGAAAGCATCGACATCCAAAGGTAAGTGATTGTCGAGAGCTCTTTTTCGATATTGTTTCTGGTTTTTTTTGTTCTTTGAGATTGTGATTGTGAAATTAAAAGCTTTGTCATCAATGAACTCTCAAATTACTTGAAAGGATTTAAGTATGCTCTCAGCAAATTTAGATACCATTCTATTAATGTCATTGACGAGCTTCTTGTAATGTTCTTTCTTCATGTTTTAACTTGCAGTAATGAGCACAGTGCTTATGTCACATTCAAAGATCCTCAAGGAGCCGAGACTGCTGTGCTCTTATCAGTGGGTTCACTTTTATTTCCCTAAAAAATTCTTCCTCTTATCATAATATATTATCTGTAGCATTCAGCTAATACACATATGCGAAGTTCATTAGGACTGTTAGTTTTATAACCAATCCATGATTTTCTCGTAAGCATGTAAACCTTGGATCGATTTGGTAGGAAATACTCAAGAGTTACTTTCACTTCTCTCCCCTCATGGAGTAGAGAATTACACGCAAACTTAGTTTTTGTTTTATTACGAAAAATTGGACTGTTTGTAATTGGTGTCATCATACTAACAAGAATGGATTGTTTTTTCAGGGAGCGAGTATTGCTGATCAATCGGTCATCATTGAGATGGCTCCTGACTACAGTCCACCTGCAGCCCCTCATGCTGTAATGTTTCCATCTTTAACGTATTGCCCATTGATGTTTGATTACTTTATAAAGAATCTAAATAGCAATCTCTCAGAGGTTTATAATTTGTGTTCATTTCCTCAGGAAACTCAGACCGGCGGTGTAGGTGGTGCAGCAGAAGCTGTTGTCCAGAAGGCAGAAGATGTTGTGAGCACCATGTTAGCTAAGGGATTCATTCTCGGGAAAGACGCAGTTGGCAAAGCAAAAGCTTTCGATGAAAAACACGGTTTCACTTCAACCGCATCCGCAGGGGTTGCAACCGCAACCGCTGGAGTTGCTTCACTAGACCAAAAGATTGGTCTAAGCCAGAAACTCACAGCTGGTACAAGCTTGGTGAACGAAAAGATAAAGGAGGTGGACCAAAGCTTCCAGGTTTCAGAGAGGACCAAGTCTGCGTTTGCTGCTGCAGAACAGACCGTCAGCAGTGCAGGAACCGCCGTGATGAAGAACCGTTACGTGTTAACCGGTGTGAGTTGGGCTGCAGGAGCGTTCAACAGAGTTGCTAAAGCGGCTGGAGAGGTTGGACAGAAAACAAAAGAAAAGGTCGAAGCTGAGCACCCACCAGAAGCACCACAACAGTCGCAGCCGCAACCACCTCCAGAAGGGTATTCTCCGATTCATGCGTCTGAGTACTCGAAGAACTAATATCATTCCAGTGAAAAACATTTCGTTTTTTTTTCCTTTTCTTTCTTGTTGGTTTCTTTGATAAGAAAGTTGGAAATTTGGTTTTAGGTGCAACATAAAAGCTATGGCTGGATCCTCTCTTCTCTATTACTATTAGTTTTGGGTTTTTTTATAACATATATATTCAATATTTTTCCTTTAGTAAAGACAAAAAAACTTAGCCTGTCTAAATTAGATGTTAATGTTTACAAATATGACTCATTTATTATATAGAACCCAAAGGATGTATCTCAATTTCAAAGATAAAGGAGTTTGAAACTGAAATACTACTAGTACTTTAATTTCCACAGCGAAGAAGAGTTTGACCGATCCATTGCATATCCCAATTCCGGTGACAGACGAGAAAGATTGTGTTTCGAAAATGCAGAATTCAAAGAGATCAAGAGTGTTCGATATCGTGAGTTTTTCTTCTTCAGAACTTGAATAAACGCATGTAATCCAAGCCATATCACTTCGTCTTTGTTCACTTTAAGAACTGGTCTGAAACTAGAACCAGTGTTGATTTTGTGCATCCTTCGAGTCATGAGTCTGAACATGTACCTACCAGTTGCAAGGAATTCAAGAACACTACATTAGTTACCTTTCGGGGATACTTCGTAACATTTAGGCCGACAAATGTGAATTGAAACTGAAAAGCGTGAATCAAAATGAAACCGAAATGTCCACAAACAAATACTATAGCTGTTCTTCCATACCTGATAGATCTTGTGATGAATTTGGACAAAGTTTGAGGATGAAGCTTCCAAAACCGGGACAACTCGTAGACATAACAGTGAAACTTCATTGCAGCTAACAAAAAGATCTGATAGATGTTTAGCCTAACAATTTCTCCAGAGTTGATATTCGAGTCGAATAGAATGGGATGACATTTGGGAACCAAGAAGTAACACAATTTTTTCCGAAGATTTCTAACTGGTTTGTTCTGCCAGGCTACTGAAAATGTTGAGCTTATATGGCCACTCAAGTACCTGTTTCCATGAATTTGAGTGGCAAAATTAGACTCCAACATAAAATTCATGATAAAGCAAACAAGAATACTTATGAAGGAAAATGCAAGAGATGAGGCAGACCTTGTGTAGTCAACTTGAATTTCGAATGTGCGGGAATTAATTAGCAAACCAGTCCATCTGATAAAAGGAACTCCATTATCACCCACATACATCTTGTTAGAAGAACACTTAGAATCTCCTTCATCTTCGAAATTTATGCAAAATTTCTTTTCGTTCATGAAGCACTTGTATTCTGGAAATCCTTGCTTCAACCTGTGATAGAAGCTAGTCGCCTGATCTTTCGAAGTAGAGACAAAGAGGTAGTCATCGGTAAATCTCAGTAACTTGTAGCTCGGGGGAGTAATTAGCTCTTTCTCTCTATTGCATTCTTTAGAAGAAGCAGCTCTAGAGTCTTTCTCGAGGAACGGATAGATCAAAGTCTTCTCAAGATGCCCGTAGTAGAAACAACATAACAAGGGTGATAACCTGTGTCCCTGAGGTATTCCAGCTATTTGTACATAGAAGCTTTTATCCAACTGCAGCATGTTGTTCTTTAGCATATTTTCTATCCAATGCATCAGATCCTTTTTCCTCAATAGATGGTTTTCTCCCTAAAACATTTGAATAACCATAAAACTGGTAAGGAAATGAGTAAATACCACAAGCTCTAAGAAATGGAATCTCTAGAGCTAAGCTCTGTCAGCAGTCCAAAAGTTTTGCGATTTACCCTCCCGAACCTATTTTGTCGTGCAAAGATCAAGCAATTATGTAGATGTTTTTGGTTGCATAAATAGATTAACCAATAAGATGAAAATGCAACACAACCCAAAGCCTTCCCACCAACATAAATCAATGTCATGAATTGGAAATTTTGTTCTAATTGAGTATATTTCTCATCTTCTAGAGCAGAATGTGTTTTGACATTAGACTCACACAATTTTTTCAGAAATAATCCACAGAACCAGGTAATAGGGTTATTAAAAGTACCAAAAGATCAATAATCAAGAGTTTAGCTTAGCAAGAAGAATCGTACCTGATCAACGATGATACTTTGTAGAGCATTATATGGAACAGTTGATGTGAATCTTGAGATGGTAGCATTTTTATCACTCGAGACAAGTACGTTGTTTACCCAACGTGATCTCTTTCCACAGCAGACCAACCTACATTTTTTTAAGATATATTCATCTTTCAGGACACATTGAATAACACGGAGCAGTTTACTCTGGTCGATAGAATCAAACGCTTTGAATACATCTGCAACCACAAAGAACAAAAGAGGAAGTTCTCCAGATTGACTCCTCAAATGGATCAGATATGGGCCTAGGTTTCTGTAGAAACCATCATGGTCAAAAACAGAAGAACCAAGGACATCTGGTTCTTTGAGCTGAATGTCCTTCAAAACAGCATGTGTATCACGCAGAGATTGCAACCTTGTCGAGGAACTAAAATCTAACAACATCCTCACACCATTTGCTTTTGGTAAAAGTCTAAACTTCGATAATGCCAGCTTTCTCCGTCTTCTTTCAGCTTCAGCATTGTCCACTTGGACATATCCATCAAGAATTTTGCTGATTTCTTTGCTTACTAACCTTTCCCAGTTGCACTTTCGGTAATAATAAATGTTTAGCCGCCCTTCTTGGCTTTCGGTGACGTAGAAGTTGAAGAGCACCAATTTCTTGACAATCTCTAAGAAAATCCAAGAAATCCACTTTGTGCACAACATCTGCTGTGTACTTCTCATTGACTGATTCTGGAGTTCATGTCCTTCGGCCATACAGCATAACTGTTTTCTGGCGAAGAATGGGAAATCTGATGGTTTCACTCTATGCAAAAATTGCTCCACTGTGCATTTCTCATTTCTTCGCCTAGAAATAAACCAGGCTATGTTTCTCGTAAGCACCCTCATCTGATGAGTGGTCCCAAGCAAACTTTCTGGAATGATGTACTTACATATGGCCCAAATAAAGGAAACTACTTGATGATTAGTGCAATACAGCTTCGATTCTTCAACATAACTTATCTGAAACAAAAATGCTCAAATACAGTATTCATACCTATAATAAATTTAATATGAATACAATCCCTGAGGGAAATATATCTACCTGGGAAGTCTCATTTGCGGACGTCAATGCATCCTCTTGCAAACGAACAGGACAGTGTTTATCTAGTAACGTTTTCAAATGTGAGGACTTTGTTTTTCCTATTAGAATTTTGAAAGACTTGAGCAATGAATGGTATCTGCAGAACAATGGAAAAAACATTATGATATCATTTTATTCCAGCCACTAATTGCATCAACAAAACTTTAAGTCCTTCAATTAGTGACTCAGACTATTATAAATGTTCTACATTATCTGGATACATGCTGCAAGTTTTAGAAGTTTAGTTTTCTTGAAACATTCAAATATTTTGGAATAGCTGATTGATCCCAATTAGGGATCCTTTTGTAATGATTTAAAACCAAAATGATATAGAACTAGATACATTTTCCTCTTCAAATTTTTTTAAAATCTGATCATAGAATTCTCCCAAACGATATAAATTTAACTTCTCACTCGTTTCTTCAATAATATTAAGGAATCGTTTTTGTTTTCATGGTAAAAAGCGGAAATCAACTTAGGTTCAACTCTTCAATTTGTACTCTTACGAAAAACAAGATTGTGCATCAAGGCATGAAACTCCAAAGAACTTAGGGGATAAATGCATGACTTACAAGCATATAGATCCACTGGGACAATTGCCTTTGCCATGAGATGGCGCTGTTGACCAAGCATTTACTTCACCAAATATATGGTTCATTAGGAGTTTTGAATCAGAGCAGTTGGCCCTTAAAGTTCTTAAAATGTCTGTATATCATAAGGAATCATAAACAATGCATAAGAACTGTATATAGAAGAGCCACATTTAACATTGTATCAAGTTATTGGTGCTACAAGCAATTGAATATGTTAAAACCGCTAAAGGATACGCTTTCTTGGTATAACTGAATACGTTTCCGAGTAGTTGAACTTGAAATGTTTCTTTCTGTTTACCTGTTTAGCCTACAAAAAGCAGCGATTACATCTACCAAAGGCTAGAACAGGTGGTCCATTTGAAGCTAAGGAAGCGTCAAATTGATACAGTTTTTAAAATGCACCAAGTAAAACTACAAAAACTTCCCCATCAGTTTCTTGACTTTGGGGAAATATCAAGAGCAATGGTAATTTAAGCATTAAAATGGCATCTACAAGAAAATTGTGAATCCAAACGTCTGTATATATAGAACTCATGCATTTGCAACTTAAACTTGCTTGAGCAAATCAATTACCTGCTTTGTAAAATCAGTGAGACTTCCATTTTTACTGATGTGCAGATTTCTTTCGTCAGCTTTATTCCCAGTTGAGGCTTTACCACCTGTACAAGGAGTTATACAAGGTGCAACATCGTCAACTTTTTGGAAATTGTCCCGTCTCTGCTTTCGTCGGCGCTTAAGGTACAATCTTGAACGCTTCCTAGGTTTTTCTTCTCTATGTTGGTCTACTTCCACAGAAACTGTGGGCGGAACAACTGCAGAGTTATCCTTAAGACAGTCATTGACAGATGAAGAAAGCCGCTGCCTTTTCTTTGATGGCAGAACGCTGTCACTCCTCTTTCTTTTGTTTTCGTGGACTGGCATCGTCTCTTTACCATGAAGAATGGAGACTTTACCAAGTTAATATAAAATAAAAACAAGAAGTTGATAATAGATGGCTAAGAAAATCACAACAGAAGGTTTATGCTTGTGGTTCTTGGAGCATATAGATTGAGAATTACCCTTTTGCTTGATATCTAAAGGAGGTCCAGAAACTTGCTGGTGTTTCTTTCCTAGAAATGGTAAGAATATTGATGTGTTCTGTACAAGGTAAACCATCAAATCATGACCGACCTACAAAACAAGAGAACTCGAATATTAATAACCCCAAACTCGAAAATTGGAAGTAAAATCATCAAAATCGCTTGACAACAAACCCGGTTGAGAAGAAACTCCCACGATGAACTTGTCAATAACTCCAACATAGGACTCCACTGATCATACTGTCAAACAAATGAAAGGTAAGAATCAAGGGGTCACAATAAAAGATTACAAAACAAATTCACCTTGTCATATCTTGCACATATCACATTTTGACAATCACCTCCAGATTTCATCATTTCAATAATCCTTTCAAGAATCTGAAAAAACTTTAAATGAAGTTACTATGTTTTTCAATAAATCAGCAACACCACAACAAAAATGTATGAAGGAAATACATCTCTCAAATTAAGAACCCAGTGTTTTTACCTCTTTTTGTGACCACCAAGATGTGGGAGAGAAATCCAGAAGCGGAGGGGTATTTTCGTCAAGTACAACGAAACATCGGTGAAGAAGTTTACGGTAGTGACTGGGATCATCGGAACGCAACAGAAACGACGGTTTATCGGACCTGCATCGGAGGCAGCCTTTACTCCGGCACCGACATTTCTCCGGCTGGATATTCGGGTCAGGAATCAGATCTACTATCGTGTCTTTTAAATTCTTCGCTTTCTTCCCGAATAGCTTCCATAGAATCTCCGGCACATTGCGTCTAGGTTTACGCGGCATTTCGCCTTCCCCCTACTTTCTCTCCTTCGTCATTTGTTCACCGGAGAGAGAGAGCGAGGAGAGTGGAACGAGCTTCGAGAATTTGAGTTCCGATGATGTGGAAGAGGCGGGAGATTAAAAGTTCTGAGTTCTCGGAAATATAAAATCCGATTTACTGCTCTGCTATCTAGATTTTTTTTTTTGAATTTTTTTGAATATTTTCAAAAGCAGAACCCACAAACGCCAGCTGAAGCGTTTAGCCACCCCCAAACGCAGAATCGGTCACCACATTAGTCTAGTATAATCGAACCGAACCGAACCGAGTGAAACCAACTTGCTTATAATTCGATTGGTACATTGGGTTTCATTATTAACCGGATATAATTTGTATTTCAACGTTTTTCAAATCTAAACAGAATTTCAAACTGAGACGAAACCAAAAATTTCGAACCGAGAAGAATTTGGTTTCTGTTCGGTCCTGAATTTTTGAACCAAATCGAACTTAACCGATGTTGTACAGGGGTTAAACGCAGAAATCACCCGCGCCATGTATCAAAATTACATGACAGTCAGTCACCTACCAGTAACTCTAGCATGATCCGCCGCTTTTCCAACCCCAACGCCGCCGCGAAAATCCACCAGAACCTGAAAGTCTCTCTCTTTTCCACATCGCCGCCGGAGATAATTCCGCCGTTCATTCACAAATGCAAGACCATTTCGCAGGTCAAGCTCATTCACGGGAAACTCCTCTCCTTGGGAATCTTAACCAAGAATCTCACTTCTCACCTCATCTCCACTTACATCTCCCTCGGTTGCTCATCTGCTGCTGTATCTCTCCTCCGTACCTTTCCTCCCTCCGACGGTGGTGTCTACCATTGGAACTCTATCATCCGTTCATACGGCGAAAATGGCCGCGTCAGTGAAGTTGTCTCTGTATTCCGGCTTATGCATTCTCTGTCATGGGCGCCCGATAATTACACATTCCCCTTCGTCTTCAAGGCTTGCGGCGAGATTTCTTCCTTTCGTTGTGGAGCGTCTGCCCACGCGATTTCCCGAGTGACGGGATTTAGTTCGAATGTATTTGTGGGGAATGCGCTTGTAGCTATGTATGAACGTTGTGGTTTTTTGGGTGATGCACGGAAGGTGTTCGATGAAATGTCTGTGGAAGGTGTTTGGGACGTTGTGTCGTGGAACACGATAATAGAAAGTTATGCAAAGTTAGGGAAACCTAAGATGGCGCTTGAAATGTTTAGCAGGATGACCAATGAGTTTGGATTCAGGCCTGATGATATAACCCTTGTGAATGTTATTCCTCCTTGTGCTTCTCTTGGAGCTTGTTCGCTAGGGAAGCAATTACACGGTTTTGCGATCAGGAGTGAGAGAATACAGAATATGTTTGTAGGAAATTGCTTGGTTGATATGTATGCAAAGTGTGGGATGATGGATGAGGCAAACATTGTGTTTTTAAACATGTCAAAAAGGGACGTAGTGTCTTGGAATGCCATGGTTGCTGGATATTCACAGAACGGAATGTTTGATGATGCTGTTAAGCTTTTTGAGAAAATGCAGGAAGAAAAGATAAAAATGGATGTTGTTACTTGGAGTGCTGCTATTTCAGGGTATGCTCAACGGGGCCTTGGATATGAAGCATTGGATGTGTGTAGGCAGATGTTGTCTTCCGGGGTAAAACCAAATGAAGTCACGCTTATTTCGGTTCTTTCAGGTTGTGCTTCTGTCGGAGCATTGATGCATGGTAAAGAAATCCATTGTTATGCCATCAAGCATCCTATAGATTTGCGGAAAAACGGTCATGGTGATGAAAATATGGTCATCAATCAACTGATTGACATGTATTCTAAATGCAAAAAGGTTGATATTGCACGTGCTATGTTTGATTCACTTTCCCCCATGGAAAGGGATGTTGTGACTTGGACTGTGATGATTGGTGGATACTCTCAGCATGGAGATGCAAATAAAGCTCTCGAGCTTTTCTCTGAGATGTTCGATTACCAAACAAGACCAAATACTTTTACCATATCATGTGCCCTCGTGGCATGTGCGAGCTTGGCTGCATTAAGAATTGGCAGGCAAATCCATGCTTATGTTTTGCGCAACCAGCAGAATGCTGTACCGCTGTTCGTATCAAACTGCCTAATAGACATGTATGCAAAATGTGGAGACATCGGTGATGGCCGGCTTGTATTTGACAACATGACAGAAAGAAATGAAGTAACTTGGACATCTCTAATGACGGGTTACGGTATGCATGGTTATGGGGAAGAAGCTCTTGGAATATTTGATGAGATGTGGAAAATGGGTTTTGAGCTTGATGGTGTTACATTACTTGTTGTATTGTATGCTTGCAGCCACTCGGGAATGATCGATCAGGGCATGGAGTATTTCAACAGAATGAAAACTGATTTTGGGGTCAGTCCTGGCCCAGAGCATTATGCCTGCATGGTTGACTTGTTAGGTCGCGCTGGGCGGTTAAATGCAGCTTTGAGTTTCATTGAAGAAATGCCAATGGAGCCACCTCCTGTGGTATGGGTTGCGTTGCTCAGTTGCTGTAGAATCCACGGAAAAGTTGAACTCGGGGAGTATGCCGCTAAAAAAATAACAGAATTAGCGTCTAATAACGATGGATCATATACGTTGCTCTCAAATTTATATGCAAATGCAAGGCGTTGGAAAGATGTGGCTAGGATCAGATCTTTGATGAAACACAAAGGAGTTAAAAAAAGACCTGGTTGTAGTTGGGTCGAAGGAACTAAAGGAACCACTACGTTCTTCGTGGGTGATAAGACTCATCCACGTGCTAAAGAAATATACCAGGTCCTCTCGGATTATATTCAGCGCATCAAGGACATTGGTTATGTTCCTGAAACAGATTTTGCTCTTCATGATGTAGACAATGAAGAGAAAGGTGATCTTCTTTTCGAGCACAGTGAGAAGTTAGCTCTTGCATTTGGTATTCTAACAACTCCCCGAGGTGCAGCTATCAGGATTACTAAGAATTTGCGGGTATGTGGCGATTGCCATACCGCTTTCACATACATATCCAGAATAATTGATCACGAGATTATATTGAGGGACTCGAGTCGTTTCCACCATTTCAAAAATGGAATGTGTTCCTGCAAAGGCTACTGGTGATGATACTCTCTCGAATTGTTTAGATTGTATTATTTAAACAAATATTGTAGATGAATAACTTGTTCTTCTTAATTTTTGATAGAGAATGTAGAATCACACTCCATACCAATGATTTTTCAATAAAACAAGATTTTGTTGTTACATTTGTTTCGGTTTCATATAAAGCGAACACTATCTCTCAGGGATTGACATTAGAACAAGTCATTTTCTAGATGGCTATTAATATAACCTCTGGTCAATCAATCTTATCCCCGAAAGGCAAGTTCTACGTGTTCATGAAAAATGGAGGAAAATTCGTAAATCGGATTTTTCATCATCATCAGGATAAGTGAACCTACAACTACATCTTTCTCACAGATTCACCGGGCGAAACAAGAAGGTGGAGTCCATGTCTCTCCCTTCTGCTTGGTCCATCTGAGAGATTGTGTTGAAGAGATGTCACATTAAAATTTGAAGCTGCTACAGAAGCTTTAGTCCACCTGTTACTTCATCAACAACTTCGACTGGTCCTGTGGAAGTAAATACCTCTATGTGTTAGAATGTTGTGCTAATAAAAGCTGATGCTATCCGATAAACAAACTTTACTAGAGGAATCTCTATTTCCCCATCAGAGAACGGCGCATACAGATTTGGATACCACACAAAGCTCTACACCCTCTTCTGACTTAGTTAACTTTTGGATTCTTATGAGCTACAGATTCCATTCAGGGTAGAGGACAAGAATCAAACGGTCATACAGTCTTGAATTAATATCACAGTGCACTTAATTTTTAAGGTAATTGTGATTTGCAACTCCCAAACTCATCTCTTGTCCATATTAATCGTAACTTTCAAACATATGACTAGGATCAAAAATAACAACTTACCAAGAATAGCCATAACTGTCCTTGAATCTGAAAAAGAACATACAAGTATATTAACTTCACATTTTTGCAGAAAATGATCCTAAAAGCACCAAGGAGTTTAAGGTTTGAGAGGGGGCTGAACTACGAAACTTACTAGGGGCGATTTGTGTTCTTCCAGCATCGATGGTGATATGTGTAGGCAGTTTAAGGGATTTAGCTCTTTCCTGTCATTTTTGTGAACAGTCAATATAAGATCTAAGCAATGCGTAAAGTCAAGATATGTTCTATCAAATCTCCAATTCCCCTTAAACATTCATGTATTCCGAAAAAATTCAAGAAACTAACATTTGGCAACTCCTGCAAAGCTAGCAACATGACTAAAGCTGGATTCAAGAATAAATCTCAATCACAAAATGCACTTCACAGTAACAATCTACAATTTTTTTTAGTAAACTCACTTGCAATTCTAGCATCTCGTCCTCGTCCTCGATTTTCACAACAACTTTTGGCTGTGCACATTCCTCCCAGCTGCAACAGCAACCAATACTTTAATCTCAATCCATCTTTTTTAAGTAACAAATGGATTTTCTTATTGTGATTCAGAGGAATACCAGTCCAATGCTTTTGGCGCTCGACGAACGAGCTTTTTATACAAACCTAAAGTTGCATGACTGCAAAAATTCACAAACCAATCAGAACAAAAACACCCAAATGTAAGAAAACGCAACATTCGTTTCAATCACCTGCATTGAGCTGCAATCTTCCCTTTACCCATTTTAAGATCATTCCTCACAACCAAAACCTGCAAGTCAAAAACAGATTCAATTCAAAATCTTGTGTTTCGATTACAGTAAGAGAGATAGAGAGAAATGTAGTATAAAGAACCATTTTGAAATCATCGAGAATATCCGCGAGTTTCTCGATCTCGAGAAGACCCTTCGGATTGTTTTTGCTATCTCCATCTTTAGTAGGTACAACAACAGGTTTGGAGCGACGAGTCCCAATACAGAATCCAAGTGCAGCTCCAACGATTAGGGCACTAAACCACGTCAAATCCATCGCCAATGTGATTACAATTGGAGAATCTAAAACTGAATTAAGCGTTCTCAGTCACAATCGATCAAATTCGATCGTAATCTAGATTTCTAGATCAAGTTTCTACAATAAAAACGGAAAGATTAGAAATTATCAGTAGGGTTTAAAGAAGAGAAACGAAGAAGCTTACGAGTTCGAGAGAGAGAACGGCTTTGGGGTTTGGAGATGAAGTTTTTTTTTTTTTCTTCAACCCGGCGTGTTTAGTCCTGGGATTTCGGGTAAGCGGGTAGCGTCGGGTCGGGTATTTCGGGTAAACGGGTAGGATCGGATATAGGTGTTTAAAACCCATTAGGGTATTTGGAAATTTTGGGTCGGGTTCAGATAGGGTAGGTTCGGGTTCGGGTCGGGTTTGAGTTTTAAAATAGGATCCATTAAGGTATTTTTTACCCTAAATACTAAAAAAAATATTATTTTTAGATTTACCCTAACTTTTTTGGATTTACTATGTTTTAGTTATTTTTATACAATATTTTCCAAAAAAAACTCCGAAAAATGACTAAAATTTTATAAAAGTATCCGGTTTTTTTATCTTTCGGGTAAGTTCGGGTTCAAATTCGGGTTCGTGTTCGGGTCGGGTTTTTCGGATATAGGTGTTTAGAACCTTTTAGGATATTTGAAAATTTTGGGTCGGATTCGGGTAGGATATTTTCGGGTCAGGCCGGGTTTGGGTTTTAATCCCAGGTCTAGGCCTGTTAGTGACAAAAAAAAAAAAAAAAAAGTGAGTACGGAACAATTTTCTATTAAAAAATTGATTAAATATTATAAAGGGTTAATTTGCTTAATAGCCTTAAAAAACTATAATTAAGCACATAACCAAAACCCCGAATATGATTATGTTACATAAGACAATTTTCGTTATAATTATAATTTTTTTGAAGGCTATTAGGCAAATTAACCTTATTATAAAATGAAACGTTATATACAAAAGAATAAAAAGAAAAATGTTAGCGTAAAGGATGGGTTATTCGAGCGACCAAACAGAAACGCATTTCCGTTCTTCTTCAGAATTTGTCCGGCGTCAACGGTATTGACCTTGTCGCAGGTTTTCTTCTCTAGTCGCCTTCTTTTCGCCAGATCCACCATATTCGCCATTGTTATTCTTCGAGCTCCTCAATCTCTTTGTGACGCACTAAAGGTATAACGTGAATCTACTTGCGATTTCGCTCTTCTTTTTAATTACTGTTTCATCTTGATCCCTCTAGTTCTGGGGTTTTTCGATGACCTTACTGGTTTTGCTTGATCAGTGAGGAATTTTAATGTTTAATTTTGGAAGATATTTATCGAATTTGGGTTTTCTTCAGCAAAGTAGCAAACCCTAAATTAGATTGGTAGGTAAAAAATCTGTTTAATTTCTGTTCCGTAGATATTGAAGTCGGTACTTTTATGATTTTTTCTTGACTTGTTTTGATGGATCGTGGAGATCTAATGTTTGTGAGAAAAAAAACTAATGTATTTGTAGCTGGATGAAAATTTTCAGGTCAGGCCATATAGGTAGTTTCTTGTTTCCATGGTCTTAGTATAGCTTCTTGCTGTCTTGTGCATGAGTAGGCTGATCTGATGTGTTTCATTTACAGGTTTTTGAGTATCAGGAAAGATGAGTGACAATCTTATGGACAAAGTTACCGCATTTGGCGAGCGCTTAAAGATTGGAGGTTCAGAAGTGAGCAACAAAATCACTGCTGGTGTGAGCTCAATGAGCTTCAAAGTGAAGGAACTTTTTTTTCAAGGTCCAAATCCAACTGATAAAATAGTCGAGGATGCTACTACGGAGAATCTAGAGGAACCTGACTGGGATATGAATTTGGAAATATGTGATATGATAAATCAAGAGACGATTAACAGCGTTGATTTGATCCGTGGTATAAAGAAGAGGATAATGATGAAGCAGCCGAGAATTCAGTACCTTGCCTTGGTTTTGCTTGAGACGTGTGTTAAGAACTGTGAGAAAGCATTCTCAGAGGTGGCTGCAGAGAGAGTCCTTGATGAAATGGTGAAGCTGATTGATGATCCGCAAACAGTTGTGAATAATCGAAACAAAGCTCTGATTCTGATTGAAGCTTGGGGAGAATCGACCAGTGAACTCCGTTACCTACCAGTTTTTGAGGAAACTTATAAGGTAAACTATGGAATCTGATGTCAGAATTCATTATGATTCAGGTATAAATGTTTTTTCTCTTGTATTGTTGTTTGTATACCGTAGAGCTTAAAAGCAAGAGGTATCCGTTTCCCTGGACGAGACAATGAGAGCTTGGCACCTATTTTCACTCCTGCTCGGTCAGCTCCAGCACCAGAAGTGAATGCTGAATTTCCTCAGCATCCACATGTTCAGTATGATGCTCCTGTACGAAGCTTTACCGCTGAGGAGACAAAGGAAGCTTTCGATATAGCAAGAAACAGCATTGAGCTTCTTTCCACGGTTCTGTCCTCTTCACCTCAACACGATGCTTTACAGGTAAATCGACTCGGAACTCTAATATTTATAATGAACAACACATTATATGTGTTTAATCTCTCTGAATTGCAGGATGACTTAACAACCACACTTGCACAACAATGTCGTCAATCTCAAAACACTGTCCAAAGAATCATCGAAACAGCATGCGAAAACGAAGCCCTTCTATTCGAAGCCTTGAATGTGAACGACGAGCTAGTGAAAACGCTGTCTAAGTATGAGGAAATGAACAAACCCTCTGCACCGCTAACTGCACCTGAACCAGCCATGATTCCTGTTGCCGAGGAGCCCGATGACTCTTCCGTTGATGGAAAAGAAGGATCTCTGGTTAGAAAATCATCATCGGGCACTCGAGGTGGTGGGATCCATGGAGGTGGTAGTGGGGATGACATGATGGATGATCTCGATGAGATGATATTCGGTAAAAAAAGCGGCGACTCGTCAACCGATGGTGGACATGACTCGAAAAAGCAGCAGTCTTCGTCTAAAAATGACGATCTCATTCGATTCTGAGATTGTTTTTTAAGAAAAATCTCGTTTATGGATTTGTTGTTTAACTTGGTAATATGAATGAACAGTTTCATTGTAAGTAGTAATCTGTGTTTGGAGATCTTTTTTGAAATTATGTGATGGGTTTTATAAAAGAGACTTGTTATAACACAGAAGGTTTCAACACTCTTAACCGCAAATTCAATTTTAGCGTTTTAACTGCAGTCGCCGGCGTAATCGCGGTTTAGTGTCATTTGCCGACTTCACTATCATCTTCTTTATTCGAGTAACAGAAATTCGTAAATCGAATTCGGATCGGAGAATCACAGATCTCGCAATGTTCGGAAAACATCATACTTCCTCGAGACCCAGATCCAAAATCCTAATCTTCACACTTCTCCTCTTCTCCGTTTCTCTACTCGTGATCCTGTACACCATCTCTTCCTCATCCCGAACCTCCGTTACCTATCCGAACCGGTCGGACTGGCCAGAGACGTCCTTCGTTGCGTCGCTTGAGCATTTTTTGATCCATAAGGCTCCGAAGCTCTCGTTACCTGTTAGAGACGACACGGCGCGTGGGGAGAGCGATGATGATGATGTGAGAAAGCTCGATGAGATGGTGTTTGAGAGGGAGAATCGATGGTTGAACGAAGATCCGGGTTATCCAGTCGGTTTTCCGATTAAGGTTTACGTTTACGAGATGCCTAAGAAGTTTACTTTCGATCTTCTTTGGTTATTTCACAATACTTACAAAGAGACGTCCAATGCCACCTCTAATGGTAGCCCTGTACATCGTTTGATCGAACAGGTAGTATAAATTGCTAGTTGATCGTTAGAATTTCCTAGTTGTATTCAATTAGTAACCTTTGGATCATTAGTTTGGCTTAGATTATTGATTGAACTGAAGATATCACAATCTTTATTTTCCTTTTAGAGCTACTTGATTGATTCTCTGAAGAAAGACTTGTGTGATCAGGCTTTGTGGTTTTTCCTTCAAATGTATCTCCTTCACTTGTATGTCGAATAACTTGCGTAATGTTCTGTATTGCAGCATTCTATTGATTATTGGCTCTGGGCTGATCTGATCTCTCCTGAATCTGAAAGGCGCTTGAAAAGTGTCGTTAGGGTCCATCAGCAGGAGGACGCCGACTTTTTCTATGTTCCGTTTTTCACTACAATCAGCTTTTTCTTGTTGGAGAAGCAGCAATGCAAAGCCCTCTATAGGGTGTGAGTGAGCTTCCATTATTATATATTTCTAACATTAGATTTCATTTTGCATTTCAGTTGATTTAGGTTAAGCTTGCCTTGATGGGAGATGTGCTAGTTGTAAAACATGGTATATCAGATTTTACTGGTAACATCTTCTTAACTCTTTTCCTTACTGTAGGAAGCTTTGAAGTGGGTCACTGATCAGCCTGCTTGGAAGAGGTCTGAGGGGAAAGATCACATATTTCCTATTCACCATCCCTGGTCTTTCAAGTCCGTACGCAAATACGTGAAAAACGCAATCTGGCTCTTACCAGATATGGACTCCACTGGGAATTGGTGACTCTAGCTTTCCTTCTGTAACTGATTCTGAGTCATGTAGTCTGCTCTCTTAGCTATATTTGTTGATTCTGTTTGAACTTGAACCTGTAGGTATAAGCCTGGGCAAGTTTCACTTGAGAAAGACCTGATTCTTCCTTATGTTCCCAATGTTGATAATTGTGATGCCAAATGCTTGTCAGAAAGTGCACCAATGAGGACCACACTTCTTTTTTTCCGAGGGCGGCTTAAGAGAAATGCTGTGAGATTCATGCCACCTTTAACTCTATAATCTTTATAAAGTCTGCATTAAGTTTGAAGTGTTATTATCTTTATTCAGTGGTGACTTCTCTAGTGTTTCCATAGAAAAATGAATACTTCATTATATTAGGAAGCTCCCAGTCCTCTGGCTTGTGTTATAAATTCTGCCTCTCATGATTTGACTACTGAATTGTTGTCTTAGGGAGGTAAAATACGTGCCAAACTTGGTGCAGAACTAAGTGGTGTGAAGGATGTAATCATTACTGAGGGAACTGCCGGAGAGGGAGGGAAATTAGCTGCTCAGGACGGCATGCGTAGGTAAAATTTAGGTTGCTTCCTAATCGTTTGGTTGCAATGCGTTTTTTTTTTCTTTCTAACTGTGTCTGTTTTCTAGCAGATCTTTATTCTGTTTGTGTCCAGCTGGTGACACACCATCCTCGGCGAGATTGTTTGATGCAATTGTCAGTGGCTGTATACCTGTTATAGTCAGCGACGAGTTGGAACCTCCATTTGAAGGAAAACTTGATTACAAAAAGGTATATCAGAACACCTATTACATTGGTCCTCTGAATTTTCACCACTTTTTTTTTTCTGAATGTCTATATATGTTGCAAGGTCTCATTTCATTGCCTTTATTTCCGTCTCAGGTTGCTGTGTTTGTTTCTTCTAGTGATGCAACACAGCCAGGGTGGCTTGTCAATCATCTTAGAAGCATTATACCCTCCCGAGTCAAGGAATACCAGAATAGCCTTGCTCTAGTAAGTGCTTACGCTTTCTTATCTTCCCAACCTCCAGTTTTCAATTGATGTGAACCTACTTTCATGGTTTACCACCTTACACAAAAGGGGCATTATAACTATCCCACTTGAGTAGTAATTTGGTAATTTTTTATGTTTTTTTCCAGTACTCGCGGCATTTCCTATATTCCAGCCCTGCTCAGCCATTAGGTCCAGAGGACTTGACATGGAGAATGGTATGTACCTACCAAAACTTACCTACCATAATATATGACCAATATCGAAAGCATTAACAATACGAACTTTCTAGTTTCTTCCATAGATCTCTTCAGTTGTCAGCACGATGTGCACCATTCGTTTTAATGATTGATCCTGTAATTTAATTCTCGTTGTTACATATGGTGCCATGAATCCCTCATTTGATCTCAGTAGAAATGATTGTAGAACTTACTGAAATGTCAAAATCCAATATTCAGAAAAGTTTGATGTTTTTGTTGCAATGACAGATAGCTGGAAAGCTGGTGAACATCAAACTTCACACGAGGAGGTCAAGACGGGTGGTGAAAGGATCACGGAGTGTTTGCAGATGCGATTGCTGGAGACCAAACTCTACAACCTCCAATTCTTTGAGTCCTCTTTTCTCTTAAGATCCATCACTCCACTTTCACATTTTCAGTCTTGAAATCCCCTGAATATGTATGTATACTAAAGAATGTTGATATCCTTATCCTAAACAATTTCACCGTTCTTACTCTTTTTATATTTTCTTATACTATAATATATATATATATATATATATATATATATATATTCACCTTCTTCGCAAGCTATCAACATAACATATCGCAATCAAGTCACTTGAACAAAAGTTTTTAATATCCGAATTACCTGATGTGATCCAGAGAATAATCTGGTTTGAGATGATAATATATGATGTGTTATTCACACGATATTATCAAAAATAGAAACAGTCAATTTACTAATGCGAGATGTTAAATCTACGCATGTGGACAATGGCATTACGTGTGTGTTTTGTGTATTTGATTTTTTTTTTTTTTTTGTGTATTTGATTAATTACAGATATTGGTAATTATTGTGTGTATTGACATTATACTTGCTAGTTTAGTAGTTACGCTTATGACGAAGGCATTGACATTAATGACCAACCAACGGGTGCGTACACACGTTACATTACCTTTCTATAAAAAAAAAGGAATGTCGTATGGAGCTGTAATTACTTTTGGGGGATTCAAAAACATCTATTGTACTTTTTGGAATTTGCCAATGGAGATGAAATACGCGGTCTCTTAAATGTGTATCTATTCTACATAAATGTTATATTTGAATTTAATTTCTTTTATTTCATTGGAAAATAGTCAAATTTCTAAAATCATCGAACGATAATAAAAAAACTTTAGTCAAATCATTAATTATGAAGACAAAAAAGGAATCTGGGTCGAACGGATGGAAAACATTACTGTATCTAAATAAGTAACAATTTATATATTCACAACAGTTATCACTTCATTATTAAAGAATTTAGTGATCTGACATCTCTTAAAACCAAGAATATAGGATTGACGATATAACATTATATTTACACTGATTTTTTTTGTCTTCATCTAATTTTAAAACTTGCGTTTTCCGGTATGTTTATTAGTATATAATTAATAACTTCTGACAGATTTGTTTACGTAAGAAATTGTATTCCAGAAATTATGCACACTAATTTTGTAATTCCGATTTGAGATCAATGAAATTGTTTGGTGGAACAAAAATCATTGAACTAAAATCTGAGAATATAGAGATTTTATGGTAGGTAAATTTTCGATATCTATAAGGTTAATTAACCCAATATGTAGAAAGAGAAAAAATGGAAATAAAATAAAACGTCAAACGCGTTAAAATATGGGTCAATTTGTTAAGTAGCAAAGAAAAAATTAATAATTGAGAAAGTAACAAAATGTGGCAAATTGTAAACCTTTAGATTTAGGTTAATTTGCTAGTTTATAAGTTATTGTTTTTTTCATAGTTATTTCACCCAATTACCCTTAAAATATAGAAATAAAATAAAATTATCCCACTGACACAAAAACACAGTAGTTACAAGAGTCTTTCTTACCTTCCTCTTCTACCTTGTCTGAAAAACCTCATTCGCTTAAAAAAAAAAAAAAAAAAAATCTGCTCCGGACACTTTTTTTTTTTTCCGGCGGCGTTCTTTGCTGTCACCGCGTCTTCAAATATATTTTCTACTTCAGTCAAAATAAGATTTTCCATATTCGTTTTCTCGTCTCTATTTCCTTAATTTTCTTAATTTCTTTTCTCTATTTTTTATATAAATCTAAAGATCTTTGGTATACATTAAAAAACAATTGAGGGATAATCGTTGCTATCATAACGTGTATTAGTTAGCAGCAGGAGGAGTGCTTAAGTATTTGCTCACGACTAAGTCCATTTCTCCTCTTCTTCTTCTCTTCCTTTCACTATCATTCTTCTCAATTTCTCAAATGCATCATCTCCAGTTGGGTGCCACGACCCGACCGCGTTGAATCTTTCAGACAGATTTGTTGAAACACAAAGTTTTTTCAATTGCTATAACCTGAAGATCTGAGTTTTCTTCTTCTCTGCTTTCCTTTCATCTTGAAGGTAATAAATTGTAAAAGCAATCGTGGGTTTTAATGTTGTTTTTATTTTATTGTTATTTCCTATAAGTTCGTGGTTAGATCGTCTCTTTTGTTTTTGTCTGATTGTCCTAAAGCCCATGTTCATCTCTTTCTCCCTCTCTCTTCTGCTTTTGAATTTTGATGAGTCGACAGAAGATGTGTCTGGTTTTCGAGATTCTCTCGGATTCGAAAGTTTGAAGCTTTAATTAGCTCTCTTGTTCTTTAGCTTTAAAGGTGATGCCTTTTTTGTTTTTGTACTAGATTTCAAATTTTCTGAATAATAATAATAATGATTATGAATCCTTTTTAGATCCATGGATATATTGATCAGTTTCTTTGTTCATGTTTTTGAAATGAGATTAAAAGTTTATATACTTGTTTCTTCAGGGATCTGACAATGGCAGCTAATAAGCATTTCAGTACAAATATATCAAACAACTCTGATGGCCCTGACCAAGTAAGACCACCTGTTCCTCAATCAGTCAAATTCGCTAGAAGAACGTCCTCTGGTCGCTATGTTAGCTACTCTAGAGACGATCTCGATAGCGAATTAGGAAGTACGGATTTCATGAACTACTCGGTTCACATTCCTCCTACTCCAGATAACCAGCCAATGGACCCATCCATCTCTCAGAAAGTCGAAGAGCAATACGTCTCCAACTCAATGTTCACCGGCGGGTTTAACAGCGCCACGAGGGCTCACCTTATGGACAAAGTGATCGAGACGGAAACTGACCATCCGCAAATGGCTGGCGCTAAAGGCTCGTCTTGCGCTATCCATGGCTGTGACGCTAAAGTTATGAGCGATGGGAGAGGTCAAGATCTTCTTCCTTGTGAATGTGACTTTAAAATTTGTAGGGATTGTTTCGTAGACGCGGTTAAAACCGGAGGTGGGATTTGTCCCGGGTGTAAAGAACCGTACAGGAACACGGATTTGACCGATCAGGCTGATGGGAACGGTCAGAAAAGGCTTCAAGGGGCTGAAGCTAACGGGCGGAAGATGGAGAGGAGATTGTCGATGATGAAATCGGGTAATCAATCAGCTTTGATGAGGAGTCAAACCGGTGATTTCGAGCAGACTAATTGGTTGTTTGAGACGCCTTTAGATTACGGTTATGGGAATGCGATTTATACAAAGGACGGAAGTTTTGGAAAGGAAGGAGATGGAGATGGTGGCGGTATGGAGCGGCAAGATTTGATGAGCAAACCTTGGAGACCTCTTACTCGGAAGCTGAAAATTCCTGCTGCTATTATTAGTCCATACAGGTAATAAGAAGATCTCGTTTAGCTTTTACGAAATCTGTTTATTATTACTCTAAGATTATGTTAAACGAATGATGTTTGTTTTATGTTTTTCGCAGGCTTTTGATATTTATCCGTATAGTTGTTCTTGCATTGTTCTTGACCTGGAGGATTCAGCATCAAAACCAAGATGCTATATGGTTATGGGGAATGTCTGTTGTATGTGAGCTTTGGTTTGCATTCTCTTGGCTTCTTGATCAACTTCCTAAGCTATGTCCTATTAACCGTGCCACCGATCTTCAAGTCTTGAAGGAGAAGTTTGAAACACCGTCACCAAACAACCCGACTGGGAAATCCGACCTTCCTGGACTCGATATCTTTGTCTCTACTGCAGATCCCGAGAAAGAACCGCCTCTGGTCACTTCTAATACCATTTTGTCGATTCTAGCTGCGGACTATCCGGTTGAGAAGCTTTCTTGCTACGTATCCGATGATGGAGGAGCGCTTCTTACGTTTGAAGCCATGGCTGAGGCTGCTAGCTTTGCAAACATTTGGGTTCCTTTTTGTCGTAAACATGTGATCGAGCCGAGGAATCCTGACTCTTACTTTAGCTTAAAGAGAGATCCTTACAAGAACAAAGTGAAGTCTGATTTCGTCAAGGATCGGAGAAGGGTTAAGCGGGAGTACGATGAGTTCAAAGTCAGGATTAATAGCTTGCCTGATTCGATTAGGCGACGTTCTGATGCTTATCATGCTAGAGAAGAAATTAAAGCCATGAAGATGCAGAGGCAGAACAGAGACGACGAGGCTTTCGAGCCCGTGAAGATCCCGAAAGCTACATGGATGGCTGATGGTACTCATTGGCCCGGAACTTGGTTGACTTCTGGTAGTGACCATTCCAAAGGTGACCACGCCGGTATCATTCAGGTATAACGTCGATTTTTAAAAGACTTTGATTCAAGATCTCATTTGTTATTCAACAACTCATTTTGTTTTGGTATTGTATTGATCAATGCAGGTGATGTTGAAGCCACCGAGCGATGAGCCATTACACGGAGAATCTGAAGGGTTTCTTGATTTAACGGACGTGGACATTCGACTTCCGCTTCTTGTTTATGTTTCCCGTGAGAAGCGGCCTGGATATGACCATAACAAAAAGGCAGGAGCTATGAATGCTCTAGTCCGAGCGTCTGCGATTATGTCGAATGGAGCATTCATACTCAATCTTGATTGTGATCATTACATATACAACTCTGAGGCAATGAGAGAAGGCATGTGCTTCATGATGGATCGAGGAGGCGATCGGCTTTGCTATGTTCAGTTCCCGCAGCGGTTTGAAGGTATTGACCCGTCGGATCGATATGCTAATCACAACACTGTCTTCTTTGATGTCAACATGAGAGCTCTTGATGGGCTTATGGGTCCGGTTTACGTCGGAACCGGTTGTCTCTTCCGGAGAATCGCGCTTTACGGATTCGACCCCCCGCGGTCCAAAGAACATACCCCTGGCTGCTGCAGTTGCTGCTTCCCTCGTCGCAAGAAGAAGAGTCAGCTTCCCGAGGAAAGCCGAGCTCTGCGGATGGGTGATTACGATGACGAAGAAATGAGTCTCTCTTTAATCCCGAAGAAATTCGGTAACTCGACAATGCTCCTTAATTCAATCCCCATTGCTGAGTACCAAGGCCGGCCTCTTGCAGACCACCCATCGATTAAAAACGGAAGACCACCTGGGGCACTCACCATTCCGCGAGAGCTTCTCGATGCAACCACCGTAGCAGAAGCCATTGCGGTTATTTCTTGCTGGTACGAGGATAAAACCGAGTGGGGATCGCGTATCGGTTGGATTTACGGGTCAGTCACGGAAGACGTTGTCACGGGCTATAGAATGCATAACCGAGGCTGGAAATCGGTTTACTGCGTGACGAAACGGGATGCTTTCCGAGGCACTGCTCCGATTAACATGACGGATAGGCTTCACCAAGTTCTCCGTTGGGCGACTGGTTCGGTTGAGATCTTCTTCTCCCGTAACAACGCTCTTCTGGCAAGCTCGAAAATGAAAATCCTCCAGAGAATCGCTTACTTAAACGTCGGAATCTACCCGTTCACATCGATCTTCCTCATCGTCTACTGTTTCCTCCCCGCGCTTTCCCTCTTCTCCGGTCAGTTCATCGTCCAGACGCTCAACGTCACTTTCCTCGTCTACCTTCTAGTCATTTCCATCACTCTCTGCTTACTCGCTCTACTCGAGATCAAATGGTCGGGTATCTCGCTGGAAGAATGGTGGAGAAACGAACAGTTCTGGCTCATCGGAGGAACCAGCGCGCATCTCGCCGCAGTTCTCCAAGGTTTGCTAAAAGTCGTAGCCGGAGTCGAAATCTCATTCACGCTCACGTCGAAATCCGGGGGAGACGATGTAGACGACGAGTTTGCGGATTTGTACATGGTGAAATGGACTTCGCTTATGATTCCTCCGATAACGATCATAATGGTGAATTTGATAGCGATTGCGGTTGGATTCAGCAGAACGATTTACAGTGTGATTCCACAGTGGAGTAAGTTGATAGGAGGAGTGTTCTTTAGTTTTTGGGTATTGGCTCATCTTTATCCATTTGCTAAAGGACTTATGGGAAGAAGAGGAAGAACACCGACCATTGTGTATGTTTGGTCCGGTCTTGTTGCTATTACCATTTCTCTTCTTTGGGTTGCCATTAATCCACCAGCTGGTAATACTGAAATCGGAGGATCTTTCAGTTTTCCATGATAGGTTTGGTTCGTTGAGTTACAAAAACATAAACTTTATTGGGTTTTTTTCTTCTTGTATTAAAAATCACATTTCTTTTATTAGATTTTTTTTTGTTCTCTCGTTGTGTCGTTTATGTCAGGGATGTTTTGCTCAGTGCATTTTTTTTTTTGTAACGAGACCATATTTATGTTACTATATGTTTCTAACCTTTGATTAGTCTCTACACTCTTTATAAACTGAAATGGCAAATTTAACGGGTAAAATATATGGGTACAAAATTCCTATTTCCCGGTAAAACTTGTATCCGATGGAACCCCGACCCGAATATACCTGTATGCCCATGCCTAGTTTAAACTTTTAACTAGCAAATTGATTATTTTTTGTCAACCAACTAACAAAGTGACCCATCAAAAATAATTGAAGCTAATACCAAACTTAACTATTTTTTTGTTTTGAAACTTTTAAAGTGCAGTTAAGCATAAAAGCAATTCATCATCTACAAAAAAAAATGTCGTTACGATCAAGCTTTATCTTATGGAACATGTAAATATACATACATGCATAATATCCGTTTAAGTATTTTAATTCTAATAATATTTTTTTAAGTATTACTTCAAAAGTGTTCCTACGATAGTTATATATAAATGAACGTGCATTCTTTAAAATTTGTATAGTTAGGACTTAGGAAAATTTCTCCAATATCCACAACTCCACGTGAGAAAGCAAAGCATTATCGTGAGTACTTTTGGAACAAGAATCTATAACGTATTGGAGATTTGGAAGCACGTTCTTTGATAGATCTCACAAGATACTTCATTAAAAACTAACCAAATTCTTAAAAGTTGTTTCTTGTTAGTCATTTTTTATTTATTTAATCAAATGCTCCTAACCTAACTTCTAAGTCAGTATTTTATTGTTAGTCACCTCTTTTAAAAATGTATTTCTTACAAAACAAAATGGAATTGTTGGATTCTTAACATAAAATTATGTAGTCGCGATATATCGTATATTATATGAAAACAGTAAAAATCACACATTATGCTAGTTGAACAAACTCTCTACAAATTCGCTCACCATGCGGGTACCATGATCTTTAATTTGGTGGAAAACAACACACGCATGTCCCAAAGCTAAACCTTATCTATCACTTAACCAAAATTCATCACATAACTACGAGAGATTATAACTAAGTATCCCAATAGTCCATTCTCCAAAAAATCCCCAACATCATTAAAGATCCAAATATGAGAGCTAATCAAACACATTTCATCGTCTTCTTCATATTAGCTACCATTATAGCATCATCAACACAAGCCCAAAAGAGTCCTCATATTCGAAACAACCATGGACTATCTACCGCCATCGAAGAAATGGAGAAAGCGAATTACTTCTCTTTCGTGATGCTCATCAACATGTTAGAATCCGTAGACCCTAGATTCTTAGCCAATGTCACATTCTTGATGCCAAAAGACAAACCCCTTTCAAGATCAAACATTGTTCACCAAAATTCGGTTTCCGAGTTCTTGCTTCGCCACTCGATCCCTGCTCCTCTTCCTTTCGAGCACCTCGATCTTATCCCCAATGGCTCTATTGTTCCTTCCTCATTGCCACATTACACCCTCACAGTCTCTAATGGTGGAAGATTGAGCTACTTTCTCAACAATGTCAAGATCATTAGCCGCAACATTTGTAGCTTAGGCTCTATCAAATGTCATGGAATCGACGGTATACTACAATCTCCAACTACTATCGACGATGATGCACCTCGAGTTAATCACACTATACCCACTATTTCTTGCCCTAGCAGCCACAACAATAGTGACGACAACAGTCATAACAATAGTGACCACAATAGTCATAATAATAGTGATCCCATTAGTCCTAGTCCTATTCCTAATTATACTTATACCGCTCCTCCTCCATCCAGTAGCCCGGGTCCTGTCCCAGCTCGCCTGGCAAAATCTGATTCTTCTTCTAAGCTTCGTGAGGGGAAAAAGTTGGTTTCTATTGTTAGTCTTAGTCTCGGATTATTATTGAATGTGATCGGTGTGTAATGTACGGCGCGGGAAACACCTAACTATTTGTATTAGTACTCTCTTGTTATATGTAACAAAAAACAATATGCTTATATTGAAACAATCAATTCAAATATGGGTTAAATTTGTTTAGATATTTCATTCGTATTTATTGATTTGAGTGTCTAACAAACCAAAAGATTGGATTCTTTCTGTTTCGATGTAAGGCTTACTATAGTTTTCATTATGGTATTACTTTCAAACAGTATTACCTAATTTCCTAGTCGTTTAAAAGAAAATCACATAAATTAGATACTAAAAATAGAAATTCCCATCCATAACTTATTATAAAAATATGGATTGCAAATAGAAAATTATGGATTACAAATATATAACTATGGATAAAATCAGAAATAAAATTAGAAAATTTTGTAAATAAGTTAAAACGCCGATGGACCAAACTAGAAAGGGTTTTCGGGTCAAATATCCAGAAACCGGGTAAATCCGACCCGAGATCTAAAATCTTTTTTTTTTTTTTTTTTCCTTTGGCAAAGAAACCCTACCAAAACCCTGGCAAAGAAAATCCCCCTGCCTCCATTTTCTATGGCAATAGATTTGTCTGATCGAAATTTCTTGTTCATCAAGCCAAAATCTTCCTAATACATCTCTATCAATATCAATTTTAAATCAGGAAGAACCCTAGTCTTAGTTTATTCAAATCCTGGAGAACAAAAATGGCTCAGAAATGTGCGATTAGTTTGATCTCAGCTCTAGCATCTTCCGCTTCTCTCTCGAAGTCGAATTCCGTTTTTGCAGATGGACCTTTCACCTTCTCTGGCTTCTCTGCTCCTCCTCCGGCGTCGGAATCTCAGAAAGAACCGTCTGCGTCCGGCGAAGAAGCTGATGCTCCTCCTCGGGTTCGAAACGAGAATCCCAGAACTACTTCCGCTGGGTTCGATCCAGAGGCTTTGGAGCGAGGTGCAAAGGCCTTGAAAGGGATAAACAACTCTGCTCATGCCAAAAAGGTCTTCAATTTTTTTGCTTCTTATATAGATTTGATTAAGAGATTCTCAACTTGTGTAGTATAGGGTTTCTTTTCTAGGTTGTTTATAATTTGTATGATGAAGCTAATGGAAGATGGGTTTAATGATCTTCTGTGTTTATCAGTTATGCTTGGGCTCACAATTGATGAATGTTTTTGGGTTTTTGGTAGGTATTTGAAAGTATCAAGACGCAAGAAGAGACGAGGCAAGCTGAGTTTATTGCAAAGGCTCAAGAGTTTAAAGCTGTGCAATCCCAAGCTGAAGCTGTGAGATATCAACTTACTCTTAACTTGATTACTATTATTGACATTTTTCCTCCTGTGCAATCCCAAGCTGAAGCTGTGAGATATCAACTTACTCTCCTGTGCCTGACATTTTTCCGATTCACAGGAGAGGCAACGGGTAATATACGAGGAGCAGAGGAAACTTGCTGAGCACCAAAAACAAACAAAATCACAGATGGCTCGCTATGAAGATGAATTAGCAAGAAAAAGGATGCAGGTACGTTTTTTTTTTTAACAACATTGAGAATTTCTCTTCTTTCTACCAACTTATTCTGCATATCTTGTTACAGGCTGAGAATGAGGCCCAGAGAACAAGAAATCAAGAACTTGTGAAAATGCAAGAAGAATCAGCAATTAGGCGGGAAGTAGCTCGACGAGCTACTGAGGAAGAGATTCAAGCACAGAGACGGCAAACGGAGAGGGAGAAGGCTGAGATTGAACGCGAGACAATCAGGGTTAAAGCTATGGCAGAAGCTGAAGGGAGAGCCCGTGAATCAAAGCTTTCTGAAGATGTCAATAGAAGAATGCTTGTTGATCGTGCAAATGCAGAGAGAGAGAAATGGGTTTCTGCCATAAATACTACATTCGATCATATTGGAGGTCTGACATTAGTAACAAATATCATCTCTATCTTTCTTATTCATTTGGTGTTACTTTAGTAGTAATTAGAGCCTAATAGGTAACTTGTTGACTCTTTATCCTTTTTCCTAGGGGGCTTGCGTACTATTCTGACGGATCAAAATAAGCTGGTTGTTGCTGTTGGAGGTATCACTGCTCTTGCGGCTGGGATCTACACAACGAGGTAAAGACTACAAAATGGTTTAAGAAAAATAATGCCAGCTATGTAATCTTCTTGAAGGTTGAGGAACTTAGTCAGCTCATGAATTGTTCCTTGCAGAGAAGGTGCAAAGGTCATCTGGAGCTACGTGGATAGAATATTAGGACAACCATCTCTAATTAGAGAATCGTCAAGAGGAAAGTACCCTTGGTCGGGTGCAGTTTCACGTGCCTTCTCCACGTTGCGGGTTGGTGGCAAGGAGGCTGCCTCCAAAAATAGAAAAGGGTTTGGTGATGTAATCTTGCATCCTTCTCTTCAAAAGAGAATTGAGCAGCTAGCTAACGCAACTGCCAACACAAAAGCTCACCAAGCACCTTTCCGAAATATGCTTTTCTACGGTCCACCAGGAACAGGAAAGACAATGGCTGCGAGGGAGCTGGCTCGTAAATCTGTATGTATATTCTCAATTTTGAAGCTGACATTAGCGTAATTCAATCGCAGAATCTCAGTCTTGATAATCACTCTGTGTTTGATTTGTTACTATTCAGGGTCTGGATTATGCATTGATGACGGGTGGGGATGTTGCTCCACTAGGAGCTCAGGCTGTTACGAAGATACATCAACTATTTGACTGGTCCAAAAAATCTAAGAGAGGCTTGTTGCTCTTCATCGATGAAGCTGATGCATTTTTGTGCGAGTAAGTCACAAAACCGATTCTGATGATAATCTTAACTCAGGTGGGGTTTTAGATTTAATGTGTTGATTTGATTTGCAAATTCGACAGGCGGAACAAAACATACATGAGTGAAGCCCAAAGGAGTGCACTAAATGCACTCCTCTTCCGCACGGGTGACCAGTCCAAAGACATTGTCCTAGCGCTTGCCACAAACCGACCTGGTGATCTAGACTCAGCAGTGTCTGACCGTATCGATGAGACTCTTGAATTCCCCTTGCCAGGAGAAGAAGAGCGCTTCAAGCTTCTAAATCTCTACCTAGACAAGTACATATCTAAGGCTAATCTGAAAAAGCCGGGTTTACTCCAACGTCTTTTCAAAAAAGAACAGCAGAAGATTGAGATAAAAGGCGTCACCGAGGATCTCCTGAAGGAAGCGGCTGAGAAAACAAAAGGGTTTTCGGGCAGAGAAATTGCAAAATTGATGGCGAGCGTTCAAGCTGCTGTGTACGGAAGTGCAAACTGCGTGTTGGACGCAAACCTTTTCAGAGAGGTCATTGATTACAAAGTTGCGGAGCATCAACAGAGAAAAACACTGGCTGGAACCAATACAGGTAACAAGAAGTGAAAACCATATTAACTTATCTTCAGCATAGTTGTAGATTTGAACAACACTCAAAACCCTGAGCATTATTCTCAAAAGGGTTTTATGCAAAAAAAGTTTCGAAATTTCAAATTGTTTCTCCCTGTGAGATTATGTTTATTACATTAAGATTCATGCTTCTTCATTACAATCTTGAGTTAATCTTATCACTACTCTTTGGAAAACGAGGCGATACCGCTCTCTTTGTGCGACATTTCCCAGTTCTGACCATCATAGCTTTTGATCTCGACGTGGTCTAGTGTCCCCGACTTGACACACTTAACCGTGACTGCGATCCCATCGGGGTTTGACCTCGGAGTATAAAACGATGTGATCCCGCAGACCTTGCAGAAGGTATGCTTGGCCGTGTGAGTCCCAAAAGTGTAAGTGGTGATGAAATCTTTGGAATCATCAAGAAGCTCAAAGTTGGTTGAAGGAACAATGAAATGAACATTGCCTCTCATTGAACAGTCTGTGCAATTGCACCTCCAAGCCACCACATTTCTCGATGCTTTCACTTTCCATTTTATCTTCCCACAATGGCAACCACCTTCATGAAGTATCAATTCCGATTCCATTGCTAATTACTACTAAATCTCTCTGCAATAAGGATAATAAGCGAAAATTCTTGATGATATTAATTAACCCAAAAAAATCAAAAATCAAAAATTGAGAAAGAAAACAAAATCTGCAAAATTGGGTCTAAAGAAACGGGAAAGAATCCATATTACTCTTGGGTGTCCTCTGTCCTCTAGACCGGGTCTGCTAATATCGTAACAACTTGTTGCAATTTACTGCGATAATGGGAAACCAAAGAAGGCGTTGAAAATGTTCAAGGTCATACAGAAGAAGACAGAAGAGTAATATGGATTCTGCAAATTGAACCGGTCATTTTAACCAATCCAACTGAACCGGTCATTTTAACCAATCCAATTGAACCGGTCGTCATTTTTCTAAACACTGGCTCGTTAGCTCCTTTGCAGAGTTGGGAGATGGAGCAAAAATGTTGGCTGGGGTTTGGAGATCGGAAACTTCTGCTGCTTCTTCTCCTAGATCGATGACTAGAAGATTGATCTTAACAAGTTACACAGGTTATAGGGTTGTTCGTTCGACCATTTGAATAGTTCATCCAAATGATCCATTTAACTTGTCCATTTGAATGATCCATTTCAATGTTCGTTTCTATTTGTATTGTCCATTTGAATGATCCATCTCAATGAACCGTTGTTTGTTATGTATAATTTACATCTCCACTTGAATGGTTTTGATAACAAAATGACTAAAATGACATTTTTTAATCTAATCACATTTTTAACTGTATTTTTAACTAAAATATATATAGTTTTCAAATCATTCAAATTTTATTATGAAATGAAAGCTCAATTTCCGAAAACGTGAAAATGTGATTTTGGCCGGAAAACGTGATTTTCGGTTTTGGGCGAAAAACATAATTTTGCGGTTTTGGAGGAAAAACATGATTTGCGGTTTTTACGGGAAAACATAAATTTGCGGTTTTTGCGGGAAAATGTAATTTTGCGCTTTTTGCGGAAAAACGTGATTTTGCGGTTTTTGCAGGAAAACGTAATTTTGCGGTTTTGGCGGGAAAACGTGATTTTCCGGTTTTGGCGAGAAAACGCAATTTTGCGGTTTTGGGGGGGGGGAACGCGAATTTGCGGTTTTGGTGGGAAAACGCGATTTTGCGGTTTTGGCGAGAAAACGTGATTTTGCAGTTTTGACGGGAAAACGTGATTTTGCGATTTTGGCGGAAAACGTGATTTTGCGGTTTTGGCGAGAAAACGTGATTTTGTGGTTTTGGCGAGAAAATGCGATTTTGCGGTTTTGGCGGGAAAACGTGATTTTGTGATTTTGGCGGGAAAACACGATTTTGCGGATTTGACAGAAAAACGCGATTTTGCGGTTTTGGCTAGAAGACGTGATTTTGCGGTTTTGGCGAGAAAACGTGATTTTGCGGTTTTGGCGAGAAAACGTGATTTTGCGGTTTTGGCAGGAAAACGTGAATTTGCGGTTTTTGGCGGGAAAACGTGATTTTGCGGTGTTGACGGAAAAACGTGATTTTGCCATCTCCATTCAAATGAACCATCTCCATTCAAATGATCCAATTTGGTCCATTCAAATGAGTTTGGAAATTTTGCCTAAATTTTAAAAACTCATTCAAATGATCCATTTGAATGATGCTCATTTTTAGTACTAAAAGAACATCAATTTTCATTTCCATTCGGATGATCCATTGGAATGATCAAAGGAACAGCCCCTAAGTTATAAATCAGCTGAAGGCAGATCGAGAAGATTTTGAAGAGATTGGTTCATTGGAATCTCTAGGGGAAAGGTAATCCTCCATTGTTGATGTTCATTGCCAAAATGAACAAGTATGATGTTGTCATTTCTCTCGGCAAGAAGATGGAGATGTTGAGGATTCCCACTAGATATCTATAGATACAATATTTTTATCACACTCCTCCCAACTCTCTTGATTTGAAAATGAATCGACCCGATCTTGTGATCTCTCTCTATCAGAAGATGGAAATTCGCCGGATTCAGTAAATACCCTCATGAATGGATACTGTAAAGAAAATAAGGTTGACGTTGGGTTGGAGCTTTTCTGCTAGATATATCGAAGAGGCATACTTCCAATACTTTCCTCTACTCAGTTTTGTACAGTTTATTTACTTTTCTTTTGGGCTTTGGAAAAAATAGGTATGCATATTGATACATGCCTTTGGCTGCGGCTTTCGTTGTAACAAATGTAAGATGAACCCGCTGATTGGTTTGATGTGTTTTCTTTGCAGGATCAACAATTGGAGGATGAATGAAACACTTGGGAAGTTTTTCTTATGTATTATGTATTTTCTCATGTTTATTGTTGAAATGAGAAATGTTGCATCTGATATGGAAACCGCTTTTGGATTTACTGTCTTACTGCTTGGACCTGTTTTGAGTATAGAGACATTTAACACAACCTTGTAATCTCTGTGACGGTTTCAGTACAGAGAGAGGAAAAGTGGAGAGAAACGAGCGAGAGAGCATGATTGCATCGATGAAGTGAGAACCTAGCAGAGTAGTTGCCAGCGCTGAAGCTTTATGACGGATCCATATTCGGATACAATATCCTCAGGTAGAGAGTGAATTCTCGAGTTTCTTTTGGCCTCCATAATTCATAGATGGAAGCCTGCCAAACGATAAGAAGGATTTAACGTTGACTCCGGTTTAGCCAATGATCAGTTCCAACACACTAAACATCTCGGGAGACAGATTATTCTTTATCTTTGAAATGTAAATGAACATGAAACGAGAGATTTATTAGTCCATATCTTACTGGTAAATAGTGTCCTAGTGTGTTTTCTCATAAGCTATACTAGAAAGGAACATCTGAAACCAAACTCAAATCAGAGTGATACCTTGTCAGGTCTTGACACGCTTTACTCTGGGTTCATTAAACTCACTGGTCCCATCAGAGAGACTTTCATCGTCGCTTTCAGACATATGTTCTGATATAGATTCGTAGCTGCAGCTGGTTTCGTCCATGAGGATCTTGAAACCGCACTCGATAATGTCGAGGTCCTTGGATGTGGTGCTCAGTTCCAACAATGCATCACTCTCCAGTTCGTCTAGTAATATTAAGTTACTTATAAGTAGATGTTCCGTTTCAATCTTGGGGATATTCTGGAAAAGCGTTATTTCCTCACTGATGAAACCGTTGTAGCTTATTAGACGCCACAATAAGTCCGCAGATCCTTTCATCCCCTGTTTAGGGGAAACTACGACGCAAACCCTGTATTGGTCGGTCCCTGAAGGGATGGTCAAGAATTTTCCAATAGCTTGGTGATTGAACTCCGCTGGTACATTTCTTCCAGGTAGGCATGCATTCGTCGATTGCTGGGTAATTACTCTCCGTGCTTCTTGACCCAATTTCAAGCAGTTGGAGAAAAAGAGCCACTCAATTGGAGACTCAGAAGGGAAAGGCATTAGTGTCTCCAATGAATCACAATTGGTTACCATTAGTATTCTGAGCAAAGCAGGGAGTTCTGGCAGTGATGCAAGTTTTGGACAGCCAGCTATATTAAGCTCTTCTAACCCCTGCAGGTCTTTGATCCAATCTGGAAGTTTCTCTACATCAAGATCTTTGATATATGAAGGTCTTTTAACCCACATATCTTTCATCCAATCCATCTCATCGACGTTTGTAAATATACGACTGCAAGTCTGAACGTCACTGCTAAATATATTGAGAGTGTGAAGGCGAGACGAGAGCCTAATTGATTCAGGCAAATCTTGTAACATTGTGCTTGTGACTGTGAGTTCTGTGATGTTTCTGAAAATATCTGGAAAATTTCTCAATTGACAGCATCCTAACATGTTGACGCTTTCAAGAGATGCCAAGTTGAGGTGAGTTGGAACAATTTGTAGGTTTACACATAATACCATATCCAAACGATTTAGGTTTTGAAGATTTCCAACAGAGGAAGGAATCTCTACCAAACTGAAGCAAAAATTCAGCTCCAACCTCTCGAGATTTGTAGCGTTTGAAAGATCTGGGAGTTCCTTCAAATTCTTGGAATGTACCAAACTCATCTTCTTGAGATTTGTAAGGGGCTGAATGTATATCACCACGAAAAAAGAAGAACATCAACACATGATGAGACCAAAGTACATACATCAAGGGAGTTTTATTGGTTAAAATTAGATGTTATTGGATTGGATTGTTGATTTAGAAATTCTGGTCAAAATCATGTGTTACATTGATTACTAAAAACGAGTTGAAATTCGATGTTATTGTTTTAATGATTTCTCACTGGATTTTGATACAAGTGAAGTCATATGTTAAAACCAAATTTAATGAAAAATATATGGTATATATATTTGCTTTATTGGTTTATATCAAGTTAATTGATTTAGAAATCTATTTAGAATTCAGAAATTCTTGTGGATTTTAAAATAACAAGGTTTCCCACAGATATGATTTGAGGTTTTGTATTTTTTAACTTTGAAGGACTAGTAAATATGTTAAAACTTAAAACTAATGTGAAGTCAAAACACAAACAAGAACATCCAATGATTCTCATTACTTAACATATGAAGGTTTCTCATTATTTATTACTAGTGATATAAAGTTAAAAATACAAAACCTCAACTCAAATCCATGGAAAACCTGCTTCTTGTTTTAAATTCCACTGATAGATTTTAAATTAAAGTCCATAAGAGTTACTAAATTCTACATATATTTCTAAATCAATTAAAATAAACCAAAAAGCAAATATATGCAAACCTGGATCCCTTCCCAAAGCTTCTCAAGCTCGTTATGTTCCAAACTGAGTTCCACAAGAAATTCTGACCTAAATGTAGGAGGAAGACACTTTCCTGGATATTCTTCCCAATGTAGTGACCTTAGTCGAGATGGGAATTTCATCTCCTTGGGCACATGTACTCTATCATTTCTATCAAAACTTGTCTTGTAGAAGTTGAGATATCGAAGATTAGAAATTCTTTCAAAAGCTCTTGGGCTTATATACAAATCGCATGAGAGTGTGGACATATTTAAAGATATACCCATCACACTTCTACTACCCTATTCAAAATTGAAAATATAATAGCTTGTTAGCACAATAGGTAAGATATGTGAGCATTTTTCTTCTAAATGACCAAGTTTAGCGGATATATTATATAAAAAAAGAACTTACGGAATCATTTTCGAGGACATTACAAATATCATCAGTATCAATTAGGATTTGGCGTGTCCAAGGCTCTTGTTTTTTAATTGCTTCTCTACCCACTTGTTGTAGTAACTTGTGCATCGCTATTTCTCCTTTGGTGGAGATTTGTACGAGAGATTTATAGGTAAGAGTTTTCAACCCCAGTCTGACATCCAAGTTACTATCGGTTAGCATTGTTTTCACATGATGATCATCTTGGTAGTTGAAGAAGAATGCAATGAGGAGAAACAGAAGTTGATCATCTTTATGTAAATTTTCATATCTGACACTAAGTACTCCCTCGATATCTCGGTCAAGGCTATGTTCTAGCCTACGCAATATACCTTCCCAATCATCTTCATTCTTTCCGCGTAAAGTTGAACCAATGACACGGAGACCCAAAGGAAGGTTGCTAGAAAGCTCTGTTACTCTTTCGACATGCTTTTCAAAACATTCTGGTGCTAAGCTCCGTCTAAAAGCATATCTACAAAATATCTTACGAGCTTCTACTTCTGTTGGAAAATCTACATAGTATGTATGTTTAATACTATGTTGCTCTAAAAGTTCTTGATCTTCTGTTGTTATGATAATCCGACTTCCCGGACCAAACCAAGTAGTTTCATTAACCAAAGCCTCAAGTTGCTTCATATCATCCACATCATCAAGAATGATAAGAACTTTTTGGTCGCATAGCCTCTCCGTTATAGCACCTAAATGGTATATCCTCATACCATTTTGGTTTAAAATCTTTGAAAGAAGTTTCTCCTGTAGACTCAGCTTCAATCCATGATCGTCAAGACCCCTGTTATAGCTTCCACTAACATTGTCCATGAAACAAGAAAGCTGAAAACTGCTAGAGAGTCGGCTGTGTAAAGCTCTAGCAATGGTAGTTTTACCAATTCCCGCAGGACCAAAGATTCCAACAATCAGAACTTCATCCTCATACTCTAAATGCAACAAAGACTGCATTTTCTCCAAGTGTGCTTCAATCCCCACCAAGTCTTCAAAATCCTTAGAGACTGTAGTGTTTAGTTTGTTTGAAACATCTGTAGCAATCTTCTCGATCATATCCGCTTCGTTGTCCCTAAACGAAAGAGAAAAAGTCAACGAGTTTATCAAAAAGTCATGTGAAATTTATATGTAGATTGATGCGAACCAAACGGTTCGATCAACAATACCGAACCGGAGAAGTTGCTGAAGCGAAGAAAATCACGTTCATGATTTCCTGATGTTTAGGATTGATCTCCACTTTCCCATATCTTCATGTTTCCTAGTTTATAGGACTCTAACGATCTCTTTGTTTCTTTATGTATTTATCTTTTAATGACAAGAAAATAGATGGATTTGAAATATGAAAAACAGTTTTATCTCTTTAAGCTTTTGGGACCTTAACATAGATTCTATTGGGAGGTATTTTGTAGCTATAGCCAAGAGGATTTATATATCTCTCATCTTTTTTGTAATCTTCATAAGTTAAGCTAAAATCTTGTTTTGCAGGTTTTAAACAAAGTAACACATGAACATTCAGAAAGAACATGAAATTTTCCAAAATTGTAATTGAAGGAAAGCAAACAAACCAGTTAAAGGAATGTTCTCCTGCTATGTTGCCCACATCGGTCAAAGCTTGACTCCATCTTCTCCTCTCCTCCTTTGTTCTACTAGCACATGTTTCGTTGAAAACTCTCCCGAATTCTCCCTTCGGTTTCCGCACATCTGATGGAGCCACTCCGTAGAAAACCGTCATCACTATTTGTCCCAAATCTTCCTTGCACTTGAAAATCTCCACCAATTCATCCAAACACCATCTCGATGAAGCATACTTCTCCGAGAGCACGGCGATCGAGATCCTCGATTCTCTAATCGCTTGTGTGAGTTCAGGTTTGATGATGTGGCTTCTCTCGATCTCTTGATCATCGAACATGGAGATCCCATTGGAACTAAACTGTTTGCGTAAATGACTGAGGAACGTTTTACGCACGTCTGGTCCGTGGAAGCTCGTGAAGACGCGATATCTCCAGGTGCCAGGCAAAGAAGAAGAAGAAGCCATGAGGGAGGATGATCGTACGTGGTTCAAAATAAGATAATTTTTACAAAATAGCAAGTGGTAGTCACTGAGACATGTATTAATGTTTTTTGGAAATTTCGTTCCAAAAAGAAAATTCAAAACGCGTAATGAATGAGACATGTATTATCGCAAAACGCGTAATGAGAGAAAAAAAAATTTTGATGACGCTTGTTCTTGGTCAACTAAAACATATATTCACTACCAAAAAAAAAAAAAACTAAAAAATATATTAAATTTAACGTTTGGAAAAAATGTATTTAAATTTTTCTCCAAAAGTTATCATATGCTTGAGTTTAATTCAGCTATGGAATGGTTCAGCTGCTCTATAGCTACAATATTTTGTGTTTATGTCACTCCTCTCAACTCTCTTATTTACGCATGAGCTTCATAAACTTGTAGAATGTTTGTTTTTAAAAAAAAAAAAAAAACTTGTAGAATGTTTCTTGTAGTTTGTTTTGATGTAAGGTGGGATGAGACTTAAGATGTGGCAAGGAAGCAGAGCTTATGCGAACTTAGTTTATCTTCTGATACATTCGCTCATGGGCAAAGTAATCAGTTACAATAAACGCGATCGTAGAAGATTTTTTTACAAGTGACAATGTGTTCTAAGTCTACGTCGCCTTCAACTTGTTCGACGAAATGCGTCAAAGTAAAAGGGCGAATTGGGTCTCAAATGGGCTTTTATTGGGCCTTAATTAGATTTTTGAATTGACGGAGATACTTTTGTTTGTGTGCCCTAATCCAATCACCATCTTGGATTCAATTGCAAACTGGAACTGAGATTTCTAATCAAAGATGGCGAGTGAAGAGGCGAAGGATCCATGGAAAGGAGAAGAGTGGGGAGCGAGTGAGAAGAAGAAGAAGAAGACAGTGGTGCAGAGTGAAGGTGTGAAAATGGTGAAGAGAGGGAAAAAACAAATGCCGAGAGGACTTGAAGACAAATACGAAGCTTACTTCCTCCCGAGGAAGCCATGGCCTAAGGCACTTGCCTTCTACGGGAGTTTCATACTTGGTGGGATTGGTGCTGGTATGCTAAAAGTCAAAAAAGATGGTGGTGTCATTTGGGAATTCGACAAGTAAAAATGACTCTTTATTTTTCTAAATTTGATGAAACACACAAGAAAAACAATTTATAGATTCTTTAGTTGGTGCCTAGAAACTTGTCGTATACTCGCTCGTATTCCCTAATTTGCTCATTAGTGAGAGTAGGTTTGAGTTTAGTGAAAGCTTGCTCAAAGTGAACCATCTTGATTTTACACTCACTGGTTGAGTTTATTGTACTATCAACGAAAGCCGCAAAACCGGCTCCTTGAACCAAGGATTTAAGATCTGCTCCACTTAGATTCTCGCAGCATTTGATTCTTGCTACGGCGTTCAAATCGACACTCGGATCAATTGGAATATCTCTCACTAGTGATTTCAAAATCGAATAACGCTGGTCAGGGTTTGGGAGAGAGACATACATGTGTCTCCCAAACCGGCCTGACCTTAAAACAGCAGTGTCCATCATGTCCGGCCTGTTTGTAGCACCAATCACAATCACACCATCTCGTTGTCTTCCGCCACTCAGTTCGACGAGCAACTGATTCAGAGGTCGTCCGACAACCCAAGCACCTTGCTCTCCACGTTTTGTTGTTAAAGAATCCACCTCGTCAAAGAAGATTATGCACGGTGAGGACATCCTAGCACGACGAAACAACTCCCTAATCGCTTTTTCCGTGTCTCCAACAAATTTGCTCAGAAGCTCTGGACCTTCGACGTGAATAAAATTGGCTCCTGCCTCGTTAGCAACCGCCTTTGCAACCAACGACTTACCACAACCTGGTGGTCCAAAGAGCAAAAAACCCGTCTCTAAACAAAATTCAAATCCTTTGCATTTGTCCGGAAATTTGAAAGGCAGATCTACATGATGATAGAACTCGTCTCTTAGATGTTCAAGGCCGCCAATCTCATCCCACGTCTCACGAGGGATGGTAGAGAAACCTTCTCTAGTTAAAGAAGGTTGATACTTTTTCATCGCTTCCTCGAAATGTGAGTTAGTGAGGAACAAATTTTTCTTCTCTTCCTCTATCATTGGAAGCCTCATCAAAGAATCAACATCGGTAGTAGACACTTGCGATTTTCTCGAGTATACAATTTCCTTGGCTGCCACGAAGCCAGCCTTATTGGCCAAACCAACGAAATCCACACCAACGAATCCAGAAGTCGCACGAGCAATCTTTGCACAGTCGAAAGTTTTGTCCAGTGAAAGGTGGCGCGTACACAAAGAGAAAATCTCTTCCCTAGCCTTCTCATCTGGCACATCGAGGCAAATCTCCTCGTCGAATCGCAAAGCTCTTCTAAAGGCAGGATCAAGAGCGTCAGGCCTGTTGGTAGCTCCAATGACAATCACATGTCCAGGCTTAGAAGCCGCGTCATCCGAGGAAAGCTGCCTTTCTTTTTGCTTCATAAGCATATACTTCTCATCCATACAACTCAGTAACTGCGTCACGATACGAGTGTCCATACTCTTCTGCTGATTATCCCTCTTTGATGCAATTGCGTCAATCTCATCGATAAATATTATCGAAGGTGCAGTTCTATAAGCTTTAGAGAAGAGTGTCCTGATATTCTCTTCTGATTCACCAGAAACACCAGAAACCAATTCAGACGCAGAAACCATATAAAAAGGTACACCAGCTTCGTTGCCGATGGCATAAGCAAGCGTGGTCTTGCCACAACCAGGTGGACCATAAAGCAATATCCCAGAGATTGGTTTCAGACCAAGACCTTGTGCTATGTCAGGACACAAGATAGGGAGTTTCACCTTAAACATGACGTCATCCAAAACACCTTTTAAACCAGCCAAGTCCTTAGAGGTTGGTCCTTTTACCTCAACATCATAAGCCTTTTTACCTCCTTCTTCACTAGATACAGCTTTCTTGGAGTAAGTAGCTCGTAGACTCTCACTGGTTATATCGAATTGCGTATTATCGCATGAGGAAGCTGACGAAGGTGATGATGCATTGAGATTCGAATTCCTCTGTTTCTTCCTAGTTTCCTCTACAATGTCTTTAACTCTGGTCATCATGCTCAGGCGTTTGTTACGACCCCATTCACGGTGCTTGGAACTGACGTCATCTACAATCTCCTCCAACGATAATCCCTTCACCCATAATTCTAATACTAGATTCTTAAATTTCCTACCATGAATGCTCCCACTCCCACTCCCACTCATATCTCTTTTCCTCATCTCCAAAACCCTAGAGGTATACCAGCTAAAACCCTAATTCTCCACACATTTTTCTCCCCGGACCTGTTTAATAAGAGAGATTCTAATTCGGTTTTAACCAATCTAACTCAAAACCAGCTCAAAAATCGATTCTAATTTGGGTATATTCCGGTTTTATAATTTAGACAGAGTATTATTACATTGTTGCAGAAGAAACATGATGAGCCAAAGGACTCACCAGTTTCCGACTGATGTCTTCTACAAACTTCACCAATACATATACTTCCATAATATCTTATATATATACTGATCATCTTCCATTTCTCACTCGAGATCACGAGAAACCACAACAAGTTGTTTCCCAAAGTTCTTACCGTGAAAGAGTCCAACGAGAGCACCAGGAGCACTCTCGAGTCCATCAGCAACATCCTCCACGTACGTTAACTTCCCTTCTCTTATGTATGGAACAACAAACTCCAAGAACTCTGAGTATTTTTCAAAATAATCGAAGACGGTAAACCCTTCAATATGGATTCGTTTGTAGGTAATGAGCGAGAGGTTGTATACGCCTTCCTGATTCTGAAGATTGTACTGCGAGATCATTCCACATGCTGCGATACGGCCGTGTGGTCTCATGTTTACGATCACTGCGTCCAGAATTTTGCCTCCCACGTTCTCAAAATATATGTCAATGCCTTCAGGGAAACACCTGAGGAAGAGAGAATCAATGCTCTAATGGGTTTAATAATTATCTTCCATTTGATTGAGAATATATATAGAATAAATCTTTACTTACCTTTTTAAGGCAGCAATAAGATTGTTTTCTTCCTTGTAGTTGAATGCATCATCGAATCCAAACTTGTTTTTGAGGAGATCAACCTAAAGAAGCTCCACAAATCAAGGGATGTGATATAACATGACCCGGTTAAGAAACGGTTGGTACAGCTAGCTAGAGTTTTACCTTTTCTTTGCTTCCGGCGCTTCCATCAACATAACAACCCATCATCTTGGCAAATTGTCCCACGAGCTGACCAACCGCGCCAGATGCAGCTGACACAAAGACTGTCTCTCCTTTCTTTGGAGAACAAACTTCATAAAATCCGGTATAAGCGGTCATACCAGGCATACCTATCAAGAACAGAGGAGATAGAATGAATAAAGGCAAATCAATGATGGTAACAAGACTACCATACAAAATGCTACAAAGTTTAGACAAAAATATCGAATTGTTTTGCCTTGCCTATTTAGTTACAATTTTTGGGGGTCCAATTTCAAATCATTCAATCAAAACCGATTTTCGCAGCTGGTCATAAATCTCCTAGAGGAAGGCAAAGATAACAAACCGAGAATTCCGGTGTAGTACGATAAAGGAACATCAGTGTGATGGATCTTGAAGTGAAGATTAGGAATTGGAGTGATAGCACTGTACTCCTCCCATCCAACTGCTCCCCAGAGAAAGTCACCTTCTTTGTAATCTGGATTCCCAGAATCTATCACTTTAGACGCTCCAAACCCAGAGATTGCCTGCACTGCTGCACACAACACAATCCAAACGCTTACTTAACACGAGAACACAATCAAAAGCTAAATTAGGTAACTAAACATACCTCTAAAGTATCATTTTCAAACCATAATGCTTACGAGCTCAGAATTTTGGATACGATTCAAAGTTATTCAAAATTTGAAACAGATCATCGGTTGCGAAACGATTAAAAAAAGTCTGTTCCGATTCGAATTTCGCCGGAGAAAAAATTAGTAGAGTACCTTTCCGGGAATGAAGGACTGAGCAGTGGCGGAGCTCCATGGATTAGGTTTTCTCATGCGATTACGCATGTAAGGATCGCAAGACAAGTAGAGATTCTTCACTAACACAGTCGTAGATTCCGCCGGAACCCTGAGATTGGCGGTGGTCGAAGTGATTACGAGATCGGATTCGCTGGGAAATCCGGTGACGTAATCACGTAATACGACTTGCTTGTTGCTCACTACCGTCGCTCCGATTCCTCCTCCCAGATCGTCTCCATTTTGCTCCGAAGATGTTTGTTTTTTTGGTTCTCTCCAACGTCTTTATTTTTCTCTACTTATATAGTTGGTGCAGTTATTAAAGCCACAAATGTTTAGGAGATAATTAAAGATTATTGTATTTTAGTATTAGTCTTACTAGTATAATCTTATATTTTTTTAACAAAATTTGGTTTTAACAGTGATTATAGGTAGGTTTTGATAACAATTTAATTTGGTTTAGTACACAACAAAACCACTATTTAATAGTATATTCTTTTTACTCTTTTAACATCATTCTCTTTTATTTATTACTAGATTAGAACCCGCGTGAATACGCGGATAAAAATATTTAAAATTATTGATATAAATATTTAATATCTAATTTGCAACATGTTGCATTACTAAAAGATTATGAAATAGAAGTATTTAAGCATGAAGTTTAAACCTTGAAGATCAATTTTTAACTTAATACTCATGTCTTAATTCACATGATGTGGATTCAAAAATATATATAACCGGAATATTCAAATAATATTCTTAATTAAAAAAAAAGGAATTATATTCTTACCCGTTTTGAATATATTAGATATGTAATAAAATTATAAAAAGAATTCAAACAATATAGAGTTAAATAAAAAAAATCTATTAAATTCACTAAAGATCTATAGATAAATAATCTCATTAAAGATCCATAGAAAAATATTTTATAAATAATTTGTTAACATCACATATAAATCCATGATTGATAAATCTTTTAATTCTCATAGAGTTTCATAGTCGCACATTATGAATATGCTTTAATCTTCTTAATACCGTCATGGGTTGAAGATTTTCATTTTATTTTATATCATCATTTGTTTTTTTATTGGTCTTTACTGAATTATATTCTCTCTATTTTTTTACGGTTTATGTTCAAACTATTTTCTATATTATATTTTTATAATTAGCTTGGACTACTACATTTTTTCATCATCATTCGCTTAAACTATTAAAATTTTCCACTTTTAGTTTTAAAGTACTAAACTACTACATTTAAGTTTTAACACATGTCATCATCCGATCAATCTTAGACACATGTCATAATTTCGTGAGTTACAATTTCGCTTACGTGTCGAGTTCTCGTTGACCGGTTTCTCTTTTATATAATAAGATTTGTTTTTCTCGAATTTAAAGGAAACATTCCGGATAAATGGCAAGGCAAAACTAATGAAGCCAGAATTAGTTGTACAAGCATAATTTCTTGAGCTATTAAGCGTCAATGCAAATAATGTGACAAACATTACAATGCGGCTTGAAAATAGTAAAAGAAAAAGAGCCAAGTTTTGACATTGTATGGACAAATCTACTTACCAGAAACACAACTCAACATCATTACAATACCCAACATTATTAATAATCATCTTTATTTCACTCATGAGCAACCACAACAACTTGTTTCCCAACGTTCTTACCATGGAAGAGTCCTACCAGAGCTTCAGGAGCTCTCTCGAGCCCATCAGCTACATCTTCCACATAAGCTATCTTCCCTTCTTTGATGCGCGGAATCACAAACTCCAAAAACTTTGAGTATTTGTCGTAAAAATCAAAGACCGCAAAGCCTTGAATGCGGATTCGTTTGTAGATTATGGAGGATAGATTGTGTACACCTTCTTGATCCTTGAGATTGTATTGTGAGATCATTCCACAGACAGCGATACGCCCGTGCAGGTTCATGTTTAAGAGTACCGCGTCTAGCATTTTGCCTCCTACGTTCTCAAAGTATATGTCTATGCCTTTGGGACAACACCTAGAAAATAAAAAAGAAGAGAATCTCTTAAGATTAGTCATAAGAGTATCCGGATTGTCATACTAGGAAGTTACTGATGAAGATCAAATTCATGATATTCTATAAAGTGGTAATTTCGAGATTGCAATAGTAACAGCTTCTATTATGGTGTTCATATTATTATCCATTCCTTTTGTTTTCTACATCAGTTGCGATCGATAATTTATAATTTCGGACCTGCAGTAATTAGTCCACTTGGATTGTTTTATAGATATCGCTTTAAAATTACGTAGTTACTGACATTTTCAGGGCAGCAGTAAGGTCTTGTTCTTCCTTGTAGTTAAATGCATCATCAAACCCAAACTTGTTCTTGAGGAGATCAACCTTACAAATCAAAAGCAAAAGGGCAAGTCATTATCTTGATGCCAAGCCAAATAATACAAGGTGAACATATAGAAATGATGATCAATTGCTCACCTTTTCTTTACTTCCGGCGCTTCCAACAACATAACAACCCATCATTTTGGCAAACTGTCCAACAAGCTGACCAACTGCACCCGATGCAGCCGATACATAAACTGTCTCTCCTTTCTTTGGAGAACAGATTTCGTAGAACCCGGCATAGGCAGTCATACCCGGCATACCTGTTAGGAACAGAGAAAGCTCAATATAACGACCAGACTCCTATTTCAACAAGTATTGAGACTCTTCTAAATCAAAGTTTATAACAAGGCATAGAGCTAACTCCACTCCCACGATTGAAACAACGTTTTTAAGAATTGTTAGACATCCATAAAACTGCTATACATTATGACATTCAACTTCATGATCTAACTCTCTCAAGCTAACACTTGTATCAAGAAGCATTTTCCTGAGTTGCCCCTGACAAAATCAGGAGCAAAGCCGAGATAACGTACCGAGAATTCCAGTGTAGTATGATAATGGAACATCAGTGTGGTGGATCTTGAAATGCATGTCAGGAACAGGAGTGATAACACTGTACTCCTCCCATCCAACAAATCCCCAAAGCAAGTCGCCTTTTTTGTAATCTGGATGTCCAGATTCTATCACTCTAGACACTCCATACCCAATGATTGGCTGCACCAAAAACACCATGGAAACAGTCAACCCAAAGAGACTATCAAAACGCACAATTTCTTCTCAGATTCTTCAAGAACACCAATCTTAAGGATCAACTATTATCAATCCTTATCATCTAATTTCTATTCATAAAAAGCACCCAGGGATATCTCTGAAAATCAAACAGTTGATCTCATTTCAAAATTCTACAGTCCACTTCCAAACTCTGAAGAGAAATGCTAAACACACTTAAAATAGCAAACGAAATAAACAAAATCGGAGTCGAATTCCAAAATCGGAGAATAATCTAATGCAAGCTCAAAAAAGAGTATCGCTGTACCTTGCCCGGGCCAAAAGCTGAAGCAGGAGTAGCACTTGAGGGATCAGGTTTCCCCATGCGAGATCACATGTAAGGATCGCATGACAAGTAGAGATTCTTCACCAGAACCGAGTTAGAACCCTCCGGAACCCTAAGCTCGACGGTGGTGGTGGTGAAATCGAAATCGGATTCCGTAGGGAACCCGCTCACGTAATCTCTCAAAATGACCTGCTTGTTCTTCGCCGTCGATCCGCCATCTCCGCCGGTGCTCATCGTTTTCTTCTCTGATTTACTTGTGAGTCGTAGGATTTGGTTACTTCTTCGTCAGACTTCTGTGGACGCGTCTGGTTTTATAGTGGGCTCTAGTAGTAGCAAAGGAAGCCACAATCACTTAAAGAAAGAATCATGATTTCAACTATGACGTCACTGCTTATGTCTCGGGATTGGAGCAACACATTGGTGTAGGGTCCACTACTAAAAAAGTGTAATTTTTTTTTAAATAATTAATAATAGTTTTTTCTTTTTTTTGTCGTCCAAAGTTTTTTTTTAAAAAGTCTAAAAGGCCAACATACAAAAGAGATAATAATACAAATATAAGAATTTAAGGCCCATAACATTTATCCCTATCAAACTAAGCAAACCGACACACAACATGTGTGACACGTGTAGGCACACGTGTTGGCTCCAAAGCTGATAAAGAGAAATGTTGCCGACGGTGAATGATGGATTCCGACACCGGAAAGCAATCATCCCGACCAGCTAATCTTCTCTTTTTTTTTCTTGTACAACTCCTCCTTAAGCAAAGATCCAAGCCGGACATCAGATAATCCTCAAAACCTTCATCACCATGAAGCACTCCACCATCTTGAAACTCATGACTCCTCCCTAATCATCTTAAGATTTAGATTTAGGGATCCTAGAGAAGAATACACCTCCTCGCCAGAAGACCAAGATGAATCCAAATTTATAAAGGATTTAAAGATATAACCGATGGATCAATATTTCTTTGCCATAGAGCTTGGATCTGCAAAGAAGAAGGACAATTAGGGTTATCCGATCAAACGTCGGAAAGGAGAGTCCGCTAAACGGAAAAAACAAATCCAATCAACATATCGGAAACCTAGATCCGATTCATGAAACTTAAAGCTACTTTATAAACAATTTTTTACAGAACCACGACGCCGACCATAAGGCCGGACGCCGGGTTAAGATCGCCAAAAAATTCTTTTTTCTTCTTTTTTAGAGAGAAGGGAGAGAAAAACTAAGAGAGAGAAAATTAATAGTAGCTAAAAATAGTTAAAACAAAATACAAAGTTTTAAAAATATAAAAAAATTAAATTGATAGAAGTATATATAATTTTTTTTTTTTGTCAACGTATATATAATTAAAAAGATGTAGTAAAAATTAGGGTTTTTAAGGATTTTAGGCAGTTTTATCTTTTTTATTAGGGAAAAGGGCAGTTTACTGTGTATAATTAGTGGGAAAGGCAGTTTGACACTGTTACACTAATAGAGGGATGTGGGTGTTAAGACAGTTATGCCCTGGCCGAAAGTGTGCGTGTTCATCCACGTGCAAGAGCTATCTTAAGTCTGAAACTGATTTATTGGGCCAGAAATGTTATATGGGCCCGAATTTATATTTCGTGGTTCCTTACAGATATTAGGTGTGTTTAGATATTTTGTACTGTTGTTCATCCACGTGACAAGAGCTTTATACTGTGGGTCTCTGATTTATTTACTGTTAGACAAAAGTTGACGTATTTGTGTGTTATTTATTATTAAAATTTTAAAGGTTTTTTAACTATTAAATATAAAATATATTTTTGGACACTACTTTTTATTATTTAAAACAAAGTTCTGCTGAGCATAACATACCACTTATGTATACCATTTCTGTACATTATAAAAAATTAGTATTCTTGTACACTATGCTTTTATACTAATAATAATGTACACTGAAACATGATGTTACATATACATGCTTGTACACCATGCTTGTACACCATGTCTGTACACCATGAGGACAAGTACCTTTCTTGTTTTTCTTCAACATTGGGGTTCGAGAGTCTTGGAGATCTTGGTTTCGTTGGAGGCTGAGAGTAATTTCCATCCATATGTTGTGCAAAGTTAGCTAAAAAAATTATCTACCTAAAGTCTGTACACTAAAATGCATGTACACCAACAATGTACACTAAAAATCTATGTACACTAAAATGCATGTATATCATGTATGTACACTAAAATGCATGTACACCAACAATGTAAACTAAAAATCTATGTACACTAAAATGCATGTATACCATGTATGTACACTAAAATGCATGTACACCAACAATGTACCCTAAAAATCTATGTACACTAAAATGCATGTACACCATGTATGTACACTAAAATGCATGTACACCAACAATGTAAACTAAAAATCAATGTACACTAAAAATCTATGTACTCTAAAATGCATGTATACCATGTATGTACACTAAAATGCATGTACACCAACAATGAACATTAAAAATCTGCGTACACTAAAAATATATTTACTCTAAAATGCATGTACACCAACGATGTACACTAGAAATCTATGTACACCAGATTTGTTTGTCACCATTGCGGTGCCTATATTACTAGTAAACCCTTATGATATTTTAGAAGAGAGTTTTTCTTGAGAGTTTACCAATGATGAATTTGATTGCTGAGCTTAAGATGCTATTATGAGTTGAGAAATTCCTTATGCAGTTGCAGCATGTGAGTTATCAATGTCAGAGCTTGTCATCTGCCACATAGAAATTATAGTTTTTCTCAAAATTCAAAGAGGCAGGAAAGTTGACGGATACAAGAAATTTACAATTTCTCTTGTTGGGGGTTTACTTAATATTTCACCAATCTCTTCTTGAAATTCTCTAATTCCTTGCTCTCTTTCTTCGACTTTGATGATTGCGTAGTTGGATCTCGTTATCTAAAAGCACCACTTCTTGCCTACAATGGGAATCTAAGATGTTTACGTGTCTTTGGAAGATATGAGTAAACACAAAATGCCCAAACAAAGAGGATACATCTAATGGGGTTCCATGGACGTAACCAACTTTGGAAATACTATTAACCCAACTATGAGTTTATATCACCAATTAAGGCTACAAGAATTTTTTTGTAAACAAGAAAATTTTAAGTTATTTTGTAACACAATGCCGGTACCCATTCTAGCAAATTTGTTTTATTCATAACTAACGAAAAATACCAAAACTCTCAATTATAACGCATCTCTAGCTAATATGCACAAGGCAAAAACATTAAATATACATAGCATTAACAACAAAGACTTAAGAACCCTAATTCCCAGCTTCAGAACAATCATAATCTTAACTCATAACCATAAAAAATACATAAGAGAAATCCTTAATTAAAATCATAACTTTTTGAATAGAAAAATTCAGAGCAAAATCAAACAATAATTAAACCAAAACCCTAATTAACTCTGAGATTTAGCAAATAGAAGAAGTGTATAGAAAAACAATTGTTATCTTCTTTCTTGGGCGTTCTCATCGAATTAACGAGTTGGATCTGGAGACAACCTCCTGAGACGAACCCCTAGATCCCCACAAGACAGAGATCTATGTTGCCTCGTACCGGTACATCGATAAGCCGCCGGAAATTGAGAACCATCTTCAGGATCTTAGAAACTCATTTCTCTAAAATCTCTCTCTCTAAAATCTATCTCTTGCGAACAAAAAACGAAGAAGATGGGAAGTGTTAGGTATTTTGGACCTTGAACTTATCTAATTAGCCACAATTTTTCTTCCCGGAAATCATTCCGTCGTTCCGTCGAAACCGATAATATATACTTCTCTCTCTCTCGAAGACTCCGACGATTTGGTTCACAAAAAATAAAATCTACAGCCCAAAATAGGGAATGTGGGCCTCAATGGCATAATTGTAAATATATTGTTAAATGAAGGAGAAACCAGACAATTACTAAAGGGTGTACAGTAGAACATGCCTTATATGCATATTATAAATAGTAAAGTGCCTAAAATGCATAATATATAAGTTAAAACTGCCTACTTGGTGTTATAAATCATAGTGGATTGTCATAACTAGTTCTGGTCCGTTTACGGCCCATTAACACTTAGTCTTTAGGCCGGTTTAATGAATCCTAGTTGAATTAGGATTTTCCTTTTATGTACTTTCCTTTTCCCATTAGGAAAAGGAATTTTCCTTTTCTCTCTTGTAATAATCCTATATAAAGGATCTTATGATTAATGAATAAACACAATCTTCCCATTCGTTCTCTTGATTCACAACACTTGGCAAATTTTTCCTAAAAATTATATGCAAATATATAATTTTATAGTACAGGTAACAAAACAAAACAAAACAAGATCATATGCAAGTGACCAAAAAAATTTCCATTAGATCTAAAGTATTTCATTAGATTTTTAGATATAGGTTAAATTAAGATAAATCAATTTTTACATATATATTTTTATGATTTTTTTTTATTTTTGTATAGGGCATATTCGGCCCTGTGTCTCTCATTCTTCATATTTTGAGTTATGCCGTGACAGTGCGGTGTGAAACGAAAAATGTTGTGTACAACAATTTGAATTAGTATCAAAAATTTATATTTTGTTAGTGTTTAATGTGGAATAATGTTGTACATACTGTCCATATTCACTATTCAAAACCTTAAGTGTGAATGAGTTACATGTATTTTCAAAAGCCAACTACATTTCAACTATTTGTGTAAAATTCATCTCATAAAAATTTAGAATAATTTAGTGTTAAAAAAAAAAAAAATTTAGAACTTCCGAGGAACTTAGCCTAGAGCTTTTTCGTGTTGCAAACTTCCGAAGAACTTAGCCTAGAGTTTTTTTTGAAAAACTCATTCATCAATCACGGAAAGAAGCCTAGAGTTTTTTAAACCAACATTTTTACGTTGTATTTTCTTTTACCAAGCAATTGAACTTCATTTGCTATAGAACTGAGTTTGCCACTGATATTGAATTCATTAGTGGCAAACTTGATTTGTAATTGGGTTCGACTCTTCAGTTGTTCTGTTTCTCCTGTTAAATCGATTTGGATCAGGGTAGTTTTAATACTTATGTCGTACACCTCTAAAAACTCTTGTTGGATAAATATGGAATAATCGTAGTATTATTGCGACTGTATTATTCAGAAATAAAAGGGAAGGCGAAGTTTCTAACATTATTACATCTCATCATAAATACATTATACATCTAACATTATTACTCTTATTTCACTCATGAGCAATCGCAACAACTTGTTTCCCAACGTTCTTGCCATGGAAGAGGCCCACAAGAGCTTCAGGACCTTTATCGAGTCCCTCAGCTACATCTTCCACGTACGTTATCTTCCCTTCTTTGATGCACGGAATCACAAACTCCAAGAACTTTGAGTAGTTGTCGTAGAAATCAGAGACTACAAAGCCTTGAATGCGGATGCGTTTGTAGATTATGGAGGATAGATTGTGTACACCTTCTTGGTCCTGAAGATTGTACTGTGAGATCATTCCACAGACAGCGATACGCCCGTGAGGGTTCATGTTTAAGAGCACTGCGTCTAGCATTTTGCCTCCTACGTTTTCAAAGTATATGTCTAAGCCTTTGGGACAACATCTGGAAGAGAGAAAATAGAGAGTCTCCCGTAGATTAGTCATTGGTGAAGATCAAATCATACTACTCTAGAAAAGTTGTAGTTACAGGATTGCAATAGTAAAACCCTCTAATATGGTATCCATATGTATCTACTACTGTTGCGAATACTTAAAAGTAATTGTCGAAGATAAAATATAATTTCGAGGCTGCAGTAATTACTGCCCTTGGTGAAGTTAAGTAGTTACTGACCTTTTCAGGGCAGCAGTAAGGTCTTGTTCTTCCTTGTAGTTAAATGCATCATCAAACCCAAACTTGGTCTTGAGGAGATCAACCTAACAAATCAAGAGAAAAAACGCAAAAGGGCAAGTCATTATCTAGACGCAAGCCAAAAAAATACGAGGTAAAACTATAGAAATGATGATTGACTGCTCACCTTTTCTTTACTTCCAGCGCTTCCAACAACATAACAACCCATCATTTTGGCAAACTGTCCCACAAGCTGACCAACTGCACCAGATGCAGCCGAAACATAAACTGTCTCTCCTTTCTTTGGAGAACAGATTTCGTAGAAACCGACATAGGCAGTCATACCGGGCATACCTGTGAGTAGCAGAGAAAACCCATAAAGGAGAATATATCAAATAGACTAGACTCCTTTTCCAACAAATACTATTGAAAACCTCGACTTAACTTATTCCGTTCCTAAGTTTCAAACAACGTTTTTAAGATTCGTTACACATCCATAAAACTATCTCAAGCCAACACTAGTTGCATTTTCCTAAAGTTACCAAATGATTCCTTACAAAAACAGGATAACATACCGAGAAGACCAGTGTAGTAGGATAATGGAACATCAGTATGCTGGATCTTGAAATGAAAATTAGGAATTGGGGTGATAACACTGTACTCCTCCCATCCAACAAATCCCCAAAGCAAGTCACCTTTTTTGTAATCTGGATGTCCAGATTCTATCACTCTAGACACTCCATACCCAATGATTGGCTGCACCAAAAACACCATGGAAACAGTCAACAAGAGAGAGATAAATAAAAAAAAAGCAAAACCCAAAAGAGACTATTGATGAACGTTTATGTATCACTGTCATTTAGCTTATATGAATAGGAAGCATCCAGAGAGATTTCTTGATATTCAACATTATCAGTTATAGAAATGGTCCAATACACAAACAGAACAGCTGATCCAATTTCAAAATTCTATTCACAGGACATTCTCATTGAGTATTATTATAATAAGCATCGCACTAGCCACAGAATAAAATACTATATTCAAAAAACAAATCATAACATAATGAGGAAACGAGCTCGAATCAAACATTCTGATACGAATTTCGCCAGATATTTCCGTAATCGGAGGATAAATCTATTCAAGGTTAACCTAGATGCTCGTAGTACCTGGCCAACAGGGTAAGCTTGAGCAAGAGCAGCAGTTGAGGGATCAGGTTTCCCCATACGAATCCGCATGTAAGGATCGCATGACAAGTAGAGATTCTTCACCAGAACCGAGTTAGAACCCTCCGGAACCCTAAGCTCGACGGTGGTGGTGGTGGTGAAATCGAAATCGGATTCCTTAGGGAAACCACTCACGTAGTCTTTGAATATGATCTGCTTGTTCGTCGCCGTCGCTCCGCCATTTCCGCCGGTGGTCATCGTTTTCTTCTCTGTTTCTCGCTTGGTTACTTCTTCTTAGGATTATCGACGACGCGGCTGCATTTTATAGTGGTGGACTCTCTCAGTATACCACAAGTACCACCGACTTAAACGTTTCAAGAGAAAAATCACGATTTCAATTATGACGTCACTGCTTATGTGTCTCTTTACTGTTGCGTTCACATTTTTGTGTAATGTGTACTACGTTCTTTTTTTTAGCGTTTTGTTTTCTTACATTTTCTTCAACATTTAAAAAAAAATAATAATAAAACACATGATTTCAATTTTCAAGTGTGAACGTGACGGATTTTCATTTTGCTTTTCTAGCACTTTCACACATCTCGTTTCTTGTTATTTCGTAATTTTTTTTCTTAATTCAATCTGTTTTTTTTTTTTTGTGTAGAATCAAATTTACGTCAACCATAAGGCTGTTGTATCGAATTTTCACAACAACAAATAAGAGTTTATGCTTAATATTCTCAAAAGTGATTTTCGAGAAGAAAATAGAAGATATTTCCATTTTGTAAAAAGCTTGAGTTGATATCTCTAAACGTAATGGTGTGTGTACTAAAAACTCTTGTCACTATTTTCCTTCGATTTAGTTATTTACTCCATGAGTCATGAACTTTTGTAACTTATTTTTTCTAACATTAAACAGTGTGTTGATAATAGTTAACTATTACAGAGATTATTAAACATGAGTTTTTGTGCATCTGATGATTTTCTCGAGCGTCTGAAGCAAATATTGCTTTGAAACAAAGCAAACTATCAATTGTGCAGCAATTTTAGAGACATTTGCATTCGATTTCCTCAAGGGTAAGACCCTTCGTTTCTGGCACAATGAAGAATATGAAGAGTAGAGACAAGACACATATCACACCAAATCCAAAAAACAGTATCCCCGCTCCAAACAGTTCCTGCAAAACAGAGCCAAACAACAAGTCCCGGTACCAAATCAGAAGAAACTCCAGCCTTGGAAACGCGAAAAAACTACTACTAACTGTGGCGTAGATATCTTTCGAATAGAATTTCATTGTAGCTAATCCATGGATTTAACATCAAAGTAGAAATGCCTTTCAAATGTTTCCGCTACCTATTTTACAGCATTAGCCATATCAAAGCTTAAACAAGTGATGACTTTGTTTTGAAGGTAATGGTAGATTACCTCTAGGGGTGAAAAAGCAAATGTCACGAGCGCATTTGCACCGAAATTCACTAGCACTGCTATACTGAGCCCTCTACCTCTTAATTTAAGTGGAAATATCTCTGAAATCATCAGCCAACCAATTGGACCAAAGGATAGCTGCAAGATTGATCACAATTCGTTAAAGCACTTCGAATACTAAAAAACCAAACATGTAATCAACTTGTTGAAAATTGAATCACTAGAAGCATATCAGAACTTTCAAGGCAAAACACTGAAAAACATGAACCACTTGTGTACATATACTCCAGTGCTAATTACTAGTTATAAAAAGTCAAGCTTAAGATGCCATGAGTTTCATGAGGAAGTCTATGATACTGTTAGGGATAGAAGTTTGATCAGCAAAAGTCTAATTAATAATGTTTACCTGGTAACAGCCAACATAAAGCAGCAGTGCAACTACAGCAACAACTGGTGCGGTGCTGAAAAATATGTAGTATGACCCCAGCAGGAACAAGGAGACAACCTGTATGACATTGCAAATAACAAGTAACGTAGTCAGGAGCATTAGGTTCTCTAAAATCAGCGGATTAGCGATACGCTCAATATATACTTGGTTTGATCTAAATCTACAGTACTTTACTAGCGGTAAATGAATAGTACATGGATGAGAAAAGAAAAAGGATAAAAAGACAGTGGACATACCATGCCACCAACACCGCCAAGAAGTAAAGGTCTCCTTCCAAGTCTGTCGATAACTACAACAGCTACTCCTGTCATAATCAACTGCAACAAAACAAAGGCGGTTGTTATATCTTAGGAAGCAAAATAAATTTGCAGCAGACGCAGGTCTCCAAGGAAATATCTTTCATGAACATTGCTTTTCAGTGCAGACATAAAACCCTTCAACTACACGACTGCCCCTTTTAAATTCGCCAATAAAGTCTTCTTACAATATTACCAACAAAAAAGCTTAGTATAAGGTGTTCTCCTAGGACTACAGAACCAGATAGATCCAATAGTAAATCCTAACACAGTTCAAAATTTCACAATCTGTAATGACTCTACTTCTAACACTGATAACAGAATCGTACAGCAAAGCGCATCTATTTATCACAGTTCTAACAGTAACTTGCCAGGTGGAAAAAGTGAATACCTTCAATAGACCAAGTAGGATTGAGACCCTTGTTGCATCACCAGCGGCGGAAAAGCCAGCGGTCTAAGAGAAAAAGTTGGAGAGAGGGGAAGAAGTTGAAAAATCTCTCATTAGTTTCCAAGTGCAACAAAGTCAATATATACTCTACAAAAGGGTTTACATGGAGAAGAAAGAAAACCTGCAGTATTGATGGCGCATAATATAGCACACTTGGTTGCCCAGTTATCTGTCATTTGACAAGAATACATTAGTCATTACTGTTCTAAGAGAACGCGATGATTAAGTTTAACTATACGGACCTGTTGAAACAAGACTAAACCTCCTCCTATGATGAGAGCTTTCTTGCACTTCCCTTGAAATAGTTCACTAAATGTGGCTTCTTTATCCTCGCCCACAAAAGTAAGTTCGGCCAAAATCTCGTTTACTTGTTCAGCAGCTGAACCAACAAAAGCAGGACCTCTAAGGCGGCAAAGAGATTTGATTGCATCTTCTCTTTGGTTCACCACATTCCCTTTCCCCTGTATGACTCGTAACAGAAGCCACCTAGGGGATGCTGGGAGCCACCACATACCAATTCCCATAAAAACTGCCAACGGGACACTTGTTGCATACATGTAACGCCAACCAGAATGAATATTGACTGTAAGACTACCGATTCCATAACCTCCCTGCATCAAATTTGTATCAGGACATGTGAGAATAGTTTGGTGAACAAACAGATTTAAAAACGAGAGTAGCAACTCAAGTGCTTCACATAAAGCAATAAAGCGTCCAAAACTTCAGAGCTTCAGGAACTTACAACCATCCCAAGGACTATGAAGAATTCCTTTAGTGATACCAGCTGTCCACGTATCTCACTTGGAGCAGTCTCTGCAATGTACATCGGAGCCCCATGCATTGCCTATATGTAAAGAAGACAAGTCGATTCTCGTATCAAAGAGTAATGCTATATGTAATCCATATCTGAAGCTCATGGATTCATACAATTAAAAAAGACATCATAATTTGAAAGGTAAACAAGATTTCTAATCACTGGCTTTCGACCAAGGAAAAAATAAATAACATGGAGAAATTGGCCTGCACAAACAACTTATTAGATGGCAAACACTAAATAAGCATGATCAGTCTTACCAGTCCAACCCCGACCCCATAAGTAACCCGTCCAATTATCAGAACGAAATAAAGCGGTGCTAGTGCAGTCAAAAGAGCTCCAACGAGATACAAGAACGCGGCCAAAATCAGCTCCTTCCTTCTCCCTTCCAAAATTCAGTAAATCAAAAACTTTAATGTCTTTCACAATTGCTAATGTCATTTAGGCAGACAGAGCTAATATTTCTGCCTACCAGATGAAGAAAGTGAGGGGCAAAAACCAACCTATAACATCGGCAATACTAAAGGCCACGACTGAGCCAAATAATGCACCGTAAAGTGAGCCACTGGTCTGCAGAAAATTTCAACCCTTTTTGTCAACAAATTTATCTTTACTTCGAAAAAGAAAACCACAGATTGAAGAGGCGGAGGAGAATAAAAGATATGCAATGAACAACATGCAGAAAGAAGCAGGAAGAATAATTTGGAGACTTACAACTAGACCAATATCCAACGAGGACAAGTTGTACCATGAAACTCCACTTAATGAAGGCGACTGCGGAAAAGGAAAAGCATATTAAGATAGCAAAGTCATAGGTTTCTAGAAGAATGTAAACAATTGAAAATATCATATATGCATGTAACTACATAGGAAAAAATGGTTTGGCGAGTGTGAAATATCATCATTTCGTTATATAATATCTAAAGACTTAAGATTTCAAGAAGTTGAGCAAAGCTGCAATAGTTTCAGACAAGTTTAAACTTTACCTGAATTGAAATGGTTGCACAAGAAGTTGCACCGATTTCATAACCATAAAGCAGTCCTCCTAGAGCTGGAAATAAAAACCTAATAATGAAAAAGAAACTTCTTAACACGAAAAACAAATGCAAACAAGCGCGCAACACGCACATCAGAAGCCGTTAGTAGTATCAATCTGTCAATATAGAGAAACATAACTATTGATGTGGGAACATACACGAAATGGCAATATGACTAGCAATAAAAAGAAAACAACCCTGAAGCAAAGAGACATACGTCCAAGCTCCTGAACATGAGTTGTATTTCCATATGAAAATAGTACTTGAAAGCTAGTTCAAAGAACCACACACAGCATTCTAGTTTCCCAATTTGGATTCATAAGATGCTAAATGATCCACAATGTAAATTTTGTCATGATATTATTTTGAGAATAACCAAACTTAGAGAAAATATGAGAGAACTCACGGGAGGATTGCTGCGACTAGAGAGTAATTCTCTGGGGTATGATTCTCTTTAATAAGAGGCTCCCGTTCCGCGCTGATCTCACCAGATGATTTACCAATCTAGAGGAGCATAAACAGTTTTAGAAACTTGCCAATACACACTATATCATGAGATATACAAACCAATAACACAGCATCTTAAGGGCCTATGCTCAAAAGAATCGCAAGGTTAATGGCTAAACCCATCTTAAAAACTCTCAATTTCTTCTCATCCCCAAACCATGAACTATACATGCAAATGACTCTAAAATGCAACATAGTAGCAAATTGACTCTATGATTCCGATACAGTAGCAAGTTTCAGAATTTTGTAAATAAAAAGGCAAAATGGATCCCAAAAGTAAGGAATGAACAAAACAAAATTGAGCTTTTAGATACGAACATGGGTTTGTTCGAAGTGTAAGCAGAAGAAGTATACCTCTCCGAAATCAGAAGAAGAGGTAGGTTGGTGCTCGGGATCAAACGCCATAGCTGCGTTACTACTTACGAATGATCGAAAAAAATGAAACTTTGATTTAACTAGTACCACTCAACCACATTGAATTTAGTGTTTACAGAAAAAGAGATAGGTATAGGCGTGGAGGTTGGTGACGATGGTGGAATGGTAAAACCAAGTTACCAACCGTTGGATTGGCTCCAGAAGAATCAATAAATAACCCACAACCCCCAATCCTAGGCTGGTATCTGTATGTATCGTTGATGCGTTTAGAACCACTAAAGAGATTGTAGTGTTTTCAGGTAATATCCTCGAACATGACACGTTCTAATGGCACGTGATTGAGCTAATCAAATTTTTCTTTTTTCTTTAATACATTGGCTTATTGATGTTGATTTGGAATTATCTTACCTCATCATAAAAGTGATTAGGAATTTTACCATTCCACTTTCCTCGCATATTCTCTTCACTGTTTATTTCCCAACACGATTTCTATACTCTATCCAAATATTTATTTATTTTTTTAACTTTTCTATTTTTTTTCTTTTTATTTACGGATCAAATTAAAAAAACTTCTACAGCTCTTGTTTCTACCTTAACTGTTCTTCCCCACAAAGCCATGATCTCTTACTCAACCTCTCTCAAATAATTTTAAATTTTATAAACAACAACTCGCATGCAGTTTGTGTTTTCTAAACAAGAACTTCCCATGGTCAATATCTCTTTCTCAAATCAAATTAAGTTTTCACAAACGTAATGCAAATCAATTCTCCTCCCGGAAAGAACCTTGACACATTTGCTGCCGAAAATTGGTAATTCGCTCATCCACTATTCTTCTATCACTATAAGTATCTTTACTTTTATCTTTCTTCATGTTAGAATATCATCAACAAAATCCTGATGTGGTGAATGATTACATAGGAAAATCATCAAAATCCAGACTCAAGTCGTGGTGGAAACCGTCTTTCGCATTAAATATCTTAGCTATGTCCTCGATAAGCAATCTTTCGTTTCTGGAGATTATTGATGAATAGTTAGAGAAATCTACTAGATGTTGCGAATGATTTAACCGGAAAAGTCAAAATCCAGATGAACATTAGCTCTTATCTATAGATTTCTGGCACAGGAATATCTCATTTTGATCCAGCAGCCATAAATCACTCGACTGGAGTTGTAGCATATGGATGTGTTGGAATTGGTTTCATCATCTTTTATTGGATGAACGCTTATACTAAATGCTTATGGTGCATTGCCTTATGCATCACTCTATAATTTAATAGTGGCAGGGACATGGCTAAAGTCAGGGAGCAGGATTACATGGCTTGGGCCACGTTCAAAGTTTACAATCCTCTTTCGATGATCAGAATTTGGAATTGCGTGTTAAGGTATCAAATGAAGTAGAGACTATTTCAACAATCAACGATAACCATTCATCAACAAACTAAAATTGTTGTCGAAAGTTATCATAATAAAAATGAGTAAATTGTGAATCTATTGATTTTTGTATTGATTTTCATTCTACATTTATTTATTTTGGATTTATAACTTTAGCAAGCCAATCTTTCTTTTAAACTTTTTAATATTCCATAGAAGTAAAGGTTTTTTTCATATACAGTTAAACTTTTTCATGTTCGTGAACAGATTGGTATATAGAAGTAAACTTTTTCATGTTCATATTCTATTAAAATGTAGTGCTTTATATTTTCTACTACAAGTTAGTCATTTTGTTAATATTTTTCATTTTCAATAGGTGGTTAAGTATATAGCTCCACAAATAAGACTTGCTGCGAAAACTGGAAAACTAAAAAGGTGTATAACTTATCTATGTTTTAAGTGAAAACTTTAGGAAAAGTGAGTGGCTTGGCTATAAAGTGCATTGAAGCCTTCTTTACCAATAGCCAGGTGCGTGAACTTTGTTTCTGATTCAATTTTGAATTTCGGTTGGCTTATCTTCAAGTAATTTCTGAGTAATTTCAAGAAAGGTGGAGGTGAGCCTCTCAATGACATTGTAAATCATGTGAAAAAACATTTGAAAAAGACAGCTCTATTCTCACGTGGTGAGACACAAGTAGAAATCTTTTACAAAGTTGTTTGTTCAATGTCTCTTATTTGTTATGTGGATCGTTTTTCAGAAATATATGTTCTTTGTTTTTCCAGTAATATATCAATATATGTTCCTCGTTAATTATTGCTTTCAAATGTTAAGTGCTTTGTTCAGTTGCTATTGGAGCATTGGATACCAATAAAAAGAGGTTTATGCTTCACTATATGTTTCCTCCATTTTGTACAAATAAACTCGGAAAACGAAGAGCTTCTACCTTACGAGAAGTTGGTCCCGGTAAGTTAATTTAATTGCGTTTTACTTTTTTGTGTATAATACCTTTCGTACTTAGTAACTTTATCTTGTCCTTACTATGTTTTACATTTTCCATAGGCTCGAAGGATTGCTTTCTCAATAAATTGTACTGGAATTGTACAAGGATTACGCTCTGGTTGAAAGTAGCCCGCTAGATTCTACAAAAAAAATTATCTAAAATTTCGCCAGATTCTGCAAGTTATCATTTACATCCTATATTGGAGATTGTAGTTGTTATTTTAGAAGTTGAAAAATTGCATAAGCTTGAAGGATTACTCTGTGACTTTCGTATTTTTTTCCTTCTAAATTTGTCTCTCGTGGTAACCAATTTCTTTTTCTTTATTTTTGCATCAAAAACTTATAGTGTTATTATCTCGATTTGCATCCCAAAAACATAAGAGTTTTAAACGTGATAAATGTTTCTTTACAAAAAAAAAATTTCTACAAAATATAGAACATAAAAACCTCTCTATAAATTAATAAATATTAATTTATCGATAAATTAATAACTCTCTAATTAATAAAGTTTCAAAGTCTCAACATTATTATTTTATAGAGATTTTACTGTAATACTATTTCGTAAACTATTTAATAGTTAGGTTATTAGACCCATAAATGTTTGCTGTATCTAAGTAAATCAATCCAAATTTCCTTCTCATAAACTACACAAAGCTATTACAATCAAGAGGCAATCAAATTTTGATGATTTACCCGAAACCTAATTGAAGGAAAACAAAGGATTAAAGAGTGGAAATGAATTTACCTAAGGAGATGTGAAATCGGTGGTGGTCGGTGTCGCAATCGGTGTGTACTCGTCGGTGGTGGGTCGCCGGAGCTTCGCCGTGGACTCGTCGGCGGTGGTCTGTGTCGAAATCGCCGGAGGTTGTGGAAATTTGAGTGGTTTTGTCGAATGGAGGAAACAGATCTGTTTGGATGAAAATGATGAAGTTACCCACGAAAACCCACGGTTTTTTTCGTGGGTATTTAAAAAAACCCACGAAAACCCACGATTATTTTCGTGGGTATTTTAAAAAAGCCACGTAAACCCAAGATTATATTCGTGGGTATTTCAAAAAAGCCACGTTTACCCACGTTTATTTTCGTGGGTAAATTCTTTAATTTTTAAAAATATTTTCCACAACAACTGATTCGAATACGGGTTTGAATTTTTATTAAAGAAAGTTTAAGTAACCATCAAATTATGGTGTTGACGAATCTTATAGATCATCAACATTTAATAGTATTTAAAAAGAATTATTTAAATATTTCCTTTTCCAAAGTAAAAAGATAATTTGATTATGCAACTCCAACAAAACATTACATTTAATGAAACATAAAATTTGAAACAACTTTTAAACTGGTAGATAAAAGACTTGGAAATATTAAACATACAATGGTTATGGTACACGTACATATTAGGCACTAAATTTTGAAAACATTTGTCTCTTTTCCACTCCAAAGTTACCAGAAACTTTTCTTTCCTTTCTGTTTCTTTGGTGGAGAATTTAAAAATCCGTCACAACATTCCCTTTTGATTGCATCAACATCTAGATTTAAGTTTGGGCTTTCTGGTCTTTGGGCAAACTCAAAATCATAGTATTAATCCTTGCTTTCATACGAGGAGCTTCCACCGTAGGTATCTGAAAATCCGTCACAACATTCCCTTTTGATTGCATCAACATCTAGATTTAAGTTTGGGCTTTCTGGCCTTTGTGCAAATTCAAAATCACTTGCAGGACTTCCACCGTAAGTATCTGACTTTTCAATCAACAGAGATGGTTGTACGTCTTCGATTTGCCTATACAAAACATCATCGACAACCCGCTTCTGGTCATGACCTTCTGGATGCTTATCATCGACAATCAAATGAGTTTCAGTTTCCCCCGAGTATTTTGGATTGTGGTGGATGTTTTCCAAGAATTGGCTGTCCGGTACTATCGTTGATGTAGAACCATTAGTTGCATAGATTGGTGATTGCGTATCATATTCCCACGAGTAAGTAGGTATCTCTTGAGTGAATTCGTCGCAAAGAGTTTCGGTTTCCCAAGATAATTTTGGAAGAGGGTAAAAATTTGACACGTTTTTTGATTGAGAGTCTTCATCACTTGAGCTAGAAGACATTATTTTGTTATTGATGGGTGTAAAAGATACACTCCATCATATTTATTTATAGTAGATGTACTGTCTTGTCAAATCACGTTGGTCTGTAACGATTGTATCCACATGTTTCAATTACATGAATATGTGGTCCATCAAAGTTCAAGTTATAACATAGAAACAAATAATTTTAGAATCACACATTAATAGAAAATAAGATAATTGAAACTTTGATACAATATTTTTGTTATAAAAGCCTTACATATAATAGCCTTACATAGGAATGTCTTTATTATCTCCTCTTCCTCCGATTGATCTACATTTCTTTTCGACATGGCTGATTTTGTACGTTTTGTGTTTCGATATACAAATCTAATGAAACAAGTCTCTATTTATAGATTATACAAATTTATTATAACAACTTTACCATAATAAATCTTGGCCGTTGAATGATGAATCTATAATATTAACCATTCAAATGAGTTGTCAATTCAGTTTTGGTATCCGATTCACTTGTGTCCATATAAATTTTTGGTCTACATTTAAATGAGTTGTCAATTTTTGTATCGGTTTTGAGTTGTCAATTCGGAGTGAATTGTCAATTCAGAGTGAATTCCGTGTTGGTATCGGTTTTGAGTTGTCATTTCAGAGTGACTGACTGAGTTGATCTTGGCCGTTGATCTTTGCAACAAGTTTTGATGAATACTTTTGCAAAGTTCATCTTGGCCGTTGAAATGGGTGTGTGAGATATTTAATATTTTGATTCCTCACAGACAATTACAGTGTCTTGTCAAATCAGTTTGGTATGAAACGATCTTGGCCACAATTTTGCTGAATACTTTTGCAGAGTTGATCTTGGCCGTTGAAAATGGTGTGTGAGACATTAAATATTTTGATTCCTCACAGACAATTACAGTGTCTTGTCAAATCAGTTTCGTATGTACCTTTACCTCCATAATGCACAACTTATACCATCCATAGTATTATAAATACTTGCCTTATGTGTTCCAAATTTCTTACACCAAACCCATCCAATTCTAAATCTTTTAAGAATCAATACGTATATTTGTTATGTCTTCCTCAAACCATCCAAGAAGATGGATGGATCTCCGAATTGATCCATCAACAAATACTATTACCGAAGAATTTACTAATGGGATTAATGTGTTTATCACATTTGCTTGTCAACAATTATCATATCAGGCAACTGGATTACTCCTTTGTCCATGCGCACGATGCAAGAATGAAAAGCCACCAACAAAACCTAGGGTGGTGGTGCGTCATCTTTACACAGTTGGATTCAAAGGCAATTACTATGTTTGGAGTAATCATGAAGAATCTTTCATGATTACGGGAGAATCATCTACTGCAACACAATTTCATGGAAGTGCCAACCAAGAGCGTTATCATCATCCTCATGTTGCTGTACAAGAAACATTTCATGAAGGATTCGTAGATGTTGCTGATATTTCAGAGATGCAAGATCAACAATATAGTGAAGAAGTCGAAGTTCCGGCGTTCGTGGACAAGTCGTATGAGGCCTTCATGGAAGCTAATCAACCTTTATACGAAGGGTGCAATGCAGAGAATACCAAATTATATTTGGCATCATGTATTTTACGTTGGAAGACGGAGCACAATATAGCAATGGGTGCTGTAGACGACATCGCTAGTACTATCAAAAGGATTCTACCAGGCCCAAATACTGCTCTGGAGTCGTACTACGAAACCAAAAAGATTACGAAGACTCTTGGCTTACCCGTTCATAAAATTGATGTATGCGAGAACAAGTGTATGCTATTTTGGCGAGGAGAAGATGCCACACTCGAGCAATGTCGCTTCTGTCAAACAGACCGATATCATCCGTGGAATGGGCAAGGTAAAAAGATTCCAAAACAACGAATGTTTTATCTTCCCATTACTGATCGTTTGAAAAGACTGTACCAATGTCAATCAACTGCGGGACATATGCGCTGGCATGCCGAGCATATGAATGTTAAAGGCGAAATGAATCATCCATCAGACGGGGCCGCTTGGAAACATTTCCAGAGCGTTTATCCGGGGTTTGCTTCTGAACCTAGAAACATCTACCTTGGATTGTCAACAGATGGTTTTAATCCACTAGGCATGAGTGGCGAGGCACACTCAATCTAGCCGGTGATAGTCACACCATACAATCTACCTCCTAGTATGTGTATGAACCGAGAATTTTTATTCCTCTCGATTTTGGTTCCTGGTCCAACACACCCGAAGAAAAGTCTGGACGTGTACCTTCAACCTTTAATCGACGAACTACAACAACTGTGGACACAAGGCGCTGATGTATATGATATATCAACAAACACTTCTTTTAAGATGAAAGCGGCGCTTATGTGGACGATTAGTGACTTCCCAGCTTATGGGATGTTATCAGGGTGGATGACTCACGGACGCCTCGCATGTCCATACTGTATGGATTCAACCAATTCATTCTGGTTAACGAATGGACGAAAACATTGTTGGTTTGACTGTCACCGAAAGTTTTTGAAGAGCGACCACCCATACAGGCGGAATGTAGTTGCCTTCACTAAGTCTACAGTTGTCCATGCTGAAGCACCGGTATGGCGTAGTGGAAGAACAATATTGGACTCCATCAACAGTATAGAAGGTCTGCAAATGAGCGTCGAGTGTGGTGGCAACGGACACAATGATCCATCTAAAACGGTACATGGTTATGGTCAATATCATAATTGGTACAAAAAATCTATTTTTTGGTCTTTGCCTTATTGGGAGAATCTATTGCTTAGACACAACCTAGATTTTATGCATATAGAGAAATTTTTTTTTGATAATATTATCAAAACTATCTTGAACGTGCCGGGGAAAACAAAAGATAACATAAAATCTAGGCTAGATATGGCGATAATATGCAACCGTAGAGCGTTGGAGCTTATATCACCAACTATTGCTCCGGTTCCAATATTTTGAATGTCAAAGGAAGCAAAAAAGAAATTTCTAAGTTGGTTGAAGAAAGAAATTCATTTTCCAGACGGGTATGCTTCCAACTTTGGTAGATGTGTCAATGAAATTAATTCGACTCTTTTTGGTCTCAAAAGCCATGATTGTCATGTCATTATGGAAAGGCTTCTACCTTTTGCTTTGATGGAACTACTCCCCAAGTCTGTACACGTAGCGATTTCAGGTATTCATTTTTTAGTTTTTTTTTATACACAAATATGACTAACTAATTTTTGTTATGACTTACTAATTTTGGTTGTTACTTTCATTACACAGAAATCGCTTTGTTTTTCCGAGACATTGGTGCCCCATCATTAAAAGAACAAGATGTTCTAACCTTGAAGGAAAATATAGCCGTCAAATTATGCAACTTGGAGAAGATATTTCCTCCGTCGTTTTTTGATGTCATGGAGCATCTACCGGTACACCTTCCGGACGAGGCAATGTTAGGTGGACCGGTACAATATAGGTGGATGTATCCATTTGAGCGGTACATGTACCACTTAAAAAAAAAGGTTAGGAACAAGGCACAAATCGGAGGGTCTATAGTCGAGCATTGTGTACAAGAAGAAATATCAGCGCTAGCTACCCATTGGCTTGGAAAACCGATCACTCGAGGTAATGAAGGATGACATGATGAAAACATTTACTTCTACGCATTCGACGATGTCCCAACAATTTTCAAACAGAAAGGAAGGTTCATTGGTAAACATTCAAAGGGATGGATAACAGACGAAGAGTACAACGTTTTGCAAACGTTTCTCATGAACAACTGTCCCGAGTTAGCACCATATGAAAGGTATGAGTAACCGTCGCAAAACATAATATTCAATAGTTAAATATTTTTTAATTACATAATTTGTATACATAGGATGTTTGAAGATTTCATCCGAACTACATATCCAGCATTGTCTGCTACTGACCTACAGTCATTCAAAGACAATAACTTCGCACGCCGGTGCAAAGATTATGTAAGTATTTGTGTATTCTTACCGTTTTTAATATAATGTTCAACTTATGTATTTATTTTACTACAGGTTAATAATCAAAGGATGGTAGCAACTGTGCCACAATGGCTCATTGATTTTGTACAAGGTCCGCGTCGTGCTTACACATCCTGGCAATCGTATGCAACAAGAGGGTTCTTATTCCGCACATTGAGTAGGAGTGCAAACAAAAAGACACAAAATTCCGGTGTTTGCGTTAGGGGAACTACTGATACGGAATATTATGGCGTTGTGGACGACATCAGATTGGTTGAGTACGATGGCGGTGTCGGGTTGAAGGTGGTTATCTTCAAATGCTTTTGGTACGACACCACTAGTGGAAGTGGAATGCGTAGAAGTCGTTCCGGACTGGTGGACGTTGCTGCGAACAAGCAGTATCGACAATATGATCCGTTTATTACTCCTGAACAGTGTGATCAAGTTTGTTACATACCATACCCAAAGGTGAGTAGGAGGCATGGGACGGAATGGTTAGCATGTGTAAAAGTGGTACCCAGAGGTGTTCGAAATGTTACAGATGCTTTACAACAAGCCTTTCAAGAGGATGGTAGGAATACTATTGTTGCACCATCAGGGCTACTAAGGGTCGAGGCACTCAATGTTGAAGACATGGACAATTATGATGATTTACCTGACCAACATACAAACAACATGTACACATCTGATCATGAGCTAACTGATAACGAATGTTCTGAAGCTGATTCCTCATCTGAAGATGAATGAAAATTGTGCATCAATGTGATCCTTAATTTGTAGTATTTTATGTAATATTATTTTCGTATGTGTTAAATTTTTAACGTCTTATAAAAGTAGTGGATTATTATCCGTTGAGTGGTTTGTAATAAAATATGATGTGGATTGTTGTATAATATTATGTGGAATATAATTTGTATTTTTCTAACCAGTTTTAACAGCTAGCTCTATTTACACCACCCGTGATTGTTTACCTGAGTAGAATACTTTCACGCCATTCATTTTATTTTCGAAATGTCAATTCACCGTCTAGTGGCCGACAGTGTCATTACACCACACATGATTGTTAACATGAAAAAATGATTCAACATTACATATCAGTGTGCAATAAAGAAATCAATTCCGTGAATGACATTGTCTGGTACTGAATCATAAATAATTCAGTGGCAGACAATGTCATTCACGGACTTGATTTCTTTATTGCACAAAGATATGTAATGTCAAATTATTTTTTCATACTTTCTTATATCCACATATACATCGACACGTTAACCCTAAAAAAGCACTCTGTTTTGCCTATATAAGTCCGAGTACTTCAACACAAAATCATAACACAAAAAAAAAGAATTTCCAAATGGCAAACAGAGATCTATGGAATTACTATATGGAAAACCGAGCCTCCGTTCAAAACCCTCGAGAAACAACTCGTGTTCCTTCAAGCCCTCCATACGATAACTTATATGTTATTAATGCTCAACCGACAGTTTCACTCCAACCAACACAACGATCTGAAATCCAAACGCCGGTAATTTCGGGACCTGCCCAACTCATACAGCGAGGAATGTTTCGCAAGAGGGCACACGATAGGAAGGTGTTGACAGGTGAAAGTTCTCAAACACGCCCAAAACAAGATTTCATTGGTGAGGTCATGAATGAGCCACAACAGGGCGACCAGGATTTTAATAGTCCTCGTTGGACTTCTAGTATCGATTACATAATCCGCGAAGGTATAGACATATAATGTACTCATTTACCATTACAATAATGATTGTACATGACAAATACTAACTCTGTAATTCATAAATATAGGTACTTATAACAATAGGACCACACCATTCTGGACCCAGGTTGTAGAAATACAATGCCCGCATTCACAGTTTGTGAAAGTGAAAAAGGTTTACGTTGTCGACCAATATTATTTAATTTTACATATACAATGTATCTAACAAGTTAATTTTATCTTATTCTCAGCTTGTCGCTATGTTATCCAGTGCGACCCCCAACGGCCAGGGAGACCTTCTAGTAACCTTAAAGGATCCGTCTGGAATCATCGAGGGAACCATGCACCGTAACATCTTCAACAATGACGAGAACAGAGTCAACACTGGCGTAGGTGCGGTTGTCATTCTACAGAATGTGACCGTATGCCGTTTTAACCGGAACTCTAAGTACCTCAACATCACTGAGCGGAACATTGTTAAGGTAGATTTTCCATAAGTTTGTAAATATTACTGATAATTATAAACTAAAATCTTTTTTCATACAGATAATTGGGGCTAATTCGATGATTGCTGAATACGAACCAACCGTACCATTTACTATCAATGAGGAAGCTGAAGGAACTACTGGCTACAAAAATGAAATAGTCACAGACTCTGATGGTGAATAAACATCCGACCCGTCCATGTTTACGAATAAGCTGGTTAAACACCAGACTCTTTATGTTGTTTTAATGTTTACTATTTTCCTACCATCTATTGTACGCGTTTATAATAATGTTGTTGTGTAATGTAATATTTTAATATGTTTAATGAAATAAACCAATATTATATAACAAATGTTTTGTTTTTTTATTGAGCTTCCATTCGAATTAACAAAAATCTAATTAATAAGTTTTAAAACCATTATAAGGTTAATGTATTTGTCATAAGGTTAATGTATTTGTCAATGTTAAAAACAAATCGGGAACCGTATAGTTCTAACATTTTGTAAGCACCACCCACGGAAAAATTCGTGGTATTTCGTGGGTATTACAAAAACCCACGAATTTTTTCGTGGGTATTAGTGGGTATTGGATTTGCCACGAAAACAATCGTGGGTAACCGTGGCAAAATTACCCACGAAAACCCACTACCATTTCGTGGGTACAAATTTACCCACTAATACCCACGAAAACTCACGAATACCCACGAAACACCCACGAATATTTTCGTGGGTGCTTATATACTGTTCATAGTGGGTATTCGTGGGTTTTCGTGGCTTTTTTGCTTTACCCACGAAAAAATTCGTGGGTTTTTCGTGGGTATGGCCATTTTTTTTACTAGTGATCATTTGTCATTTGATAAAAAAATTTGAACCAACAAAAATATCAAAACGTTAACATTATAAACTAATATTCGGTTTAAAGTGGGTTGTGGATTTTCAGATTTTTGGTTATGGTAGTTCGTAAATTTTCTTTGGATATAATTTTGTTTTAGCGAAACATATCGGCTTTGTTTCCGAACTTTTTTTATTTATCGCTTTTGTATTAAATTATAATTCCAAATGGAAGAAGAGACGAAGTAATTTTGTATTACTAAAAATATATATGGCGCGTAATTTATGTGATTAAAAGTTTTTAAGCAACATTGAATCTTTGTCCAAAAGAAAAATGTAACATTGAATCTACAAAAAAGGTAAAGAAAAGCTCATTCCATAAAACTAAAAATTTCTTTTATAATTGTAAATTAAAATCTATACTGTTTTGCTTTCATAAAATCCTTTTGTTCCGTGAAGAAGAGACACGTCTAGTGATGTTTAACAATTTAAAATAGGGTTAACTACATGTTTCACCCCAACTAATGACACTAAATATAACTTTTACCTCTCTATTTTACTATACAAACTTTATAAACCCTTCATAAAACTACATAAATTATTCAACTCTTCGAAATTAACCAAATGAAGTTGGTTAAGCCTAAGCCACTCACTAAACCGTAATCCCGGTTCATTAACATCTAGATGGTTAATATATAGTTAGGTTTAATCAATTTCATAGATGGTTAGGCTTAATCAATGATTTAATAGATGGTTAGGCTTAATCAATTTCATTTGGTTAATTTCGAATAATTGAATAGTTGGCATAGTTTATGAAGATTGAAGAGTTTATAAAGTTTATGCAATAAAATAGAGAGGTAAAAAGTCTTAGGAAAAATATGTTTAGTGCCCTTAATATGGGGTGAAATAAAAGCCAATGTTTTTAAACCCGATCACACAGTGAACCGGATGACCTATCAATAAATTATCTAACTATGGGTCAATCGTGGGTCAATAAATTATTAAACATATGTATATTATATATATATATATTGCAATTATAAAACAAATACATACAATGATTGGAATATACAACAAACAAAGTTTGTAAACTTTTTCTTTGATATAGAAATCATCGAATAAAACTCATTAAATAAGTTTATATCTAAAGTTTAAGAGAAAATAATACTAGATATCAAAGAGTATATGATGTTTGACAATAACAATAAGAGACCATTTAAAGTTAAAACTAAACAAAAAAATATAATAATAAATCACTATTGGCAGAGCCGCAAAAGCACTGAACATCCGTAAAAAGATTATAAATTATATAAATAAAAGTACTCAACAAACGTAAAATCCGTATAATTTAATATCAACATGTCAAAACAAACTTTTTAATTCAAGTTATAGACTCATTCAAACCCAACCCGCCCGTTCAACCAACCGGTTTGCGGGTTAATAACAAGTTTTTTTGGGTTTCTATTGGATTTTAATTAGCCGGTTTTACCATCAAACTCAAACTGTTATACTTACAGGGTCATGGTTGAACCGGTCGAACCGGCCGGCCTGGTCCGGGCGTGAAAACATGGTAAAAAGCCAACCTTTTAAATAGCAGAAAAGATTTTAATAATAAATAAGCAAATTTTGAATTTGAATTTCTAAATAGATTAGTTGCACGAGTAATTCTTAAATTAATTAGGAAAGAAGATGAAAAACAAATTTCAAAGTCACTCGAATTCTCCCCGTCCCCTGCGTCAATTTTAAGCTGTCTTCGAGAACTCTCTCTCTCTATATATATACTTTCCCCTCTTTTTCGCTTCTCCTAAAACCATCTCTCTTTCTCTCTCTAGAGATTTTTGCCCCCTTCCTTTCTCTCTCCTAGGGTTTTCGTCTCCTTCACTGTTTAACACTCTTATCGGAGAGGCTATTTGCCTCCGAGGATTCTACTCCCGACTTTCAAAAATCTCTCCGCCATGGCGGCTGAGAAGCTAAGGGATTTGAGTCAGCCGATTGACGTCGGTGTGCTCGATGCCACTGTTGCGGCGTTCTTTGTTACCGGATCTAAGGAAGAGGTGCTTCAATTTCTCTGCTCTTTTGACTTGTGGGGTTTCTGGTTCGCCGGAAAATTTTAGGGATTTGGACGATTGATAGCATAATTAAGGGGTTCAGAAGAACGATAGTCCTCGTCTTTGTCTCGATTGGCTGAAATAGACTAGGAATTTCGATTTAGGGTTTTAGCACTCTGATTGGCGCTTCTCTTTTGTATATGGATTTCATTGTCTTAGGGTTTAGTACTGTATTGAGTTACAGTTGTTTAGTTGCTCATTGGGTTACTGAAAACTTGCTTCATTCTACTTGGGTTATTGAGATCTTCTCTTATTCTTCTGTAACTTGGTCCTTTCACTGCGCCTGATCTTTGTTCTCCATGAATCTTTCCATGGTTGAAAGGAGTATTCCAGCTTTTACAGGACTAGTATAAATTTTCCAATCGTTAAAATTTTCTGGGTTCAAGGTCATTAAGCAGTGGACTATTTTGACTTATCTAAGGATTAGCTTCAATTCAAAGGGAAATCTTGTTTTGTTTGTTTGACTTTGTTACTGTGTCTCATAGCTTTTGCTTCATTGTTGCTTCAATATCAACATTTACCTCATCTGCATCTGAGTCTTTACCTTGAAATAATCGGCATTGCTCTTTAAACGTGTTCAGAGAGCTGCTGCTGACCAAATTTTGCGGGATTTGCAAGCAAATCCAGATATGTGGCTTCAAGTGGTTCATATTCTACAAAGCACAAAGAGTATGGATACCAAGTTCTTTGCCCTTCAGGTAAGTTTCATCATTCTTTTATGATACTTTCTAGTATTTCTGACAGCAGCTGTACTTGTGTATCTGCTTATCTATCCAGTCATTACACTGTCACTTCTACTAAAGTAATGCAGGCAATGTTTGATTTTGTGTATAGTTGACTACTATTATAGTTCAATCCAGTTTTTCAAACATTTAAAAGATTTTTTTGGCAAACAATCAAGTTGTTAAGACTCTGTTATATGTTGATATGACTTATGGAGTACCCCATTGTTGTTGGAAAGGCTTAATTGCTTTGTTCGGCATTGCTTTAGAATATAAATGTAACTGCCTAAAGGTCTTAGTTTGATCAATGGGTATTACGCATTAAGTTCCCAAGTTATTATCTCATTTCTTTTAAAGAAAAGTTGGCGAAGGGTATATACTGCTTATTTTATGTTTCTTCATTGTATACCAATGGTCTGTAGTGGTTCCAAGTTTCCTTATCCAGCCGACAATTAAAATTGTGCTTTTGAGATAGTTGACAAACAAATATCCTTTTGGCATCCACTCTCAGGTTCTAGAGGGTGTTATAAAGTATAGATGGAATGCACTCCCTGTTGAACAGCGGGATGGAATGAAAAATTATATCTCAGAGGTCATTGTACAGGTATATACTTTTGGAGGCCTTATCTGGATAGAACTGAGTAGCTAGGTTAGATGGACTGCTTTGACAATGTGTTTACCTTGTAGCTCTCAAGTAATGAAGCGTCTTTCAGATCGGAAAGGCTCTATGTCAACAAGCTAAATGTTATTCTGGTTCAGGTATCTTCAGCTCTCCCTGATTATCATATTGGTTCTGTTCTAATTTATAGACTTTGTTGATCTTCTAGCATAACATATATTGTGATACATGTACAGATAGTGAAGCATGATTGGCCGGCAAAGTGGACAAGCTTCATCCCTGATTTAGTTGCGGCTGCTAAAACTAGTGAAACTATCTGTGAAAATTGCATGGCCATTTTGAAAGTAAGAATTTTTACATGATTCTTTCAACAGCTTTGACTGTGAAAAATAACATTTCTTCTTTTGTTAGCTTCTAAGCGAAGAGGTTTTTGATTTCTCAAGAGGAGAAATGACTCTGCAGAAGATTAAAGAGCTGAAACAATCTCTGAACAGGCATGTCTAACTTTTCATTTGGAGAATCTTAAATTTAGCTTAGTGAAATAATAATTTTAAATTTTTTAACTATTGAAGTATCTTGTCCATGCTGGCTAACCAATGTATCTATATTTATTTATTCGCAGCGAGTTTAAACTCATTCATGAGTTATGCCTATATGTCCTGTCAGCTTCTCAAAGACAGGATCTTATACGTGCAACACTGTCTGCCTTGCATGCGTATCTTTCCTGGATTCCGTTGGGTTATATTTTTGAGTCTCCTTTGGTAATAACTTAAAATAAGATAGAGATTGATGTTAACTGGTACTACAATTGTGATCTTCTGATATCTGTTCCTGTTGTTTACAGCTCGAGACCCTCCTCAAATTCTTTCCAGTGCCAGCGTATAGGAACCTCACTCTTCAATGTTTAACTGAGGTACGTCACTTTCTAGTACAGTTTTAGCTATTGTCATTTTGAATGTATTTGAATGTATTATTTGTTTTCTAACGGCTTGAGTTCTGTCTGCCAGGTTGCAGTTCTCAATTTCGGGGACTTCTACAATGTCCAGTATGTCAACATGTACACCATATTTATAGGGCAGTTGCAGGTAGAATAGTTGACTTCTTGTGTTTCTTATTTCTTTATTCATTGATGTTCTAATACTTCTTTTACATTTCGAATAATTTAATGTTGTCATTTTGGTCAACTTATGCTTGGCTTCTTGCTTGATGCTTGACGATTGTTCTCATGCCTGCAGGCAATTCTCCCACCAAGCACAAACATTCCTGAAGCATATTCAAACGGTAGTGGTGAAGAACAAGTAAGTATTTTCTGTGCGCTTGGACTCAAGCCAGCCCACTGATTTGAATAACTAATGAAGGTTATGACTGTGTTTTTTTTTGTCACAACTTCAGGCATTTATCCAGAACCTGGCACTTTTTTTCACTTCATTTTTCAAGGTAAATATCTCTCTTTGTTGAGTCAAATATCTAATGTTGGGTTTCTGGAATCCTGGATATGTAGAAAGATGGTTTGCGGTTTGTGTTTAATGCTTCCAGTAATTATTGTTCCTTATCTATTTCTTAAATACTTCATTATATCTGCAGTTTCATATAAGAGTCTTAGAATCAGCGCCAGAACTTGTTGCTTTGTTACTCGCGGGTCTCGAATATCTCATCAGTATATCATATGTCGATGACACTGAAGTATTTAAGGTATGTGAATTGCCATTACTAATATTATTATTGTCTACAGTTGTGTGTTTTATTTTTTACTTAGTAAATGCTCTTCTTTGCTTTCCATGTGGTTTGAAAAGTGACATTTTCTGCTTGCTTGTGGACTGAGCAGGTTTGTTTGGACTATTGGAACTCATTGGTTTTGGAGCTGTTTGATGCACATCATAATTCTGATAACCCGGCATTAAGTGTAGGCCTGATGGGATTACAGGTAGGATGGATTCCTTGACTATCATGGATCTTATTTTTATATTCTTACATATAGTTGTAGATTGTATTGGTTAAACTTTCTCTGCTTTGATTTGCTTACTCTCCTTGGGTGTTGACTTGCACATTCATAGATGCCTTTCCTTCCTGGTATGGTTGATGGTCTTGGTTCTCAAGTCATGCAGCGGCGTCAACTTTATTCTAACCCAATGTCCAAGTTAAGAGGGTTAATGATAAACCGCATGGCGAAGCCTGAAGAAGTGCTTATTGTTGAAGATGAAAATGGGAACATTGTCCGTGAAACTATGAAGGACAATGATGTTCTTGTCCAGTATAAGGTACCGATTCATATCCAGTTCTTAATGCTCTTCTTCAGCTATGTTAGATATATACAGCTGTGCTATGATATAGTTGATAGAAATTTTATTTTTATTTGAATCCTACTCTTTGGTTATCCTTTTTGTTTCATCAATTGCAGATAATGCGGGAGACATTAATCTACCTCTCACACCTTGATCATGATGATACCGAGAAACAGGTACTATGTGGCCCTGGTGGTACTGGTCTATGCATATTGATTTTTGAGAAATATAGAGGATTAGTAGTTAAAGGGTTGTGATCTACTATGGTGTTTTTATGGTGTTTTTAAAATTCTTAATGAGTTTTTCCTTTATCTAGAAGGAACAATCTGTTGTACCCTAAATATCATAATTTAAATGTGGATGTGTTGTTAGAAGTGAGATTTGCTGATACATATGTAAGCTGTCTTAAGTCGGTTTCATCCTTTGTGCTGAACTTCTGATTATTCCTCTTAAAGATGTTGAGGAAGCTAAACAAACAATTAAGCGGGGAGGAGTGGGCATGGAACAATTTGAACACTTTGTGCTGGGCTATCGGGTCTATTTCTGGATCAATGGCAGAAGATCAGGTAACATGTTTGCTAGAGCTCAGCCTCATTCTTTTTATCTTCTATTTATAGTTATGGAAAGTCTTGTTTGTGATGCAGTACCTTTCCTTCTATTGGCTAGTATAGTAAATTCGCTTTCTAAGTTTGGTGTTAGTTGTTTTCTTTCATTAACCTTCCACATTTTCATGATTTATCAGTGTCTGCTTGACTGCTCCTTATGTTCTTGGACTTTGTTAATTCTGTGCCAACGAATGATCTGAGCTCCATTTCTTTTTCAGGAAAACAGGTTTTTGGTGATGGTCATTCGTGATTTGTTGAATTTATGTGAAATTACTAAAGGAAAAGATAATAAAGCCGTTATTGCGAGCAACATCATGTAAGTATATTCCTTCATATATTGAATTACATACTACAGCTGAATTTTGCTCAGTTTTCTGTACTTTTGTTGCGTGATATTTTCTATTTTTCTCAAGGCTACACTAGATCTATGCATACTGAACTGAAACATCTGGACGTTTTTTTCTCTTTCTTTTTATCTGACCTTTCTGTTCTGCTTTGGCATTGTTGCAGGTATGTTGTTGGCCAGTATCCAAGATTCTTAAGGGCCCATTGGAAGTTTCTGAAGACAGTTGTAAACAAGTTGTTTGAATTCATGCATGAGACACATCCTGGTGTTCAGGTAGGACGTCCTAAACTTTGAATTTTATAAAGTACAGTTTCCAGTTGGAGTCTCAGATTAAATTATACAGTATTCGCTGTTAACATCAGAGAATAACATCATCAGAAAATCTTGGAGATTATTTTGGTAGCAATTTTATTCTCACGTTGTTACTTTCTGTGGGGTCCATGGTGCACACTTTGCCTATAATCTGACTCCTTTTTGGGGCTGAGTATTCTTGCATAGAACTCGCACCTTTCCAGTTGAAGATGCTTAATATTTGTGTTTCTGATTCAGGACATGGCCTGTGATACGTTCTTAAAAATAGTTCAGAAGTGCAAGCGGAAATTTGTTATTGTTCAGGTATGTATCTCTATCTTCTTTTATATGATTCATTGTCTCTTGGATGAGAACTTAGTTATAGTTCCCTTCGGTTTCAGGTTGGAGAGAGTGAACCATTTGTATCTGAACTTCTGTCAGGCCTTGCAACAACTGTTCAAGATCTTGAGCCTCATCAAATTCACTCATTTTACGAATCAGTTAGTTTTCCTGATTGTCTCCAATCTTCCAATTCAAGAGCTATTTCTCTTTGTGATTTCATTGTTTCTCTGTATCCAGGTTGGTAATATGATCCAAGCAGAATCAGATCCTCAGAAGAGAGATGAATATCTCCAGAGGTTGATGGCACTCCCAAACCAGGTATGTTAATTAAAAATGTTTCTGCTAAGCTTTTCTTTACTTAGATGGCTAAACCCGTTCCCCTTCATTATGTAGAAATGGGCAGAAATCATAGGACAGGCACGCCAAAGTGTAGAATTTCTCAAGGACCCAGGTGTGATACGTACAGTGCTCAACATCCTACAGGTCTGATTTCTTACCTATTCCTTCACAATGCATTATCTTATCATCATGTAAAATCATCTTACTATAATAGCTGAGTTGGTGCATCTGTTAATGTTTTGATTATTGATTTGATTGCAAGGTGCAGCTATTAACATGTGTTTTCCCTGCAGACTAATACTAGTGCCGCTACTTCACTGGGCACGTACTTCTTGTCCCAAATTTCCTTAATCTTCTTGGATATGTTGAATGTATACAGGTAAAATATCAGTTTTATGGCTTTTTAAAGGTATAGTACTCCTTCTCTTGTTTCTTACATGGTCTTTTTTTTCCCATGGCTTCATCAGAATGTACAGTGAGCTTGTGTCAACCAACATTACCGATGGGGGCCCATATGCCTCCAAGACATCTTTTGTAAAACTCTTAAGGTTTGTATGGATTTAAGCATCAAAGACACATTTCTTGATTTCTCTATGTGACAAACTGGATATAATTTTTGTTGCAATGCTTTGCTCTACAGATCTGTTAAGAGGGAAACACTTAAGCTGATAGAAACCTTTTTGGACAAAGCTGAAGACCAGCCACATATAGGGAAACAATTTGTGCCACCAATGATGGAATCTGTGCTTGGTGACTATGCAAGGAACGTGCCTGATGCTAGGGAATCAGAAGTTCTTTCACTCTTCGCTACAATTATAAACAAGTATGCCTCTTATTCGTTGATACCTGCCTTAGTATTAAGGATGTATACTTCTGCATCATTCTGGATTCTTTTCTTTCTAATCATTATATGGAGGATGATGATCTCTGCATAACTATATTTACCCTAAAGGTGGCATACTTTTAACTTGTTTTTTCAGGTACAAGGCCACAATGTTAGAAGATGTGCCTCACATATTTGAAGCTGTTTTCCAGTGTACATTGGAGGTAACAGATTTTTTGGACAGTTTTCTGTGTTTTCTCTTCATTCTATGGCTGTGTTCTTTGTTGACTCTCTGTACACTCACACGGCTATTAACAGAACTGAGACTTTACATTTTCACTTTTGTGAAGGAAATGAAGTAGTTTAGATTGAGAAGTTCATAATAAGTTTTCCATGTACCTTTGTTTTGATTCTTAATTTCAAGTGGGAGGGTCTTTTTAATTGATTTTCTGTGGCATGATAGTATGCTTGCTTTATTCCTTCAGAGTTAAAAGAATCTTTGTGCAGTATGTGATTGATGGGCCAAAAAACTTGCTTGGATGTCTAATTTCTGCTACATATGGTATTGACACTTCTGGTTTTTTATCCTTCTGCAGATGATTACTAAGAACTTTGAGGATTATCCAGAACACCGCCTCAAGTTTTTCTCATTACTCCGTGCTATTGCTACATTTTGTTTCCCTGCCTTGATAAAGTTGTCAAGTCAGGTTGGTGATTTTTTTTTTTTTTTGCATATACTCCTTTGTGTGATCTAAGGAGCTTATTACTTTCTTTCTAAGTCTTGTCTCATTATTTGGTGATGGCTATATATTATTTTGATTAACCTTCTAAAAATGCCTCTCCACTTAACTTTCTTTCTGTTTTGTCTTTTTGCATCAGCAACTTAAACTAGTGATGGATTCAATTATCTGGGCATTTAGGCATACTGAGAGAAACATCGCTGAAACTGGGCTTAATCTTTTGCTTGAGATGCTGAAGAACTTTCAGGTTTGGTGTTTGTTCCTTCTTTGTAGCTCTGTGGTTGTAGTTTGCTATGCCTGATCTAACATTTACTTCTGATTGTGACAGCAATCTGAGTTCTGTAATCAATTCTTCCGCTCATACTTTATGCAAATTGAGCAAGAAATATTTGCTGTTTTGACTGATACCTTCCATAAGCCTGGCTTCAAGCTGCATGTGTTGGTGCTGCAGCAGCTGTTTTGTTTGGTAAACCATTTGTTCTCTCATCTTATCTTACGATGGTTAACTAATCGTTACTTGGGAATATGTACTTTTATGCACTTAGGCGTTCATTGATTGTATAAATTTCAGGTTGAGAGTGGATCTTTGACGGAACCTTTGTGGGATGCTGCAACCGTACCTTACCCATATCCGAACAACGCTGCCTTTGTTCGTGAATACACCATTAAACTATTGAGCTCATCATTCCCCAACATGACTGCAGCAGAGGTAAGTAAAACTAAAACCAAAGATGCTACAGTTTTCATATAGGTTATCTTCTTTATTTTATTTATTCAAGAGTCCATTTAATCTGATATTGAAACATCAACAAATCTATACAGGTCACACAATTCGTGAATGGACTTTACGAGTCTAGAAATGACCTGTCTGGATTTAAGAGTAATATTCGGGACTTCCTTGTACAGTCTAAGGAATTTTCCGCTCAGGTAATTAACTTTTCTCTCTCACAAAGCCATTCAATTGGTTTAAGAACGCAAAACCAAAATCTAAAGCCATTTATTGAATAAAAATTTTCAGGATAACAAAGATCTTTACGCTGAGGAAGCAGCTGCACAGAGGGAGCGAGAGCGTCAAAGAATGCTTTCGATTCCTGGGCTTATTGCTCCTAATGAAATTCAAGATGAGATGGTGGACTCATAAGTTAAGGAGGCTGCAGCAAAAGAGAAGCTTTCTGTGTTCAATGGGCCGGATTTTTTCAGTCGTAGGTTTCTAAAACAGACATTAATTTCCCCAATTGTATCTCGGCTGCTTTTTTAGAAGCCTTCCAAATTCGATTTTGAGAGTTGGAAAAGCTTAAGACAATAGAGAGTTCTTTGGGGGTAAATTAGTGTCTAGTGTCTTGTTTAATTAATTGGTTTTAATGTAGATTTAAACAATAGGGCTCTTCTCTAGCTATATGGTGGTCTGCTTTTTTTGCTTTGAGTATTAGACCTGTTTCCGGGTGTCTTTGTTCTTAGATGCAAGACCATTTTTACTCAGCGATTCGTGTTTTTAGATGCCAAACCATTTTTAACTCTATTTTTTTTTTTTACCATTAATAGAAAGTGTGTTGATATAAATTTGTATTCTCCATGTTCAACAATCCTTTGAAATTTGAAATGTGCTTGTTCTTTAAGCTTCTTGGCATTACCCTTCATCTTCTTGAATCAAAACTCGTTCCAAACACTTCTCGAATCCTTCCTTCGTGAAGACTCCACTGATAACCGTCATTCCAACCTCCCACACAACTTCCACTGCTCTTCATCGCCAAAAAGGGTCTGCAAATCATCGGAACACCTGCCGACACACTCTCCAACACCGAGTTCCATCCACAATGCGACACAAACACACCCGTTGCTTTGTGTTTTAGCAATTCCACACTGGAGCCCATGGAACCACTACTCCTTGTTCTCTTGTCCGATCCGAAAACCCTTTTGGTAGGTAGATGAACCATGTTCCTCTCCTTAAGCGACCAAACAAAGGGCACTTTGCTCGATTTCAATCCTTGTGCTGTCGCCACAAGCTCTCGAGGATGCGGTGTCATAACCATACCAAAGCTAATGTAGGCTACAGAAGCAGGGGATTGCTTCTTGATCCAAGCCAAGCAGCCATGAGGATCATGCACTAGTGTCTCCTTTTGCGGAGTAGATGATAATAAGGCGAGAGGACCGATGTTGTGGTAACGTTTGAATTTGGATCTGAGGTTATGTGTCAATGCAGGATCTTACTCTCCTTTTTTTGCTAAATGATCTAACTCTTCGAAGGAGTTCAAGAAATCTGCATTGGCACGAGGTAAAGCAAGACCCATTTGACGTAATGCATTAGAGAAAACAGAGTCTAGATTCCCAAACACAACTCCTTCTGCTGTATCTTTTTGACTCTTATCTTCTCCATTCCTGGGATAAACCCTAATGTTTCTTCCATACGTCCATCTACTTCTGTGAGAATACATACAGTATTTACGTATTTACGGTTAAGTTTTGACACTGCCCAACTTTGTTTTCGGTTTAATAAAAATGAAAACCATAAAAAACCATTACTAATTAATTTGGTTTCCATTTTGGAATCGATTTGGTTATAGTTAAGAAACTGATTCTCGTATGCATATTTTTATTTTAAAATGAAACCAATTGGTGCCTTGCAAAATGCCAGCGCACATTGTCAAAATATAGTTCCAGTTGCATTTATATGTCGTTGTACTCGATGAGTTGTCTTCGGTAAATATGGGAAAATATTTACAAGGCTATGGCACACAGTCTGATAGTCCTGGTGGGGATTCACAAATCAATGTCAGAGAATGATTTTGGTGGCTTTGAAAAAGAAAAAAAAAGCGGGGAGTTAGGATTTTGTGAATTGTTTCATTTGAATCATGGCTAACCAACTGTGGAAAATAAAGTTCTGTGTGGTATATATTTCCATTACCGCGGCTTAAGGTTCACAACCTTCGTATGTCGAGGTTCTAAATCATCTAAAGATGCAAAATGTTATCTAATGATTTGGGCAATGTAATTGGTTTAGGATTACGGAAAGCAATTATTCAAGTGCAAAAACGTTTTAGACACGCTGCTAACGAAAACTCCCAACCTAAGGTTTTTTTTTGGGATAAATTGTAAGCTCCGAATCATTGACCCATAATCTTCCCCGCTACTCAGGGCCAACCGTTGAAAATACCATGTTTAAAGTGTAAATTAGCTCTCCTAAGTGGACTTAAACTAGTGACCTCGAGTACTCACTCTCAAGTCTCAAACTAGACCACCAACCACTTGATAACTCCAAACCTAAGGTTGAACCATTATTTCAAGCAAAGAGAGGGGAACAGTTGTGCAAATTTGCTTGTTAAGGATTTAGAACTGCAGCATTATGTCAGGTTTATTGTATAACAATATGATCCTGGCAACAGTTAATGTATATTAACCATTATGTTAAAAAAGAGACAGTAAAGCTACCTAGATTGAAAGTATGAATTATTGAATAGTTTAGGTACAACTTTTTTTTTACTGTTTAATTTTAACTATTTTTTTGGATTTGTTTTAAAATTATTTAGTCTAAAATTCAAAAAAAATGTAATCTTAAATAAGGATTAACAAATTTAAAAGATTAAAACAAGCAACCCACATAATTCAGTACGTAAATGAAGATTAATCATTGGTTGGTTTTATTAGTTTCACTTTGACCTTTTCCGGCTGTTTTGTTTTTCTTTATCAGTGATTCGTGTTGTAGATGCAAGACAATTTGATAAATGTACCAAGAACATTTATATTCGGCACTAAAAAGGTCACGGACTCAAATGGGTCAATCACGAGATGCATGCAAGCCATTTTAGCTTTATTGTTGTCACCATAAATGAAAGGTTCTTTCTTTAATACTCAAAATGTTTGTATCATTTGAGTATTACTTTTCAATACTCTCAAATGAGCTTCTTCAAGATCCTCTTTAGAGCATGATTATCCATAGATATTATCATGGGATGTTAAAGAATTTTATAATGATAAATTTGGGTAAGGATTAAAAATTAGAACCCTAAAAGAATTGATATTGTTTTTGGTGATTATTGGTAGTTGCTAAATGAGGATTATTAAAAAATATATATTAAATCATATGTATGAACCCTAATTTTTGTTTGGTTTGAATCCGAAAAGAACAACCAAATTAATTATATCTATGATAAATTGTAACTAAAATCACAGATTTAAATACAATTACGGTATGATTTCATCATTGAAGAACCATAATTTCGATTTCATCAAAAACCCCCCAATTTCATTCACATGCAAAAACCCTAAATCAATTACAGATTTGAACTCGGAGCTGAAGAACACAATTACATATTTCGAGTATACTAGAATCAGCAAATCAATCTATGAATTCTACACAAAAACGAGCTTATACATAGATAATACTGATACATAAACGTGAATTCAGAACCATCTGTACATACCTTGATCATATCAATCGGCTGGATAACGCAAGTAGCGAGCATAACTCTACTTTTGTTAATATATAGAAAGTTTACCTTTCTTATTTATTTTATTGAAACATATATTAGATTAAACTTTCATAACTTCGTCTACCAATATTTTGAAATTCTCAAAGGAGCTTCCATTCGTAGAGACAGCTTTTTGTGCATGTTCTTTAAACTTTTTAGCATTACTTTTCATCTTCTTACCAGCATCTTGAAACAAAACTTGATCCAAACACTTTTCAAACCCCTCCTTCGTAAAAACTCCATCGCTTATAGTCATCCCAATCTCCCACACAACCTCCGCAGATCTTCCATTGAGTCCATGATCCCCAAAAATCGGTCTGCCAATCATTGGCACACCTACCGACACACCCTCCAACACCGAGTTCCATCCGGAATGATTCACAAAAACACCCATTGCTTCGTGTTTCAGTAGTTGTACTTGTGGAGCCCATGGAACCACCATCCCTTGCTCTCTTGTCCGGTCCAAAAACCCTTTTGGTAGATGAACCAAGTTCCTCTCCTTAAGCGACCAAATAAACGGCACTTTGCTTGATTCCAATCCTTGTGCTATCGCCACAAGCTCTCCAGGAGGCGGTGTCATGACCGTACCAAAGCCAATGTATGCTACAGAAGCAGGGGATTGCTTCTCGATCCAAGTCAAGCAACCATGAGGATCATGCACAGGTGTATCTTTCTGCGCTGTAGAAGGTAACAACGCGAGAGGACCGATGTTCAGGTAATGTTTGAATTTATGTTTGAGGTTATGGGTCAATGCCTGATCTAACTCTTCGAAGGAGTTCATGAAAACCGCGGTTGCACGAGGTAAAGCAAGACCCATTTGACGTAATGCATTTGAGAAAGCAAAGTCTAGATTACCCAACACAAGTCCTTCTGGTGTATCTTTAACTCTCATCTTCTCCATTCCTGGGATAAACCCTAATGTCTCTTCCATACGTCCATCTACCTCTGTGAAGTTAGCATGGAATAGAAAAATTACCACAAATAGATATAATAACTATATTTTCTGAACCTTTGTTTCATCTTTAAGCTCATGCAAGTTTAAGAAAATGTATTTACCGCTAACACCAATGGTTTCTCTGATGAGGTCTGTGTAGAGATGAGCAGAGAGTGAGTTTGCTCCGCCGGCCCAAAACGCAACCCACGACGCCTTCATCTCGACCGCCATATCCGCCGCGAACCAGAGGAATGCATCCGTTAACATGCATGTCACTTTCCTACCAACCTCCGTTTCGGTCGCTGCGATTTCTCTCCCGTAGTTCTCCAACGCTGCTTTATAGAACAGTTCGATCGCCTCCGGTGGACTCCCGGGGAATCCTTCCGGGAGACCGTCAGGGACGTCGTGGAATGTGATGTTCGCCGGAAGATCTAAAGAATGTAACGAGGAGTTGGACTGAGCGGTGCTAAAGAAGGAGAAGAGTGTGGTGGGAGCGGCGGTAGCGAGACGGCGCGTGATGGCTAAGAGAGGAGGCGCGTGAGAGCCAAAGGGGAAAGCGAGAACTGCCACGTGGGAGTCATTGGTCGGGGGATTGGTCATGGTTTGATCAGTAGTGACGAAATGGGAATGTTTTAGAACGAACCATATCGAGCAAGTATAAATAAGATAAAAGGGTTGGTGGTTGTCGGTGGGTACCACTTTTTCTAATTAAAGAGTAGGATGAAACATTACTAGAGAGGACATGACGTGGTTTGGTTGGTAAAATTCGTGGTTCATGGGGATTCAAATAAATGTTTCAGACAAATCCACGTAGTACATTGTTTTGAGTAGGTAAAACTTGTGGTTCATGGGAAAGCGATGGAATATGACGGTTGGACTTGTGTCAGATGGGTATTCAATGGAACTTTTTTTTTTTTTTTTGTCAACCATATTGTTATTAACGATAGACCACAAAGGCCCAATATTACAAGAGGTGAATTCGAAGTCCATTTCCAGTACAACAAAACTTGATCAAGCCCACATAAAGCCTAAAAGAAGAATTACAGATTAGGTTGAACAATAACTAAAATTAAAAAGTGCGTAACATTTATGAAGAAAGGGAACCCGTGTGAGTAATTGTGTTGGGTAGGTGTAATTAGCGGTTTATGTGAGTTGTGTCATTAAAGATTTAATTGAAGTCTTGGATGCTTTCGAATTCGATCGCGGTGGATTAATCAAGAGTTCAGTAAACTGATGAAAAACATTTATTGTCGGACAAGACAAACTATCCACTAGTAATTATTGGCAATGGTAATTAAATTGGTTTATGTATTTTAATTGACTTTAATATCTATATAAAATTTACCAATTGGCAATTTCTACAAATTTCATTGATTTTCTTTTCTAATATTGTGTATTTTAATTAGTAACTAGATGAGAGCGCGCGTACGCACGGGTCAAATTTCTAACTATATTTTTAGTTGTGGTTTTTATCTTAGTTCGATAGATCTTTTATATCGTGATCAATTTCGTAGTCTTCCTGTATATTCCAAGGATAATGCAAAACTTCCATTACACCATGTAAGACTTTTCTTTGACCAAAAATGGAACATACGAAATTAGTGTTTGTTTAAATCACTCTTGTAATCATTAGGCATGACTACGGTTACGGTTATTGCGGTTTCGGTTTTTTAACCATCGGTTACGGTTAATATTTTTTGTTAACCTTAACCTTAACCATTTAAAATACGGTTAAAACGGTTACGGTTAAATACGGTTCGGTTAATACGGTTGCGGTTAGATATGGTTATGAGTATGATACGGTTAATAATACGGTTATAATTATAATATTTTTAAAATTGAAGAAAAGATTATAAGTGAAAATTTATAAACTTTATATACTTAAAAATCATTATTTAATATATTTTGAAGGTGGAATGATACTAAAAATAAATAAACGTTATTTTTATTCGTGGGTGAAACAATAAAAAAACTTACCTAATATTTTAATAAATGAAAATTCAAAAAACTATTTTTTGGTTCCACTAAGACAAATTTAAGATCTAATAGGATTTTTTTTAAAATAATTTTGAACTTAAGATTTGAAGTTTGTGTTTGCAACCAAATAATTTTGTTTGCCTCCAAAATGTTTTGTGCTGTAAACATTCAACATGTATATACTTTTAGTTCGTTCAAAATATGTTAGGATTAAATCTATATTTATTTTATAAAAAAAAGTAGAAACAACTCACGAGTAGATAAATTCTAGACAATTACTATGCAGTTATAAGTACAATTAAAACCATAGGTATATTTAAATCTATTTTAGTTAGGGTTACGGTTAACCGACGGTTTTTATACGGTTACGGTAGTAATGGATACGGTTACAAAAACCGGTTAACCTTAACTATTATAATTTTACAGTTAACGGTTACGGTTTTAAACCTTTTAAAACGGTTACGGATACGGTTACGGTTTAAAACGGTACGGTTACGGTGCGAAATACGGTTACGGTTGTATTTTGGGCATGCCTAGTAATCATTAGTTAAGAATTAAAATGACAAGGATGTGGTAGAACTTTGGTGAGAAATTAATCAAAATGATATGTAGGAGATTATTTGGTTATTCATAAGAAAGATGTACTAAAAAAAAGGACCAGACATTGTGTGTGTTTTTTAAATTTGACAGTAGATACTTAAAACCAGTCAAGCAATGCTAGTAGTGCAAATAGATAACCATAAGAGAATGCAAAAATTTTAAGAACAACCCCATATGACTTTTTAAAACCGAAACTAAGAAGCGTTTTCCTTCTAAGTAAGGCATAAGTGTGTCTAGTATGGTGAGAGTAAAACTCCATATAACTTGCACACTCATCCAAAGAGGCGCTGTTTTCAAATGTTCTACTTTAGGTAGCTGGAAGAAAAGGGAGGCGGTAACACATACAATCACGTTCACATTGTTGTATTCCTACATATGCTAGAATTCTCTGCAATGATCAATGCTTCAACTGTTGAATTCACTGAGAGAGACCAAGTAGAAAATCTTTGAGTGCTTCTAAGTTTCAAAAAGATGAAATATATACTTTATTCTGATAATGAATATAATAAACTCTTCTCAACTTCACTGCCACATCCGGAAAATATAAACCCCGCTTTTATTGTAAAAACGAATGAGAGCTTAACAAAAAAAATTTGACGTGTCTACCATATCAATTATATTATAATTATGCAAGTCCGATGTTCTGAGAACCTAGCGATTAGAAATCAAGGACAACCAATTCACCTAACCCAAACAATACAAAAGTAAAGAGGCGAGAAACCAAATCGAAGAACAAAACGCAGGGAAAAGATATATGAAACTGGAAAGAACAAGAGTACCTGTAACCTTGTCATCAACGATAACAATCTAACAGGTGCAAGTACCTATGTGGTGTTCCAGCACTGGCAATTCCTAGGTAATACTTGAGGAAGCAGCCTGAAAACATTAGAGATATAAGTGGAGAAAATAATATTAATAGATTAGAAGGGAAGCATGAGGAATGGGTAGGAGTATAACCTTGCAATGTCTTATTCTTTTTAAAAGGGGAGATAAAGGAGCTCCTTTAACCATGTCATTAGAGCAGTGTGAACAACTTTGAAGATATATGACAGGTAAGAAACTAAAATAAATCTTCATAGTTAAGTTTGGAGAGGACTTACTTGATGCAAAACTCTTCTTTGTGTAGGTACTTCTACATCTTAGATCCCATAGCGGAAGTCGGAAGACAGTCATGTCTTTAACCAGTGACAAGAAGATCTACAAGCAGCAAGCATTAGAATTATCTTGGAACAAAATACCAATTAGTAAATCAAAAAGAGAAATTTGCAAGAAACTAACCAAAATTTGTTGGATGTAAACACATTGATTTCACAGTTCCAGTGTGTCCTATAAAAGCTCCAATACACTTATTCTCCTATACACCCCATACTTTAATCTGCATTGGAGTCACGATGATCTCCTCACAACTGTTCACTTAAAAATAACTGAAGTCACAACTTACAGTTTGATGATCACCGGAAGCAGCCAAAACACAACTATCTCCCTGCAACAAATTTACAGATAAGTGAACATGGAATAAACTTTTCTTAATTCCAGAAACATGAATTAAATGTCAAATGCGAAGAAAATGGTGCATCTTTATCCAAGAATGTCAAAGACCGCAATTGTAATGAGAAATCCAGACACAAATCTGGCATTCACTAAAACGTATTACAAGTCAGTGTACTATTTAATCCGAGATAAATTAGAGATCATCGAGAACAATATAATACATATATTATCTTGGTGAGTTGCAGAAGAAGCAAACCTCTTATTCGAATTGTAGAAGCTCACATGACCATCCTCGTTTGACATGTCGAGTAATGAGGAATCCCAGTTACTCTGTAGATATAACATAAATCGTTAATCCTTATTGGGGTTAAGTGTTCTCAAAATCAATGAACATATACAAACAGATAACAACGAATCATATATATGATTCCAAAGATATGATGTTTAGCGAGAAACTTAGAAGATATGAATCATACTTTAGCTTATAAACAACAATGTTAACCCAAAATCAGATATTTTTTTTCTTCTAATTCCGTAGTAAAGGAATGATATTTGAACAAAGTCAAATCGAATGGGAAAGTTAAATTGGATCCTCAATCAATTGCTCAAAACCTATATAAAATCCCCAAATATTTACCTTCGTCGACAAGTTACGGAGTTGCAGTGAACACAAACGGTTTCACATCGAAGAAAACTTCATTGAAATCGAAATCATGAGGATCACAATCAATAGACTAATCATCTTAGAACCTGAGAAGCACCTTCAAACTCATCGCCGAGAAATGCTACGTCTTCGAAATTTTCTTGATCCGTTTCTCTTTCGATTCCGATTTTCTGTATCACCAACGCAAAGATTAAGAGATGAAATTGAAGAAATTTTGGGAGGAATATATATGCATTTGTTTCTTTTGTTTAAGTGGACATCATTGAAGGAGGGTTGTGGAATGTATCAGTGAAGATTACGTTTGTGGCAGTCGTAACGTTTCGTTTTTTTTTTGTCAATGTACAGGTGTCGACCAGGTAGCTATGCCACGTGTCACACTCCGGAGAAAGCTGGCCTCTTGTTATATAGTAGATTCTCAGATTTAAATTTTTGATTTTTTAACACGAAATTCTTTCCATATCTACAGTAATTAAATATATACGTTTTTTTTCGATGAGAAGGCTGAGGGAATCCCTTCAATTTATTAAAAATTCAAAAGACTACAAAGGAACACGTCGGGTTCGAGTCTGCCCTTGAGCATCCTCTTGCAACAACGGATCAACAGCTACATGAACCAACGACAAAGCATGAAATCCTAACTGTAAAGAAAAAGCATAGTTAGCTAATCCATCGGCAAGATAATTAGCCTCCCTATACACATGAACCACTCGGACTATCCAGTCCTTTGATAAGAAGCCATAGCACAAACGTACTAGGAATGACAGAGGATGCGTGTCACATATCCCTGTTGTAAGAAAACCAACCACCACCTTAGAATCCACTTCAATAATCAACCGTCGAACCTGCTTCTCCCAAGCTATGTAGAGTCCATAATACACTCCCCACAGCTCTGCTAACAATGCCGAGCATCTCCCTAAATTGACCGCAAACCCACCATACCATTCCCCATTCTCATTCCGCATTACACCACCGACCGTCGCAAGTCCTGGGTTACCACCATCTGTATTCAATTTGACCCAATCTATAAGTGGAGGCTCCCAACCAATCTCTCTATCAATCCTACCTCTCGTCCCGTGCAGCTCACTTTCTTTTAAAAAAGCCTTTGTGATATCTGTGGGAGCCTAAACTAGCACAATTAGATTTGTAAGGGTTTCGAGAGGAAGCAGAGATTTCTAGGGTAAGCTAAGACAACAAGATATGAGAAAATAGTTTTGTTATTGCTTTCAATGTGTTTGAGTACAAAGTTGTGAATGAGATTGTGAATGAGATCCCTTAGGGTTTGTACAAGGATGTATATATAGCTTCCTAAGTCGGCTAAGCCTCCTAAGTCTTCGCGGAGTCGGTTGCACCAACGTGGGCTTCGCGTCTGGACCGGGCTTCAGGCTTCTTTCATCTCAATAACCCGGAGACTGTATTGGAGAGGACGTGTTTGCCCTTGGGCCGAAGCCATGGTCGGCTAGACTAGGCGAGGCCGTGGTCGGCCCTCGGGCGAGGCCGTGGTCGCCTGGCTCTGGCAAGGCCGTGGTCGCATGGCTCTGGCAAGGCCGTGGTCGCATGGCTCTGGCGAGGCCGTGGTCGCCTTGCTCTGGCGAGGCCGTGGTCGCCTGGCTCTGGCGAGGCCATGGTCGCCTGGCTCTGGCGAGGCTGTGGTCGGCTCCGTCGGGCCGAATACGCCTCCATCCGTCAAGTCTGGGATGGTCCTCCACCTTGCCCAGACAGCTTCCATGATTACTGGCTTTGCTTCGCGTGAAGACCTAGGAGCTATTTCGCCATGTTTATCGAGATTCTGGAGGGTCATTTCTGTAGCCGTCCGTCTTTGAACGTTAATGCTGAGTGGGTGAAAACCAACCCCAACAGTTAGCCTCCCCAGCTCGGTAGTGTTAGAGATAATAGTGCCGAGTTAAAGATATATTGGGTATCAGCGTTAACGTTCAAAGTCATGGCGTTGTTGGCATAACCACTCACACAATAGTAGAGGGTGACTTTATACTGGAGGTTTTAAGACTCCGTAAGCATTCTGAAGGTTTCAAGACTTCCTGCTTCGTCTGCTGAAGCTGCTGCGTTTTTGCAGAATTTTTTTTTTCTTTTCAAAGGTTTTAAGACTTCGTATTTCCTACGGAGGTTTTAAGACTCCGTGTCCCGAATGCCGATGGCGAGGTTGCCGTGGGCAAGGGAGCCGAACACGTGCTTGCCAACGACAGGGTCGCCGAGGCCGCGCTCGCCGAGGACGGGGTCGCCATCGATCTCGCTGAGGACGGGGTCGCCATCGGTCTCGCCGAGGACGGGGTTGCCATCGGTCTCGCCGAGGATGAGGTCGCCGAGGATGAATCCAATAAGGATGAGAAGGCCGATGACTGATTGTCTCCCCTTGTTTATGACTTAGTTTATTTTTTGCTCATGAATAAGGCTTTGTTTGCTCATGAATGAGGCTTTGTTTGCTCATGAATGAGGCTCTGTTAAGTAGAGAAAACGCAAATGGGCTCACGCTCTTTATCTGCCAACGTTGCTGTTGGGATTTGCAGAATGGTGCTGTTCTCTAGACACGTCTGTCCGAGAACAATTACACCCTAAGTTTTACCAGCGTGGAACCTGGGTTTTCTGAATGACTGTTCAGGGTACATGCCGAACAAATCATTGGCAGCTGCATTTTACCAACGATGCTTGTTTAGTTTTTGAATGATCAGTTGGGTTCGTCCGCCCAATACTGAACATTAATACTTATATAGCGCGCTTTGGATCCGATGCTGGATGTCATTGTGTTCGTATTCCCGCATCATCACTGTGGCCAGCAGTAATGAATGCGGAACGAATTTACTTGATTGAAGCTTTGAGAGGTCCATGAAGGACGTAGTTGTTCTCGTGATGAAGTTTGTGCCAAGTGTTTGAAGTTTCTGGTGATGATGTTGTCAAAGAGTGGCGTACGGGTACCCCACTCCCCCCCCTTTTAGACGAAGAAGGAAACTGAAATCGTCTAGAGAGATTGAGCTTGTCTTGAAGACAAGGCTTTGAGTACAAAGTTGTGAATGAGATTGTGAATGAGATCCCTTAGGGTTTGTACAAGGATGTATATATAGCTTCCTAAGTCGGCTAAGCCTCCTAAGTCTTCGCGGAGTCGGTTGCACCAACGTGGGCTTCGCGTCTGGACCGGGCTTCAGGCTTCTTTCATCTCAATAAGCCGGAGACTGTATTGGAGAGGACGTGTTTGCCCTTGGGCCGAAGCTATGGTCGGCTAGACTAGGCGATGCCGTGGCCTCCTGGCTCTGGCAAGGCCGTGGTCGCATGGCTCTGGCGAGGCCATGGTCGCCTTGCTCTGGCGAGGCCGTGGTTGCCTGGCTTTGGCGAGGCTGTGGTCGCCTGGCTCTGGCGAGGCTGTGGTCGGCTCCGTCGGGCCGAACACGCCTCCATCCATCAAGTCTTGAAGAAACACCTACTCCCCCCCCCTCTAAGGCAGAGGAGATCAGTGGAGCTCGTCCGAAGACAAGGCTTAGATAAAACACTGACTCCCCCCCCCCCCCCCTCTTAAGGCGGAGCAGATCATGTGGGCTCATCTGGAGAAGAGGCTTAGATAAAACACTGACTCCCCCCCCCCCTTAAAGCGGAGGAGATCATGTGGGCTCATCCAGAGACGAGTGAAAAGCATAACTGATTGTCTCCCCTTGTTTATGACTTAGTTTATTTTTTGCTCATGAATAAGGCTTTGTTTGCTCATGAATGAGGCTTTGTTTGCTCATGAATGAGGCTTTGTTAAGTAGAGAAAACGCAAATGAGCTCACGCTCTTTATCTGCCAACGTTGCTGTTGGGATTTGCAGAATGGTGCTGTTCTCTAGACACGTCTGTCCGAGAACAATTACACCCTAAGTTTTACCAGCGTGGAACCTGGGTTTTCTGAATGACTGTTCAGGGTACATGCCGAACAAATCATTGGCAGCTGCATTTTACCAACGATGCTTGTTTAGTTTTTGAATGATCAGTTGGGTTCATCCGCCCCAATACTGAACATTAATACTTATATAGCAC